>JBBBDQ010002356.1:460000-1012500 GCA_037127315.1 Ascarosepion bandense
GTATATCTAATATATTAAACAATCTTCCGAACAATAAAAACATTTCCTGGTTTAGTTGTACTAATAAATGCAAGAGCTTTACTCAAAGTAAATTCTTGAATAGAAAAGACAGGCCATGATAAATACAGTCAATATGGCTGAAGATGAAGGCAATCAAAAGCTCTTGATTAGGGAGAGATTTTTCATATTTCTCTAAGCCTTCTTGGAAATCCTCCCAAGTAGAAAAAAAATAGAATTCTACAAATAATCTTCATTCTTCCTTCTAAGTATATGTGCCCGAAGAAGAAGAAGAAGAAGAAGAAGAAGAAGGTAAAGATGAAAAACGTTGGGAAGGAAAAACAAATGTTGTTTAACAAGAATATTTAGAGAAATTTTGAGACAGGAGATGACTATTGACTTTACATTTGAATTCTTGAAGATTGTAGCTGCCAGGAAAGCAAGTAAGCAGAAGGGAATTCCACAGGTGGGAAGTGTGAGAAAAGAAGCTGATGGAGTAGAATTTGCATTTACAATTTATTGGTTTCACAGTAAAAGGGTTGGACCTAGTTACTAATCTTGTGTCTTGAGGAAATTCATATATAGGGGGTACCAGTTCATCAGAGCAGAAGCTGTGAAAGTATTTGTAGAAGAGACACAGGGAAGCCACACTACCTAATGAAATAAAAAATATTAATCGCTAAAGAAAACTGCATTAATGTTTTTAATTTAATGTTTTTAGTTTTCAATAAAGTTAGTTTTAAAACTTTTTAAAGTTCTACCTTTGAATGATGATGAATCAGTCAATATTTTTTCTAATGTTCAAAAGTTGGGCGCCAAATCAACTGATACCAGAACAGCCATGCCCAGTCATCCCATTACATAAAAATGTGTCTTAAAATATGTAATATGTTCCATTAGTGAAACAATAGACACTGAAAGATTAAATAATTTCATAATAGTACAAAAAAGAAGTTGTAACTGCAACTTCTATTTTCAGCTTCTTTTCTCGCACTTCCTGCCTGTGGAACTCCCCTCCTTATACTTGCTTCCCTGTCAGCTACAATCTCCAAGAATTTAAATGCAATGTCAATTGCCATCCCTTATCTCCTTGACTCCCATCCTTTCCTCAACACCTCCTGTATTTTGTTCGTCTCCCTTTCCGCTCTGCTTTCACGCAGCTCTCCTAAAACCAGTGTTCCCATCCTTCTCTTACTCATTCTCTGACACCTGTTCCTCTTTCTCTTCACTCTCTTCTTATGTAACCCACTGCACACCAGTGGCAGTACTGCCTTGCTTGGGGTGAAACAGTGATAAAAAAAACAAAAAAAAAAGTTTTTCATGAAGAAGTAGACATGTCTGAGAAATTATTATTGATAAAGAAAGAGGTTATTATTTATATTCCACCTATAATCCTCATTTTTATTATTTTTATCTCCTTTCAGCCATTGTCCCTTCCAGTCTTCCTAAGGTGTATATCGATCTGGGTAGCCGCCAGGAAATTCCGAACTGAATCTTTTATTTAATCTATAGAGGTAGACTGTTTGTGTTCCACTGCTCGTATCTGGGGATAGTGTCTAGTTCTTACTTTCATTTAGTAATGTTCTTTGTATATTGGGCTGTTTCTTTTCGCTAACATTCGTGCATTGACATCTTGCAAATGACAGTCCTTTCTTCTTGCTTTCCTTCACTACCTTCTGTAAGAACCTTTGTCATTTTCTTTCTGTGTCTACTATCAACACTGTGTTATCTGCATATCTAATGTTGTTAAAATTGTTGCCACCAATAATGAATTCCAGTAGGACTACTAATTCCCTCAGAATTGCCTAACTGTATGACTTGAATCTTCTTCTTTTCTATGCGCCTTGTCCTTTCAGGACGTAGGCGATCATGGCCTTCCACATCTCCTTATCCCAGGTGTCTCTTAGCACCCTTTCTCCTGTAACACCACACAACCCACATTCTGTCATCCACCAGCTCAGGCGCTTTAAATATGTTATCCACTGCTTTCCTCTGTCTCTTTTCCCCTCTATCTGGCCTGTTAGTATCAGATTCTCCAAACCCTCCTTCTTCATTGCATGTCCCAGGAACTTTAGTTGTCTCTTCCTGATGCTCAATATTAATTTCCTTTTCATTTCCATCATTTCCAAGATCTCATCATTGGTCCATGATATCCACAGCATCCTTCTGTAGAACCACATTTCAGTTGCTTCAAGTTTTTCCTTCATCTTTGATGATATTGTCCAGTATTCACTGCCATATTGAAGAACTGACATCACATAGCAATCCGTTACTCTCCTCTTTGTTTCTAGAGAAATTGTCCTGTTTCTTAATACTCTTCTCAGCTTCTGGAATGCATCTTTGTGCTTTTGAATCTCAGAAATATTAATGTATAGAAACTGATGTGGTCACAAAGTGAGGGTTCAGTTTATATATTGATTGTAATATGGAACTGATCCCTCACTTTATATCCAGTATGTTTCTGTAGAACCCCATTTCAAGTTTTTCCCTCATCTTTGATGATATTATCCAGCATTCACTGCCATATTGAAGAACTGACATCACATAGCAATCCGTTACTCTTTTCTTTGTTTCTTGTGAAAGTTTTTTGTCTCTTAATACTTTCTTGAATAAGTCCAGTAAAAAAAACACATCCTTGTCTTACATTCCTTTTATAATTTTGTTTATTAACTGAATTCATTTTCTATCCATATACAGGTGGTCTGCTGCTAGTATAGTTTCTGTATTATTCTATTATCCTTCTGAATGTCATGGTTAACAAACAGTTTCCAATAACATTATTTCTTAGTTAGGTTAAAAGCAATGGTCATTTTTTATAAGTTAATGTGTGCAAGAAATGAATTTCTACAAGATGATATTTTATGTTTGGGTTTTTATATAACAATAGAAAATACACAGCAAAAGAAAAAAGATATTGAAAGTTAGAAATTGTGTGTGTGATACACATATGTGTATGTGTGTGAATAAAATTTTCTCACTGAGAGTAAAAATATCCCCATAACTGGGAAGGACTGGCTGTGATATTGCTAAAGCATGTTGGAAGGAAAAGAGAGATAAGTTAGTGAAGTCAGGGAATATTTAGCTTTTATAGTTGCTTGACAACGCTCCCCCTAATGAATTTTTGCAAAACTGGCCAAGCTATTTTTAAAAAAATTAAATTTGTAATCTTTTTTTCATATATTTTACTATTGTTTAAGCACTTCAGACTACAAATTACAAAAAAAAAATTATTTTTTAGGTTTTAAAAAATCACATTGTCCTTGCATATTTGTTTGGTTTTCTGTAGCAGAATCGATTTACAATAAAAGTGGATCTTTTATTTTATAAATTTGATTAAAAAATTTTATATTCATGATCAGGAATGCTTAATATATAGCAACATAAAAGCAAAATTTAAAAAAAATAATAATTTCTTGTTATAGTACCTATTTTACAACTCCACCCCAATTTTTAATGTACAACAAACCAGATGAAATAGCCATAAAAATTTTATATTTTCCAAAATAAACATTTTTTTTTATCATTTTCTTGAAACATGAAATTTACTTGATTGGTCTGAAAATGAAAACTAAAATAAAAATGAATAAAATGTTTGTCCCTGTTGAATACAGATAGAAAATTCCACCTCTCCATGAAAGACTAACATTAGACAATCACACACTTTCACTATTGTTAAATGAATGTCATCTAAACTTATTTATAAATGGAACTTTGTGTGTGTGTGTGTGTGTGTGTGTGTGTGTGTGTGTGTGTGTGTGTGTGTGTGTGTGTGTGTGTGTGTGTGTGTGTGTCTGTTACCTATAGACTCCGAAACGGCTGAACCGATTTTCTTGAAAATTTACACAGTTGTACTATGAGCATCTGTGAGTGTTCTTAGCTAGGTTTTGTGTCAAGATATCCCTGATAAATATTGAAAATCGATAATCGAAAAAACCAGGTGATAGAAGGAGTGGTTTGATCTTAATCAAATTTGATACACTCATAGACAAAGACATAAGAGACGATATTCAGAAGTTTCAAGGTTGCAGTTCTTACAATAGTGCAGAAAATTTGATATCAATACCAGGAAATCAAAATTTGATTTACATCCATTCATTTTTCTTTCAGTCCACGGTTTTGCTTTAACTGGAAACAACTATTGCTTTTTAGTCTTTCGTGCCAACGTCCAAAGTGTCTGAGCTCCAGAACCATGGATTATTTTTAAAGCTTTTATCATACCCAAGCAATGCTGGGCTATACTGCTAGTTGTAAATATTTACAGTTTGATTGATGGCACAATAATATGAGTTTTTCTGGAGTTAGATTAGATAAGAGATCAGTTCTGAAATAAAGAAAATTATTACAACTTCTGGTTCCGTAGTGTATTAACCTAGATAAACAATTATGCAATTAGTATTACTACTTCAATTACTTAACTTGGGTAAAATATCACAAAGACAGCGAAAGGTCAAAGACAAATTTTAGAACTCAAACAAATAGACGTGGGTTCACACTCCACCCACATCTATTGAATAAGTGAAGAGGCTCATTCCTTGTTCCCTGCTTAGGATGTGGTCTCCGGCTTTCTTTTCCAATCTTTTCACTCTTACGTAGCCCCCTGCGCATCAGTGGCATTACCGCCTTGCTTGGGGTGATATGATTAAAAAAAAAAAAAAAAAAAAAAAAAAATTATACAACTGTCCCATAAAAATCAGTTCCACTATTAATCCTGCTAGGTATCTTGAGCCAACTCTTCTTCTTCTTCTTCTTCTTCTTTGTGCTGTGTCACTTTAGAAATAGGTATCATCACGGCTCACCACTACTTCCTATCACTTGTAGCTGTTAGCAATATTTGTCCCTTTGCTAAACCTCCCATCCAACATTCCATTATCTATTCACAAAAGAATTTTGAACCCAGAATCTCTTTCTCATGCAGATCCATTATCCATTATACCCCTCACCACATGCACATACATACATATATACATACATACACACATACACACATACATACACACATACACACATACATACATACATACATACATAAGCACACATATATATTATCCTACGTCTATAGCATGAATTAAAATTTTATGTTCTATGCAATCATCAGGTGCTGTAATGAGTGTTCATAATAAACCCCTGAGGATTTCATAGTGCAAGAAACTCAGTCATACTATAAATATACGATTATATATATTAATATATACTTTATAGCTTTGTTATATTAGATTGAGCACTTTTATATTAACACCAGAAAAATATATCTGTACATGTACTTACATGTATATTCATATGTATGTTTACTGATATCCATATATATATATATATATATATATATATCACTGTCATTCACACATACCAATGTTACTGACATATACACACACTTAATTCATCTATAGTTTAAATACACTTCACACATTATTTTCGCTTACATATACTGACATTGGATGTGCGTTGTGGAGCATTGGATATCGGCTCGGAACGAGAAATCGGGGGTGGGGGCCGAGTTCGAATTCCAGACGAATTCATTGCATTCACTTACATGCAAATGCCCTTGGGAAAGGTATTAATCCGTCTATTCCTTCCAGTTATGGGTTAAATAACAGGACAGATTGGGTTCTATAGCCTTGGCTGGCAACCAGTCTACCGCAGAAAGCAATGGCAACCTACTGCGGGATAATCTTCTGCCCAGTCAGTCATGTCTCTTTCGGGTATCACGTATGGCACTTAACTGACTGACGGACTGAATGTAATAGTTGGAATCAGGATTAAGGCTTCTACTGGTCATAAAATGGGTGATCAGTTTATATTGTTATGAAGTAATAAACTGATCCCCCATTTGTTACTATTTAATAATATAATACATCTCTTCCCCTTCTAGCTTTAAGTCAAATAACAGGACAGACTGGGTTCTATAGCCTTGGCTGGCAACCAGTCTACCGCAGAAAGCAATGGCAACCTACTGCGGGATAATCTTCTGCCCAGTCAGTCATGTTTCTTTCGAGGCATGATTGCCCAAGCGTGTATCACGTATGGCACTTAACTGACTGACTGATACTGACATTCATAATAAACATTTAATATTTTTATTACTTGTTGGCACACGCACACACTTAAACAGACACAAGTTTTTTCGACATTTAACATTTGCACATTGCTTTATCACACATGACATGTATCTAACCAACAAAACCATACTTCGATCAACGTACTGTCTCTTAGATTTTTAAATCATTTGTCTTTAAAAATCTCTGAAGAAGCTTGTTAAAGTGAAACATGTTAGATTAAAGACACTTTTTCCTACTTATTCTTAATTATACTTATTCTATTCATCTTGTCAGATTCTGATCCATATATTCAACTCATATATATCAATAAAATTTCCCTTCTCTGATTCCATGCATCGATGGCTTAGGGAGTAGTGCCTCCGACTGATACCAAATCAGTCGAGTTTCAATCACGGCCAGAAGCAAGTGGATGCGTCTAGCCACACTGATGAGCTGTGATACAGCAAAACAGGCTTGTATGTGGATGACTAATATATATATGTATATATATATTTAAGTGGGCACCTCGGTTTGGTGTAATGTTTAGCAAGCTTGTCTCGCTAGAATCATTATAACTGAGTAGTGAGTTTGATCCTCACTGGGTACCCCCTACTTTTGGCCATGTGTCACATCTAAGCTACATTTAGAAAATCACCTTCCTCTAGGTTTGAGAGTTGGGCACAGGGCTAACAACCCTACCCCATAAAAAATGGTTTGTTATAGAAACAGCAAAACTGGCAACAACTATTGCTTTTTAGTCTTTCATGCTAATATCCAAAGAGTCTGAGCTCCAGGACCATGAATTAGTTTTAAAGCTTTCATCACACCCGAGCAATGCCGGGTTATACTGCTAGTATATATATAATTGACAAATAAGTGAACAACCACCAACCATTGATAAAAATATCTACCAGATGCACATACTCACAGATGAATACACATTATCATCTGAATCCTACATGGACAAACTTGTGATAAACATACACACATAAGTAAAAATATCAGAAGTTTTCTTTTTTCCTCCATATTTCATTTTCTGATGAAGCTTTAATAAAAGTGAAACATGTTACATTCATAAGCATTTCCTATTTGTTCCTTATCCTATCATATATACTCCCTTGTGCAAATTGAGACAAAATGAATAAGGAATTCCAGTGATCTTTCACATTTTCCCTGGTCCTATATAAGTTGTCTTTTGGTGTTGATTTTCTCATACAACTGCATTTTTCTTTGACTGATGGATCCAGTTTGTTTCTTTGCTTTCATAACACAACTAACAGTTGAAAGGCTAACACCAACAATATCCGCGATCACTCTTGTCAGTGTGTTTGTGTGGCATTACAATTTTCGCATGCTTCGTTGGCGTAACATGCATTGCAGCCAATGGCCATAGGACAACTAATTGATAGTTGAGACAACAGAAAATCTGATGCAAACATGGATGATGCAATATTTTTCAAAACCAAACAAATTCCATCATACATCCTGAAAATAGATTCTTATTACTGCACACCACTGCAAGTGACCTAACCTGAGGAAAAAATAGAAATCAATTACACCCTGTTGCTACAGTGGGTCTAAAACTGACCATAGGATGAATGAAAGAGAACTAAAGCAGTTGTTTTAATTAATTTTCACAAGGGTGTATGTATATTTATTAATATATATATATATATATATATATATATATATATATATATAGACAGAAAATCTGATGAGCGTTTTTGTGTTAGGGTTTTCGTCTTGGGTTTTTTTCTTTCTTACGAGTGCTTGACTTTTTGTTCATGTACTTCATTTGTTTCTTTTTTTACTTCCACTTTTTTTTACCTCCAAGTTCATTCTCGGTGGGTTGTACAAGACGATTTAAGTTATAGCTTAATTAATACTAATTTCGGCAGAGTTAGTTCAGTTACTATTGGTATTGTTATTACTATAGTTAATATTATTATATATATATCCAAGTAAATAGGACCTAAGGTTTTATCATTTTGAATTCCCTAGCATTTATTTTTTTATAAACAGTGTTCAATACAAAAAATATTATAATATTATATATTATAACCATATAATTATGAATTAAAAGTACATTGCGACATGGAAATTTCTATGTTTCGAGATAGAATCTTGTCATCAGGCAATGTTAGATGTTGTTTGTGTAAATTTACTTATTTTATCTATACGAAAAATTATATATTATTAAATCACTTCAGAATAAAAATCTAATAAATAAACATAATGAAATGAATGTCATATGTAGACATTGCAAAATGTTCATCTTAGAATATGGATAAAAAACAACTTTATATTAATTAACATGCATATACCTAATAATTTGCTTAAGGAAAATAATAATTGACGAGATATTATAATAAAATAAGTAAATTGGTATATAAAAAGTTTTATAATAAATAAATTGATATTAGAAAGATGAGATAATGATAGCAGGAAGTAAATTAAAATAGAAAATAAAAATGTTATTTATAAATTAAAGGTTTTGAAAAAATTAGAATTAAATAGTACTGATAAGAAAAGTCCCTTTAAGTTTAAACAAAAATATTCTTTCTTCATTTCTTTCCTGTTTTTTTTTTTCTTTTTAATCGTATCACCCCAAGCAAGGCGGTAATGCCACTGATGTGCAGGGGGCTACGTAATAGTGAGAAGATTGGAAAAGAGAAAGCCAGAAACCACATCCTAAACAGGGAACAAAGGATGAGCCTCTTCACCTGTTCAATAGACGTGGGTGGAGTGTGAACCGGGCGATAGATAGATCTATCTACTCCAATTGAAAAAGTGAGAAGATTGGAAAAGAGAAAGCCGGAAACCATATCCTAAACAGGGAACAAGGGATGAGCCTCTTAACCTGTTCAGTAGACGTGGGTGGAGTGTGAACCAGGCGATAGATAGATCTATCTATTCCAATTAATGTTTTTATTCTATGAGAAGTCATGATATGGAGATAGCAGAAAGGACATTTTTAGGAATAGAGTAAATACATCAAAGGTGATACGATATAGTGAGATGCAATAAAAATAAAAATAAAAAATAAAAAATAAAATTAGGTTAAAAGTAAGTTGACACTTTGACCATTACGGAGAAAAAAGAAAAAAAGAAAAAAGTAAAAATTAAGTATATATTCCCTAGAAACTACTGGCCAAATTTCAAAGTAAACCTTTATTCTGATTTGTTAAAAGAACACACACATATATTTTATATCTTATACATACATAAATGGCAAACTGATGATTTTTTGTATTTAAACGTAAATTATTTTCACAACCAACATCCAACATTGCCTGATGATGAGATTCTATCTCGCAACATAGAAATTTCCGTGTCGCAATGTACATTTAATTCATAATTACATGGTTATATATATATATATATGATAGAAATATTGTGTCACCTTGTTATACTTCAACACTTTTGAGTTATAGATGGTTTTTTGCATATATATATATATGCATAGATGCATACTTAAATATTTATCAAAAAAGAGAAGTCAAAGAAAAAGTGGAAGATTCTCACTGAACCAGTCATTTATTTAGCTTATTATTTACTGAATTTCAGTTGCTTCCCCCAAAATGATGACATTTTATGTTTATTAAATATTCTATATCCCCTGATGAAGCAATCCATTTTCTCTTAAATTAAACTTTAGAAAGGGATTTACTTCTTTCTTTAGCTGAAATAAAAGAAGTAATTTTAAATAATAATAATTTTAATATTGAACATATTTGTTATTAGAATATTAAAATAAGCTGAGTCCTTTTAAAGCTGAAAGAATTTTTTGAGTCAAATTTCAGGATAGAGGAAAAAGAAATTTACAGAAACATATCCCTAGGTTATTGCAAAGTGAAATGGAAAATATGCTGAATTTTTATCTTGAAGTTTATCTCCCGCCTTAAATTCTTAATTTAAACCAAAAAAATTTATCTTGTGCTGCTAGCATTTTTAAATGTGAACAAAAAGTTAAATATTCATAATAACAACAATAATAATAATATTAATAATAATAATAATATATAAAAAAAAGTTGCCCTAAATATGTCTTATTGAATATAATTTGCTTTGGATTGTCGTATTGATTTTTGTTATTTTGTTTTTGTAATTATCTTTTGCAGAAAGCCACTTTATGATTGAAAAATGATGGATAGGAATATAATAGGGTGGCACATTTGTAGAAAAGATGTTTTAAGGGCCCGAGTGAATCTGTTTTAACATCACATCAATTTTTTGTATTTACAGGAAAAAGAAACTTTATTTGTAATTTTTATAAAGATGCAAATATTTTTGTCATTAATTTACATTTTATATTTTTTTCCAAACTCTGAAACCAAATTTTTTTATCCTTATTTTTTTTGCCATCTTATTTATTTATAGGCAGTGTAGCCTTAGGCTAAGATTGCTTCTTTTAACATTTTTATGTTCCCAATAATATAACGAATGACTGCTAATGATGAACCTTTTGAAACTAGTCTTACTTTATTTTTTATCTTCATTTTCTTGTTTCCTCTTTGGTTTCTCCTTTTTTTACTTCTCTTTTCTTGTTTTTTTCTCCTTCTTTTTTATTCTTTTCTTTTTCTCTTACCCTCTCTTTTTCTTTTGTTTCATTTTTCTTTTCTTCCCTATCTATTTACTTTTCTCTCTTCCCTTAATTTTCCTCATTCCACACAGTAAATACTATGAGCATATATAGAAAGTAAGCAAATGGCAGAATGCATTTAACATTGAAAAAATATATCAAAGGTAGTTAGAAGTTAAAAAAATGATCATTTAATGCTGTCTATGTAAATCTGCAAAATTTAAGTTTAATATTAACTTCAGAGAATACATTTGTTCCACTTCAAAGAAAAATTTGTCATAAACAACTCTGAGGGAAATGAAGTTATTTAAGCAAGCTTTGTCACCCAATCTTTATATTGTGCATTGAAAATCAAAATGAAATACATTAATTGGAGTAGATAGACTAAACTATCGCCCGGTTCACACTCCACCCACATCTATTGAACAGGTGAAGAGGCTCATCCCTTGTTTCCTGTTTAGGATGCGGTTTCCGGTTTTCTCCTTTCCAATCTTTTCACTCACTTTTATTTCTTTTCAATTGGAGTAGATAGACTAAACTATCACCCGGTTCACGCTCCACCCACGTCTATTGAACAGGTGAAGAGGCTCATCCCTTGTTTCCTGGTTAGGATGTGGTTTCCAGTTTTTCTCTTTTCCATTCTTTTTAGCCTTACGCAGCCCCCTGTGCATCAGTGGGGTTATCGCCTTGCTTGGGGTGATATGATTAAAAAAAAAGAAATTTTATAAAAAAGTAACTCAAGCAGTAATGACAAACAATATGAATAATGTAAATGTATTGATAATGAATCTATGATGGAAACATAATTGATTTTACTATAGATGCAGTTTAAAAAACAGGAATTTTTAAGAATTAATTCATGTAATACTGGTAGACAAAATCTTCTATTATAGATCTATACATTAGCCTATTCAAACTTTACCTTGGGGGCTATAATTACACATTGCAATTGTTGAATCTTGTGGTTTTCTTCAGGTGCTTACTATACCCTACGAATTTCTTCAGGAGTTTGCTACACTTTTTGGCTTTCTTCAAGTATCTGTTGTATTCTATTATAGATCTATACATTAGCCTATTCAAACTTTACCTTGGGGGCTATAATTACACATTGCAATTGTTGAATCTTGTGGTTTTCTTCAGGTGCTTACTATACCCTACGAATTTCTTCAGGAGTTTGCTATACTTTTTGGCTTTCTTCAAGTATCTGTTGTATTCTATTATAGATCTATACATTAGCCTATTCAAACTTTACCTTGGGGGCTATAATTACACATTGCAATTGTTGAATCTTGTGGTTTTCTTCAGGTGCATACTATACCCTACGAATTTCTTCAGGAGTTTGCTATACTTTTTGGCTTTCTTCAAGTATCTGTTGTATTCTATTATAGATCTATACATTAGCCTATTCAAACTTTACCTTGGGGGCTATAATTACACATTGCAATTGTTGAATCTTGTGGTTTTCTTCAGGTGCATACTATACCCTACGAATTTCTTCAGGAGTTTGCTATACTCTTTGGCTTTCTTCAGGTATCTGTTGTATTCTATAGCTTTCTCTAGGTGCCTATTGTATTCTATGGCTTTCCCCAAGTGTCTATTGAAACCTGTGGTTTTTTCAGGCATCTACTGTACCTTCTCTTTGTGTGCCTGTTGTAACGTATGACTTTCTTTAGATGTCTGGTGTACCTATGGCTTTCTTTAGATATCTGGTGTACCTATGGCTTTCTTTAGATGTCTGGTGTACCAATGACTTTCTTTAGATGCCTGGTGTACCTATGGCTTTCTTTAGATGTCTAGTGTACCTATGACTTTCTTTAGATGTCTGGTGTACCTATGACTTTCTTTAGATGCCTGGTGTACCTATGGCTTTCTTTAGATGTTTGGTGTGCCTATGGCTTTCTTTAGATATCTGGTGTACCTATGACTTTCTTTAGATATCTGGTGTACCTATGACTTTCTTTAGATGTCTGGTGTACCTATGACTTTCTTTAGATGTCTGGTGTACCTATGACTTTCTTTAGATGTCTGGTGTACCTATGACTTTCTTTAGATGTCTGGTGTACCTATGGCTTTCTTTAGATGTCTGGTGTACCTATGACTTTCTTTAGATGTCTGGTGTACCTATGACTTTCTTTAGATGTCTGGTGTACCTATGACTTTCTTTAGATGCCTGGTGTACCTATGGCTTTCTTTAGATGTCTAGTGTACCTATGACTTTCTTTAGATGTCTGGTGTACCTATGACTTTCTTTAGATGCCTGGTGTACCTATGGCTTTCTTTAGATGTTTGGTGTGCCTATGGCTTTCTTTAGATGTCTGGTGTACCTATGACTTTCTTTAGATGTCTGGTGTACCTATGGCTTTCTTTAGATGTCTGGTGTACCTATGACTTTCTTTAGATGTCTGGTGTACCTATGACTTTCTTTAGATGTCTGGTGTACCTATGACTTTCTTTAGATGCTTGGTGTACCTATGGCTTTCTTTAGATGTTTGGTGTACCTATGGCTTTCTTTAGATATCTGGTGTACCTATGGCTTTCTTTAGATATCTGGTGTACCTATGACTTTCTTTAGATGTCTGGTGTACCTATGACTTTCTTTAGACATCTGGTGTACCTATGACTTTCTTTAGATGTCTGGTGTACCTATGAGTTTCTTTAGATGTCTGGTGTACCTATGAGTTTCTTTAGATGTCTGGTGTACCTATGGCTCTCTTTAGATGTTTGGTGTACCTATGGCTTTCTTTAGATATCTGGTGTACCTATGGCTTTCTTTAAATGTCTGGTGTACATATGGCTTTCTTTAAATGTCTGGTGTACCTATGGCTTTCTTTAGATGTCTGGTGTACCTATGGCTTTCTTTAAATGTCTGGTGTACCTATGGCTTTCTTTAAATGTCTGGTGTACCAATGGCTTTCTTTAAATGTCTGGTGTACCAATGGCTTTCTTTAAATGTCTGGTGTACCTATGGCTTTCTTTAAATGTCTGGTGTACCTATGGCTTTCTTTAAATGCCTGGTGTACCTATGGCTTTCTTTAAATGTCTGGTGTACCTATGGCTTTCTTTAAATGTCTGGTGTACCTATGGCTTTCTTTAGATGTCTGGTGTACCTATGTCTTTCTTTAAATGTCTGGTGTATTTATGGCTTTCTTTAAATGTCTGGTGTACCTGTGGCTTTCTTTAAATGTCTGGTGTACCTATGGCTTTCTTTAAATGTCTGGTGTACCTATGGCTTTCTTTAAATGTCTGGTGTACCTATGGCTTTCTTTAAATGCCTGGTGTACCTATGGCTTTCTTTAAATGCCTGGTGTACCTATGGTTTTCTTTAAATGTCTGGTGTACCTATGGCTTTCTTTAAATGTCTGGTGTACCTATGGCTTTCTTTAAATGTCTGGTGTACCTATGGCTTTCTTTAAATGTCTGGTGTACCTATGGCTTTCTTTAAATGTCTGGTGTACCTATGGCTTTCTTTAAATGTCTGGTGTACATATGGCTTTCTTTAAATGTCTGGTGTACCTATGGCTTTCTTCAGTTGTCTGTTATACGCTGTAGCTTTCTTTAGGTGTCTGTTGCATTCTATTACTTTCTTACCAAAGGAATACATTGGAAATGAGGGGTATTCAACCCCGTGAATGTAGACTTGACTGTAAAGGTCTAAAGTGGTGATACAAAAGAATACAGCTCATTTGAACATTTGTCATGGAAGCAGCAATAGAGTAGTGATAGACTTGTGATGCTATGTCTGTGGAAAAGCAGCTTTAGAGTGGAAACATTAGTCATGCTTTTCAAGGTCAGGTAAGCAATTTTGAACACTGTCAACTGTTGAAAAGTGAGGATAGGGCTGTCCAGTCTAGATATGGTCACAATACTCTATTTTGATTTTTATAAAAGTAGTAGAATAGGTCAAGTACTTTCTGGAGTGTCACAGGAAGCTGACTTCAGAGATGGAGTGTATATACAAGTTTTTCTTATAAATCCTACCCCCCCCCCATTAGAATGGATCAGGCTAGCCTCTCTGAGAGCAAAACACTATGCCTCCTTGGCCTAACACTCTCAGTGGACCTCAAGTGGAATGACTATATCAAATCTATAACTAAATCCGCTGCTAAGAAGGTCGGTTCACTGTGCAGGGCCCAGAAGTTTTTCTCATCTGAATCCATCCTGCACATATATAAATCGACCATCGGCCCGTGTATTGAATACTGCTGCCTAATCTGGTCAGGTGCCCTTGCTATTCACCTTGAGGTTCTTGACAAAATCCATTGAAGAATCTGTAATGTGATTGATCTCGACTTGGTAGCTCAGATACAGTCGCTTTCTCACTGGCGTGATATGGCTTCATTGCACCTCTTCTATAAATACTTTCATAGCTTCTGCTCCAATGAACTTAGCTCTCTGGTGTCCCCTATGTATGAATTCATATGAGCTACTAGACTAGCAAATAGGTCCCCATCTTTTACAGTGAAACCGATAAAATGTAACTGCAACTTCTACTCTAACAGCTTCTTTTCTCACACTTCCCGCCTATAGAATTCCCTTTCTGTATACTTTCTTCCCCAACAGCTACAATCATCCAGGAATTTAAATGTAAGGTCAATAGTCATCTTCTATTTCACTAACTCGCATCCTTTCACTCAAGCTCTTTTCTCCATCCACTCCACCCTCATCACACCAATATTCTTATCCTTCTATAAACCTCCTTCTGACACTCCCTATAACCTACCCCTCTTTCTCATCACTTTTCTTCATGTAAACCCCCTGCACAACAGTGGCAGTAAAACTGCCTTGCTTGGGGTGAAATGATTAAAAAAATTGTCTGGGGGGAATTTGACTCCCAAAAAACATTCAAAAGCAAGGAAACTCACTTAGAGTACAATTGTTCATCATGACTGGAATAAATTCAGAAGGTGTTTGGTGATGATAAAGTTTCACTACCTTGGTTTTGGAGGAATTAAATGTTACAAGCCAGTTTTCTCCCCTTTGATCTGTTAGAGCTTGGTCAAATTTGAGATCAGCTCTGATAACTTAATTTTGGAAAGTGTGCTCATAAAATCCAGTATCATGTATTTAGATATCTATGAATGATCTGAGAATTGCCCTCAGCAGTTTTTTGCTATAAAGTAGAAATATGGTAGCAAAAGTTTTTTGTAGATTCCTCCGTTGATGTAATGAACATCAGAAGATTGATGATAAACAGCAACCTTTACAAACTTACCAAAGGACTTGATAATAGCAAAGACTCTTTCTGAGATTCTATAGCTTGCCAGTTTGTGTAAAAATCCCCTACGTCACACAGGATGAAGAGATGAATATCTATATATGATTAAGGTTTTGGACATTACAAATGAAAGCACAACTGAATTTCTTACATGTAAAATTACATTTTATTCAACTTCAGATTTTGTCAATCACTGTCTACCAGTGTGTGTGTCTGTAAGTGTGCATGCCTAACACCCTGCTAATATTGAAAATGGACTTTAAATTCTCATGTACAATGTCTCAGTTCTTCACCTCTCTAGGGTGGATGTTTATATATCTGCCTGACAATAGTAGTTCTTTCCTACACATGCACATCATGGGTTCATATGTCAGATTAGTTACTGATATCCTGTGACATGCAGATCCATACTTGGTAGCCAGGAAGTTATCTGTGAGGCTAAACTATTTATGCATCTGGCTTCTCTAACACTCTGAGTTCTAATTTTAGTCGGGTTTTTTACATTCACTTACATGCAAATAACCTTGGGAAAAGTACAAATCCACTTATTTTCCCAGCTATGGCTTAAGTAGCAGCACTTGTATCAGTAAAATTATTATTATCTAAAAAGTTCTTACAATCCAAAATATTTTCTAGTACTAAATAACTTTGAAAAGGTTGATAAACTGTAAAAAAGACAAATCACTGAATGAATCTTGTCTTCAATATATCTTGTCAGTGTCAAATTCTTCAAGCTCTCTTTGTTCATTATGTGTCTCATCTTAGTAAATATCAATATTCATAACAAATGTAAAACTATGATAGTCTTTTTATTTATTTTATAGACATATTTAAAAAATGAATATTAATTAGATACTTTCCTTTAGGGAATTTGATTCTCATTCTACTGTGACCTTGTGGCAGACAAAACAAAGTTAATGAACAACTACTTTTTTTTTTTCTTTTTTTTTCTTATAATCATATCACCCCAAGCAAGGCGTTTTACTGCAAGTATTACGGTAGCATTCACCAACTTTAACAAGAACACCAGAAGATTCCAGAGTCATCTGGAGGCTGTAGTTAAAGGCAATGTTGATTTTACTGAATAAAATTACCTTTAGTATTTTAAGATATTTTTGTTTAATTTTGGTAAATATACCTTCTTTTTTTTTTCTTTATTTTTTATAATCATATCACCCTCAAGTAAGGCATTTCGCTGCCACTGTTGTGCAGGGGGTTACATAGGAGAAAAGTTATGAGAAAGAGTGACAGGTTACAGGAGGTGTCAAGAAGGGGTTAAGAGAAGAATGAGAATACTGATGAGAGTGGAGTGGACGGAGAAAGTCGCATGAGAGAGAGGATAAAGGTTAGTGAGATAGGAGATGACTATTGACTTTACATTTAAATTCTTGAAAACTGTGGCTGTCAGAGAAGCAAGTAAATGGAAGAAAGTTCCACAGGTGGGAAGTGCGAGAAAACAAGCTGCTGAAGTAGAATTTGCGTTTACAATTTATTGGTTTCACAGTAAAAGGGTGGGAACTAGTTGCTAATCTTGTGGCTCGAGTAAATTCATATATAGGGGGCACCAGTGAGCTATGTTCATTGGAGTAGAAGCCATGAAAGTATTTGTATAAAAGACACAGGGAAGTTAAAATGATATATCACTGTTATTTTTTTAATTTTTGGCATAATTTACATAACAGTTTATCCTTCTCACATTTTAGTTTCCTTTTTGAATTTTCTTAGTTTTGAGTAATGTATAATCATCTATATGACAGCAAATGCAGAACAACATCATCACAGATAAAGAAGAAACTTGAAGCAACAGAGATGTGGTTCTACCAATAAATGCTAAGAATGTCATGGAATGAGCATTTGAGAAATGAAAAAATTTTCAGACCTCAAGTGGAATGACTATATAGAATCCATAGCTAAATCTACTGCTAAGAAAGTCGGTTCTCTGTGTAAGTCCAGGAAGTTTTTTCTGCCTGAAACAATCCTACACATATATAAATCTACCATCCAACCGTGCATTGAATACTGCTGCCATATCTGGTCAGGTGCTCTTTCTATCCACCTAGGTATACTTGACAAAATTCAACAGAGAATTTGTAATGTGATAGATCCAGACTTGGTAGCTCGGATACAGTCACTTTCTCACCGGCACAATGTGCCTTCACTGTATCTCTTCTATAAATACTTTCACGGCTTCTGCTCCGATGAACTTAGCTCACTGATGCCTCCTATATATAAATTTACTCGAGCCACAAGATTAGCAACTAGGTCCCACCCTTTTACTGTGAAACCAATAAAATGTAAACGCAAATTCTACTCCACCAGCTTCTTTTCTCGCACTTCCCACCTGTGGAAATCCCTTCCGTTTACTTGCTTCCCCGACAGCTACAATCTCCAAGAATTTAAAATGTAAAGTCAATAGCCATCTCCTTTCTCACTAACCTGCATCCTCTCTCTCATGCTCCTTTCTCTGTCCACTCCACTCTCATCAGTATTCTCATTCTTCTTTTACCCACTTCCTGACACCCCTTATAACCTGTCACTCTTCCTCATTACTTTCTTCCTATGTACCCCCTGCAAAACAGTGGCAGTAAAATGCCTTGCTTGGGGTGATATGAATATAAAAAAATATTCTATATTATTATAATGTGGATCTAAAATGAGGATCAATTCTACATTAAATCAATATATAAATTGAACCCTCAATTTATGACCACAGTCATCCTTCTCTTACCCACTTCCTGACCCCCCTATAACCTGTCACTTTTTCTCATAACTTTCTTTCTATGTACCCCCCTGCAAAACAGTGGCAGTAAAATGCCTTGCTTGGGGTGATATGATTATAAAAAAAAAAAGAAACAGAAACTACAATGAAACTGACCCTTACAATCAGAAAGTAATAGTTTAAATTTCTGGGATATATTAATGAAGAAAGAAGGCCTGAAGAATTTAATACTCACTGGACATATTGGAGACAAGAAAAGCAAGATAAAACATGTAACCTATTCAATGAGTTTGAGTAAAAAGGGGATGATAAAGAGTGTCATGGGTCCTTACCTGTAACTTCAGAATGAACTCTTCCTAACAGTATACATACTACGCCTCTCAAGAGAGAGGGAGGGTCAGGTTGGTAGTAGTTCACTCCAAACCAGACTGACAGTCATACTAACACCTTCCACATTTTGTATTGCTATTTCTTGTTAATATATTTTTGTTATTTCTACTCTTGTGGTCGTGTTGTTCGTTTTGGATCTTAACTTGGTCTATAACAAAGGGTTAGAAATTACAGTAAGAAAAGAACAGGATGTAATGAATGAATATTGCACATAAAAAAGAAATATGCTTGATCCTCATTGGGAACCCGATTAGTATGTCAATGTGGATTAAGCTAAGAATAATTAGAAGATTACACTTCTATTACTTCAAACTTTATTTCTAGTGAACGCCCATATTTGAGTAAAACACCTCGTTTTTAAACAGCGTTTATTTTTTTTAATGGTTTGCACATTCAAGGAAAATTACTAAAAAAAAATAAGAGTAAAAGAAAGCAGTGAGTAACTTATCTAATGATCTTGTAGAAATGAGTGATAGAACAGTGACTTTTTCTTTTACTTTAGTTCACCCAATATAAGGCCCAAGAGTTACTCAAAGTAGAGTATTACTGAATGAGATTGTTGTAAGAGAGAGAGAGAAAGAGGAAGTAAGAAGCACATGCCCTGAGGATATGTAAGATAGATAGATGGGTGGATAGATAGATAGATTACATAAGCTGCCCATCTAAGGTTTCAGTACTTGGTATTTGCAAGCAATCACCCATCTTCATACTAACCAGGCTTGATGTTGCTTAACTTCAGGGGTTATACTAGAAATGAATGATAGAACGACTTTTTCTTTTACTTTAGTTCACCCAATATAAGGCCCAAGAGTTACTCAAAGTAGAGTATTACTGAATGAGATTGTTGTAAGAGAGAGAGAAAGAGGAAGTAAGAAGCACATGCCCTGAGGATATGTAAGATAGATAGATGGGTGGATAGATAGGTAGATTACATCAGCTGCATATCTAAGGTTTCAGTACTTGGTATTTGCAAGCAATCACCCATCTTCATACTAACCAGGCTTGATATTGCTTAACTTCAGGGGTTATACTAGAATCAGTGTTTCAATGTGATATGGGAATAAACTAGCTATCAAAGAAAGAGTTGGAAAATATATTGTCTTATCTGTTCTTCCATATTAATCTTTTTTTTTAATTTCTTTCATTTCTTTCCTGGAAAAATGTTGTTTTCCCTAGTCTTTATTTTTAGTTTGCTTTTCATTCTCATGTTGTATTTTTTTTTTTGTTCTTGTTTAGCTATTTTATTTTTATTTTATTTTATTTTATTTTTTATTTGCTTCCATTATTCTTCAGTTAACTCCATGTTAGTTTATGATCATGTTCTATCTTATGGCTTCTGGTCTTCACTTTTATTTTTCGTCTTTTCTTTCCATATCGCATTTATTGCTTAATGGGCTCTGGCTGGCAGAATCCAGGAATCTTTCTTGCAACAGACATTGGCACTGCATAGGTTTTGAAACCAAATGTCTGCCAAACAGAAAAAGAAGAAAAAAATATTTTGCACAAATAAAATATTTTTTCTAAGTACCATATCTGATCTTTATTATTATTTTCATTATTTATTTATCTTTTTACTTGCCTGGCAGCAATAGTCAGTTTTTGAGCCCACGCAATATGTCAGGATTAAAAATGTTGATATTCAAGCTAGACCTTCCCCATTTCAGAGACCGGTGCACCACCTTCTTCCTGTTGCTTATTTCTTCCCATTTAGTCATGTACTATATGTTTTTAAGCCATGTCTCATCAGGTGAAAGCAATCATGACTCTCCTCAGATTCCTTTTATTAATATCTATGAACTACCATAACTTTTTGGGAAAGATAGTGGAGGGGTTTCCAATTGCCTTCTCTATGGATTTTGAGTTCAAGGTTGTCATTCTCTTAAACTAGCTACTCTCCAAAACTACCAAACCATTCCATTTAACCAGAGACTCCCTAAAGATTCCTTTTCTTTATTATTTATGAAATGCTGCATCTCCTGGGAAAGAAACTAGAATAGTTTCCTGTGGCTTTCTCCATTAATTTTTAATTCAAAGGCTACCAACCAATGCTAATGAACCTAGGCTACTCTACTATTTAACACATAGCTAGGAGGATAAATATTAGATTCATGCCTCTTTCAAGTATAAAAAGAACTCAAGCAACTAGTTCAGAACTTAAACTTGGCTTGCTGATCCTATTGATAATGTTGCTGAGTGGCCTACATATATATATATATTTTTTTTTTTAATCATTTCACCCCAAGCAAGGCGGTATCGCCATTGATATGCAGGGGGCTACATAAGAGTAAAAGTTTAGATAGGAGGAGAGTAAAGAGGAAGACAAACCAGTTACAAGCAATATCAGAGAAAGGGCAAGAGAAGGATAGGAACGCAGGTGTGAAGACAGTTGCGAAGGATAGAGAGCAAGGAAAAGAACAAGATATACAGGGTGATGTAGCAAGGACTGGATTCAAGTGGATAAGAGATGGGTATTGACATTTAAATTCCTGGAGGTTGTAGCCATCAGGAAAGCAAGATTATGGAAGGGAGTTCCACAGGCAGGAAGTGCAAGAAAAGAAGCTGCTGGAGTAGAATTGTCGGCTGCATTTGGTTGATGTAACAGTGAATGGGTGGAACCTTGTTGCCAGTCTAGTTGCATGAGAAAGTTTTTGTGGCAGGGGCACCAGTGACTTAAGTTCATCAAAGCAGAAGTCATGAATAGTCTATTTATAGAAGAGACAGAGGGAAGCCACATCCCGCCAGTGAGAAAGTGGCTGGAATCGAGCTACCAAGTCGGTACCTATCACATTACAGATTCTCCTTTAGAGACTGTTGAGAACACTGAGATGAACAGCAGGAGTGCCTAACCATATATGACAGCAGCATTCTATGCATGGACGAATGGTTGATTTGTATATGACGCTAACTCAATAATTGGCCAATAATAATATTATAACTATTCCCATGCAAACAGCTTAGCAGTACCATTTGTGTAGATCTGCTTTTTTCAAACTGCCATTTTGCCAAGGAGAATTAACTCAACACCTACCTTTTCTATATTTAGTTAAGCTTAATAAATATCAACATTTATTACTCCAAATGCTCATTTTTTTAAAACAACTGCGTCACTCTAATTCAAACACTACTACTATGCTAAAAGTTTCTTCTCTCACACTTCTTGCTTTTGGAATTCTCTTCCAGATTCTTGCTTTTGGAATTCTCTTCCAGATTCTTGCTTGCCAATCATTTTGATCTTCAAAAACTTAAATGCAATGTCATTTATCATCTACAGCCTTCGTAATTGTTGTTCTTTTTAATGTTCTTTCTTTTTACTCGTATTTTTTCTCTCATATTCTCTAACCTTCAGTAAAACCTTATATCTCAGTAGCTTTATTGCCTTACTTGGGATGAAAGGATTTAAAAAACAATCTGACCTGATGCCACTAAAGAATAGAGCTTACCATGAAGTTTGAGTTTGAGTTTGAGTTTTGTTTAATGGCATATCAATCTCTGTGGGTTATTGAATGCCAAAAAGGTAAGGTTTTAAGATATTTTTTTAATGTTCAGTTATAGTAAGAAGGTGGATTTAGTTAGATTTTGATGAAAACTTTTTTTTAATTTTTATTTTAGAAAACTGAAGATGTCTTCTTGTTTTGTATTCAAAAATGTTTTGCTGAAAATAATTTTTTTCCTACAAAAAATGTATATTTTTCTATAGAAGTCTAATTTTATGTAAATATTTCTATAAAAGTGTACTTTTATACTTTCATAGTGTTTTGATCCCAGTTTTGGAGTTAACTATTTGCCCATAGCTGGGACCCTAACAGGTGCTACCACTCTGGGTCAGAGTGGACCTGGGAACAACAGCAATTAAGAGGTTTTTCTGTGCTCCTCACAACCTCTCAATCAGAGGCCTTGCTGCCTGATGCAGTTTACCATCATACCCAGGACCAACTTACCATGGAAGAAGCAATAGAATAGAAACAGGCTTATAATGTTGCATCTATGGGGAAAAGGGTTTTAGGATGGAAAATGTCATCTTCCACCAGGCAACGTAAACAAATTTGAATTCTGTCAAACCTGGAAAAGTGGATTGGACAGCTCCAACTCAAATATAATAACAAAACTGCATTTTTGGTCTGATCTGATGCTTGTCATGATGAAGCATGGTAGAAGGTGTCAGGTACTTTCTGGAGAGGTACAGCTTTTTTGGCAATATCTTTAGTGACAGATTGTGTATATGAGTTCCACTTGAGGTCTGGGGTGAACTTGAGTCTCTGTAGATATTCAAAGCAAAATCAAAGCAGAAGCAACTAGCAAGGTGACATGGTGCTACGATTGTTACAGGGGAACATGCAGATTACAGAATTTAACTGCAGAATCAGAACAGAGTTTAAACAGCCCCACTCTAAACGTGTTTTCTACCTCACTAGTTTTGTCGCATTTGCACAAGCCTCACTGTGCAGTCCTGAAGCAAACATTTATGTCTTTTCAGAATCCTCATTCACAAGTTCAAAGCATCATGAAGATGATATACATACAAATAATTTTTTTTTGCTGATTGTTCACCCACTACAGAGGCCATTCAAGGTCAAGGATTACTGAATGAGATTTCCAAAAAGCAAGTGGTAAGAAAGTATTATGAGGACAAGTAGGATAGTGATATATCCTGAAAAGGAATACAGTATAAAATGATCAGTTGAAGAATGGAACTCCACACCAGGAATAAGAAAGCCAGATTTATTGTACTAAGGTACAATTAACAATAATACACATATGATCAAGCCACGGGTTGGAGCAAAATCAACTATCTAATAGTGAATGCCTTCGCCTAAGACTTTTCCCTGTTCGTCCCACTCGTTACCGTCTTTTATAAAGTACAGCATTCTATTCTTAGGGATGGCAGGATGTTCCACTATAGCAGATAGATATCGATTGAACCTGGACTTTAAAAAAAAACAAGATTGTAATTGTCAGGGAAGTATTTTCTCAGAAGTTTATTAGATAAATTAAGAGTTCTGAAAAAAAATTTGTATGAATAGAACTTTTCATTCTAAAATCACAAAGTTAATAGAAATGGTTTGCCACTGTAAATACCATATAGTGGGTCCTAGCTAGAAATGTCTGAGAATATCTACTTGAAGTAAAAAAATACATTCAAAATGCTTTTAAAAGCTTCTATTATCTTAATTACTGCATACGAAATGCCAAAAGAAATGTTTACAAAATCCCCAAAATCAAAAGAGAAAAAGAAAGGATAAATGACAACACAAAATTTAGATACATTCAGTCAGTTAAGTGCCATACATGATACACGCTTGGGTGATCATGTCTTAAAAGAGACATGACTGACTGGGTAGAAGATTTTCCAGCAGGAGGTTGCCATTACTTTCTGTGATAGACTGGTTGCCAACCAAGGCTATAGAACTCACTCAGTCCTGTTATATAAACCATAACTGGAGGGAAGAGATGGATTAATACCTTTCCCAAGGGTATTTGAATGTAAGTGAATGCAATGAATTCAACTGGAATTTGAACTCGGCTCCCCGATTTCTCTTTCCGAGTCAATATCCACTGCACCACAATGCACATCTTGCTCCACAACGCACATCCAATATTGCCTAAAAACTCCATAACTAATAAACTTAAAAGAACTTTAACTATTCTCAATACATTTTTATAAAATTGAGAAAAAAGTTAAAAAATTGAATCAATGTAAATGAAGTTAACTTTACATCAGAAGTAAACTAAATAGAAAGTAAACAATGCCACCAAAAATATATTAAAACATCTTGAGATTTCAAGAAAATAATTTTTTTTTTAATCATTTCACTCCAAGCAAGGTGATACTGTCATTCAGATGCAAAGGGAGTGGAACAGAATGAAATGACTTTAGTGATGAAAAAGAACAATAAGAAAACAGTATCCACGATTACTAGTCTACAGCTATATCGTGTTGAATACACTGGTTCCCATCCGATCACCGAAGTTAAGCAACATCAAGCCTGGTCAGTACTTAAATGGGTGACCATTTGGGAATACCAGGTGCTGTAAACGTAAGGACCAAGAATAGTCCACCAGTCCCCCAGGTTTGGGGGTTGTGCGCAGAGCTAACAACACTGCACCATAAAAAACAGTTTATTACAGAAATAGCAACAAAAAGTTGCTGCGCTATGTACCATTGGGTGTGATGGATAAATGATGATGATCCACGAATTCAGAAGATAGTGATTGGCATCGCATTTAAACTTTTGAAGATTGTAGGTAGCAATAAATTGGAAGGGAAGCAAAAAGAAACTACTGGAATTAGAATAAAACATGAAGATAAAATGGATTTAAAATTAAACAATGCACTATTTTTGTGTTACCAGAACCATTTGGCTAACAATTTTGATCTGAAAAATACAATTTTAATAAAAAAAAAAGTGAAAATAATTTCTTCTTCTTCTTCATGTACCATGTCCCTTCAGGACATAGGCGACCATGGACTTCCACTTGGCTCTGTCTCTTGTCCCTCTCAATAATTTTTATCTTGGTATCTCTTCCAAGCCTTGCTCTATCAACTATTTGCTCAGACCTAACAAGTATGTCTGGTGCTGCTTTCCCATGTCTCTCCTTCCACTTATCTGACATGTGACTATCAAGTTCTCCAGGCCCTCCTTCCTCATTATGTGTCCCAGGAACCTCATTCGTTTCTTCCTGATATTTAGCATCAGTTTTCTTCTCATTTGCATTCTTTCCAACACCTCATCATTGCACACATGCTTTGTTCATGCTATCCTCAGCATCCTTCTGTAGAACCACATTTCTGCTGCTTCAAGCCTCTCCTCCATCTTCGATGAGATTGTCCAGCAGTCAATTCCATACAGAAGGACAGATATCACATAGCAATCCAGCACACTTTTCTTTGTTTCTAATGAGATTTTCCTGTCTTTCAGTACTCTGGTTAACTTCTGAAATGTGTCTTTGGCCATGCCAATGTATCTTTGGATCTCCATGTTGCACTTTCCATCCTCTGTCAAAAAACTTCCCAGGTATTTGAATTTTTTACTTGTTTTATTTTAGATTCTCCAACTTGCAGTTGGCATATTGGTCTCCTCTTTTTGCTGATGACCCTGCATTCAGTTTTCTTGAGGTTTATGCTCAATCCTTTCTTTTCACTTTCTTTTGCTAAATTCTGTAGAAGGTCCTGCATTTTCCTTTACGTGTCTGCTATCAGCACTGTGTCATCCGTGTATCTGATATTGTTGAGTTTATGGCAACCAATGTTGAATCTTGGCAAGGCTTTTATTTCTCTCATAATTGCTTCACTGTACAGGTTGAAAAGATCTGTTAAGAGAACATATCCTTGTCTTAAGCTCCTTTCTATTTTTGCATACCTGCTGAGTTCACTTCCTATCCGTGCACAAGCGGTTTGCTGCCAATATAGATTCTTGATTATCCTAACATCTTTTCCAAAAATGTTGAAGTTGTCAAGCATCTCTATCAAGTTCTTGTCTTGTAGTTTGTCATACACCTTTGTGTAGTCTACAAAGCACAGATAAAGGTCCTTCTGCATTTGTATTACTCGTTCAGATAGCATTCTGAGCATGAATATTGCATTCCTTGTTCTGGTATCTTTAATGAATCCACATTGTTCCTGTCCTACCTCTGGGCCAATTCTGCTGAGCGCTCTGTTCATCAGAATCCAATGAGTTTTGTTATGTGGCTTATTAAACTGATTGTTCAATTGAGCTCACATTCCTTTGCCCCTAGCTTCTTAATTAGTGTTATGAAGATTGATTTGCTTAGGTCCTCCGGTATATTGCCGCTGCTGTAGATTTTGTTTATTGTTTCTGTTAGTCTGTTGACGCCAGAGCCCCTAGGGACATCAACATCTCTATTACAATCCCATCTGTCTTTGTTTCTCATAAATTTGGCCATTGACAACTCAACTTTGGTTTTTAATATTTCTGGCCCATCAATAGTTTTGTGCATTGTTGGTTGCTCTCTCTTGTCGTGGAAGAGATCTCCAATATACTCGTCCCATTTCTGAAGTTTTTTTTTCTTTTTCTAGTATTTTCATTTATTTTTATACATCCTGTTGCTGAGCATAATTTACTCAAATGAAAATGTATTGAAAGTGCCATGAGCTATGATTCCTCTATTATTAGTATACAACTTAGGCTATTTCAATACATCTCTTTTTGTTTTTGCTAAAATTGTACTGAAACAATGTCGGGTAGTTAAACCATAAAAATGCTTAAATTAGTTATATTACTTTAACAATACAGATATATATTTTTAAAAAATAGGTAATGTACATAATTTTTACATAAGTACATGATATGTTCCAAGGGTTGTCATAGGATGATAGTGGGTACAAACTTCTACTTTTTATAAGATGCTTTTTTCATATGAGTCTTAAATAGATTCTGACAACAAAGTTCAGCTCCAAGCTGAAAAAGGAGTGAAGATGGAAATCTGAAACCTCATCACTGTCTGCTTTAAGTAATCCCTTATTTTAAACCACCACTACCTTGTGGCCATAAGCAAAACACAGAAAAGGCTATGGAAGTAAATCCAGACAGAAGACCTGTCAACTTTTTGGCAGCTCCAAATGTAATGCCTTGTATTTAGATCTTGTCAGCAGAGTCAAAAAGAAAGCCTTGTTATCTGAGCAGTGCATGGCCTTCAAATCCCATTACTCATGCCTGCATCCTGGAGAGGTCAATCCTGTTTCACCACTAAAGGACTGAATTTTGACTAAACAGGGCACTACCTCTATCTTACAAGATAAATAGATGCCTACTGTAGTTAAAGTAGAACTCCAGGATTTGTTTCTTTTCTCTAATGTTGATTCTGCTCTTGTATAATAACTTTCTTTTTATAATGATGCTGGATCATTGAAGAAAAATACTAAAGTAAAACTTCTTCTAAATTTGTCTTTTTTATTGAAATATTTCTTATTACTTTAAACATTATATTTTAGTCAATGCCCATATCTGCTGCCTTGTTTTTTAAATGTGTGTCAATAACATCTCTTGGTCAGTGCATTCAAGTGCATTAACAAAAAAATTATGCTTTCAAACTGGTACTGCCCTTTGTAAAAGAAACCACCATCTGATCCAACATTTTTTGACCACTTGATGACACTGTTTAAAAAATAAACAACAGGGCATCGACTCAAACATATGTCTCAACTAAAATACATTGATGTTGAATTAAATGATGTTGAAGTAAAAGATGATATTGAATTAAAAATAAAATCTGTTAATTGCTTAGTAATTGTTTACATTTCAGATACAAAAATCAAATGAGCAGTTATAGGCTTTCAAGAAGATTTGAACAAGATGTGCATTCCTTAAAAGGTAATTGAACCTTGCTGAGTTGTGAAGTTCTCTGTAGCTAAGTAGTCTAAAGCATGCTGAATTTCCCCTGCAAATAGTACAAGGTTTGAACAGTTTTAAAACTCCTGAATGCACAGGATATGATGGATTGAACATGTGAGCAATGATGAGGTTTTGGAAATGATGGAAGTGAAAAGGAAATTAATACTGAGCATCAGGAAGAGATAACTAAAGTTCCTAGGATATGCAATGAGGAAGGAGAGCTTGGAGAACCTGATACTAACAGGCCAGATAGAGGGAAAAAGAGGCAGGGGAAAGCAACGGATAACATATTTGAAAGACCTAATCAGGTGGATGATGGAACGAGGGTTGCGTGGTGTAACAGGAGAAGGCGTGTTAAGAGCCACCAGGGACAGGGAGATGAGGAAATCCATGATCGCCTACGTCCTGAAGGGACAGGGTACATAGAAGAAGAAGACTCCTGAATGCACAGGCCAGTAGTCATAATCCATACTGCTTCGAAGCAAGAAAGTGCATCTCTTCAAACATGTGAATTGACTAAAAGACACCATTTAAAGTAATAAGAAATAATGTTGGATTAAAAATAAAGTCCATTAATTTCTGAGAAAATACTGTTATATTCTTGTATTATAACTTGTATATATAAATATATGGATATTTATTTAACAATAACTAAGTCTGTTACAAGACAAATAAAGAGATAAGGAGTGGGTAGAAAGATTAAGCCAGTGCAATCTTGCAAAGAAGATCTACTTGAAATCAGTACTTGTGATTTTATCTGGGATTGTTGCACATGACAGGCATCAGAAAACTGCATAACCCACAAGACATGGTCAGTAGTATTCATATATATATTTTTGTTAACATATATAATGGTTGCCCAATCAATTTATTTCTGGCTAGACAGGAAGGTATCAATATTCTGAAATTCTTTATTTGGTAACATTATTAGAACAATTGAGAAATTATTCTGATACTCAAAGACTCTTTCATTTATTACATTTAGGTAATCAAATTCTCTCAAGAAACAAGTTTTAAAAACCATTTTGCTGTTTATTGATTTTTACTAAAAAGAACCAACCAAAGTTCTCAGGGTTTTTTTTTTTAATCATTTCACCCCAAGCAAGGTGGTACCGCCACTGATGTGCAGGGGGCTACATAAGAGCAAAAGTTTAAGCAACAAGAGCGCGAAGAGACAAATGGCCCAGCTACAGTGGGTATCAGAGAAAAGGCAAGAGAAGGACAGAAACACTGGTGCAAAGACAGTTTCTAAGACAGGGAGAAAGAAAAAGAAAATAGAACAAGATACACAGTGTGATGTGGAAAGAACTGGAGGCAAGTGGATAAGAGATGGGTATTGACCTTACATTTAAATTTTTTTTTTTATCATTTCACCCCAAGCAAAGCATTCCACTGCCACTATTGTGTAGGGGGTTACATAGGGGAAAGTGATAAGAAAGCGTAGTTAGATAAAGGAAATGTCAGAAGGAGGGTGATAGATGGGTAAGGATACTGAGGATGAGGGTTGGGTAGATGGGAAGAGTGTTTGAGAGAATGGATGCGAGTTAATGTGTTAGAAGATGTCTATTGACCTTACATTTGAACTCCTGGAGATTGTAACTGTCAGGGAAGCAAGTATATGGAAGAGAATTCCACAGGCGGGAAGTGTGAGAAAAGAAGCTGTTGGAGTAGAAATTGCAGTTACATTTTATTGGTTTCACTGTAAAAGGGTGGGACCTAGTTGCTAATCTAGTATCTTGTGCAAATTCGTACCTAGGGGGCACCAGTGATCTAAGTTCATCGGAGCAGAAGTCATAAAAGTACTTATAGAAGAGGCACAGGGAAGCCACGTCATGTTGGTGAGAGAGTGACTGCAGTCGGTCAGCCAAGTCAGTATTGATCACATTACAAATTCTCTGTTGTATTACATAGAGATTGTAGCTGTCAGGAAAGCAAGAATACGGAAGAGAGTTCCACAGGCAAGAAGTGTGAGAAAAGAAGCTGATGGAGTAGAATTGTTGGCTAAATTTAATTGATCTAACTATAAGTGGGTGAAACCTTGTTGCCAGTCTGGTTGCATGAGTAAATTCTAGTGGCGGGGGCACCAGTGACTTAAATTCGTCGGAGCAGAAGTCATGAAAATATTTGTAGAATAGACAGAGGGAAGCCACATCTCACCGGTGAGAAAGTCTGAAGGCAGAATTATTAATAAAAATGGTTGTATTAGATTGAGTCATAAATAATTTCTGTTTTTGTTATTCAACTTTATTCTTCAAAAAATTAAATGCAAGTACATTCCATTTATATAGTCACTATTATTTGCAGTGATTTGTTACCACTTATCAGGCACTTTTCTTATGACTTTTGAGCAAAATTCTGCAGATTTAATGTGAAAAAGTTTTTGACCAACTCTTGAATCTGGTTTTCATTAGAGGAATTTTTGGCGGACCTGAAGGAGAATACCACCACCTTTAGATTTGTAGTTTTGCATTTTTTTTTACTTTTTTTCAGCACAGTCTTATCGATTATTACATAAAGTTTCTGATTATCAAAAACTATAGCCCGGCATTGCTTGGGTGTAATGAAAGCTTTAAAACTAATCCATGGTCCTGGAGCTCAAACTCTTTGGATGTTGGCATGAAAGACTAAAAAGCAATAGTTGTTTCCAGTTAAAGCAAAACCGTAGACTGAAAGAAAAATGAATGGATGTAAGTCAAATTTTGATTTCCTGGTATTGATATCAAATAAGTTTTTTCATTGCAAACTGAATTTTGAAGGCTAAATAAGTCCTCTGAGTAAATGGTATCATGGCTGAGACTAAGAACTACAATTATACCTACTTAGAGCCAAACCCAAAGCAAAAATTAAAATAAAAGAGCTAAAAAAAATACAGACATACAGGCAGATAAACAGACACACACACACAAACATCTTGCCTTTTATATATATATATTATTGATTTTCTGCACTATTGTAAGAACTGCAACCTTGAAACTTCTGGATATCGTTTCTTATGTCTTTGTCTATGAGTATCAATTTTGATTAAAATCAGACCACTCCTTCTATAACTCGATTTTTTTGATTATCAATTTTCAATATTTCTCTAGGGTATCTCTACACAAAATCTAGCCATGAACACTTGCAGATCCTTATAGTACAACTGTGTAAATTTTCAAGAAAATCGGTTCAGCCATTTCGGAGCCTATAGGTAATGGACACACACACACACACAGGCACACACAGAGACAAAGTTCCATTTATAAATAAGTTTAGATTTAGATTAGATAATTTGGAAAAAATTGAATATTTAAACAATTTTAGTGGGGCTCAGTTTCTCATACAATGTTATAGTAAATTCATCCTTTATTTTAGAACCACTTGCGTTGGGGTCACTTTGTTTTGGTATTTTTGGGACAAGTTGTTGCTCTTGTTTTTGTCTTTTTCAAGTTTTCTTTAGTTTTTACAATGGCATCTTCTTCAGAAACTCCAAGATTGGCTTTATTCAAATTTTCACAAAAGATTCAGTTGCTGAATACGAGCAAGCAAAAAAGTTAATTGCACAGGATTGATTTACTACTATAAGGTTGTATGAAAAACTGAGGCTCCACCTAAAATTGTTCAAATATTGAAATTTTTCAAAATTTTCTTTATCAATCAGAAAGTTTAGGGTTTAATTGATGAGATTGCACTGAAAAAAGTAAAAAAAAAAATTGATAATCAACAAATTTACAGGTGGTGGTAATGTCATACCGGCAACTGGTTCTAAAATGGAGGATCGATTAACTATAACATTGTATGAAAAACTGAGCCCCCCACTAAAAATGTTTAAATATTGAAATTTTGCCAAATTTTGTTTTTTGTCAGTTGGAGAGTTTAGGGTGTAATCGATAGGATTTGCACTGAAAAAAAGTCAAAAAAATGAAAAACAACAGCTTTAAAGGTGGTGGTAGACTCCTTCAGGTCTGCCAAATATTTTTTCCATCAAAGCATTTTTCAGTGATCACAAAGGAATGAATATGGTGGATTGGGTAGAACAGACCGACTGAGTTTCAATTTTATTTTTCCTCTGTTATTCTTGCTGCATGAGGGCTTGCATTGTCATATGGGAAAACATCATCATTATCATCATCTTCAGTCACTTACTCTGTGTTGTTGCAAATTGTGCATTAACATGAGATATAAATTCATTAATCATGTTAATTTTTTGAGCTTACTTTTCCATGCTGGCTCAAGGCATGTTGGAAGAGTGTGCTTGGAGATTTTCCTGCAGTAGATTGCCAGTTCTTTCTGTGGTCGACTGGTTGCCAACAAAATCTATATAACCCAGTCTGTTCTGCTATTAACTCTCACCAAGCTGGTTTTAAATTCAGTGTTTCCTTCTTCTAGACTGGTTGCCACCCAAGGCTAAAGAAACCAGTCTATCCTGCTATTTTTCCCATAACTTGGGTAGAAGAGATGAATTCATACCTTTCCAAGGGGTATTAGCACATAAGTGAATGTAATGAATTTGACTGGAATTCAAACTCAGCTCTCTGATTCCTTAATCTGAGCCACTGTTCATTACTCCACTTTGAGCAATATCTTATCTTTAATCCACTATGTATGCTGTCATTCCCATGTAAAATCTAAGGTATGTTAGTGCTGATAGCAGACACAAAAAGGAAATTACAAGACCTCCTACAGAAGGTAGCTAAAGAGAGTGACAAGAAAGAACTACAAATAAACTGCAAGAAAACTGAATGCATGGTCATCAGCAAAAAAGGCAGCCCAAAATGCCAATTACAGGAGAGGGACTCTAAAATCAAGCAAGTACAGAAATTTAAATACCTAAGAAGTGTTCTAACAGAAGACAGAAAGTGCGACACTGAGATCAAAAGGCGAATTGGCATGGCGAAAGATGCATCCCAGAAGTTGAGTAAAGTATTAAGAAACAGGACAATTTCACTAGAAACAAAGTGGAGAGTACTGGATTGCTATGTGATGTCAGTTCTTCAGTATGGCAGTGAATGTTGGACAATATCTTCTAAGATGAAGGAAAAACTTGAAGCAGCTGTAATGTGGTTCTACAGAAGGATGCAGATGATATCATGGACCGAGCATGATATCATCAAAAAGAATGGAAGGAGCAGAGTGACTTCAATGTCATCAACTGAAATGATGGAATCAGTAAACCAGGTTTGGCAGAAACACTCATTATCTACGTATACAGATACTTACAAAGTGGTTCTGCAAAATTGTGTATGTATATACGTTGTTAATTGGGACAAGAGATGGCTTGTAAATTTTAACACCTCCAAATGAAATTTTTAAAACATCAAAAAATGAAATTGCCGTCTTTTAGTCATTTTAGAGATGTACAAAGCCCAAGAGCCACTCAAGGTAGCTAAGAGACACAGTTTATGGGGATTATGTGGGGAAAATAACAGTTGACCCTGGACATGAACATATTAAGATTGTAATGATCTGGGAAACATCCTCTTGGGAGTCAGTTCCACAAAGCAATAGTTCGTGGAATCCAAAGGGAATAAGGTTGGTTTACTACAATATGCACGGCATGCTAAGCCATAGGAATGAAGGTTAGAATTTTGTTATCCATCAACATGGATGATACTAACCCCCAGGGGAGCAAATTATTGCAACCCTCTTGGGCTCAAGTTTTCTACTGATATGAATTGGAATAATTATATTGAATAAATAGTGAGGTTTTCTGCTAGAAATGGTGCACCAGATATTTTTTCTCACCAGAATCTATCTTGTCCATTCATAAATCTACCATTTATCTGTGCATTGGGTATTGCTACATTGTCTGGTCTGCTATATATCTCAAAATCTTTGACAAAATCCAAAGAAGGGTCTCTACTGTTATTGCTCATGACATGGCATCTGCATTTCAGTTATTTTCTCACTGCCATGATGTGGCTTCCCTCTGTCTTTTCCATAAATATTTTCATGGCATTTCTTCTAATGTTCTTCTTGTTTGTACCTTGATCATAGGAATTTAGGTGCACTACTATATTGGTGTTGCTTAACTTCAGTAATCGGACGGGAACCAGTGTATTCAACACGATATAGCTATAGACATCGAGCCTGGTCAGTACTTAAGTGGGTGACCATTTGGGAATACCAGGTGCTGTAAACGTAAGGGCCAAGAATGGTCCATCGATTCTTCAGGTTTGGGGGATGGGTGCAGGGCTAACAACCCTGCCCTGTAAAAAACAGTTTGTTACAGAAACAGCAACAAAAAGTTGCTGCTCTATGCATCCACTGGGTGTGATGGATAAATGATGATGATGATGACTATATTGGCGTTGTGCATTGCGCTGTAAGGATGTGCATTTTGGTGCAATGGATATCAATGATTAGAATGAGAAATTGAAGAGCCAAGTTCAAGTTCCAGTCAAATTCATTTCATTTAGTTATGCACAAATACCCTGGGAAAAGCTATTAATCCATCTCTTCTCCTTCCAGATTGGGTTCATAGACTTGGTTGGTCTACTACAGAAAATAATCACATGCAGCAATTAACTGCTTATGTTGGTAACCTGATTTCATCATTTTACTGTTGAAATATCTGGATATGAACATACATTATAAGAGTTTTTCTTGCATTGCTTACAAGTGGAGCTCACGTCTAGTTTCTTGGTTCCCTGTCACCTTGGTTTTCAAACATTTCAGTACAACATCAATCGCCATCTTTTTTCTTCCAGAATCTTACTCATTTATTTTCCTTTATCCTCACCAACATTTTTTTAATCCTTTTGCCTCAGGCAAGTCAGTAAAGCTACTAAGACACAAAGGGTTACTGCGTGTGAAAGAATGACAAAAAAGAGAAATATTATTAAGGAGAGAGAACAATAGAAGCGTAATCAAGAAGATGTTAGATAATGATTGGCATTGCATTTCAATTTTTGAAGATCTAAATTGGCTGAAAAGCATGGAGCCGGAAGAGAGTTCCACAAGTAAGGAGTGCAAGAAAAGAAACTGTTAGCATAGAACTTATGGTTACATTTAACCAGTTCAAATATGGACTGATGAGACCTTGCTGCCAATCTAGTACTGGACTTAAATTCATAAAGTCTAGGTACCATAGCAAAAAAGGAAGCTACATTACAGTGGTGGGAAAGTAAATGAAGCCATGATACCAGGTCAAGAGCAATAAAATTACTGATTCTTCTTTAAATTTTATCAATGATCTCTATATAGCAGGAGAAATTGATCACGTACGGTAGTGATATTCAAAGCATAGATGAATGGAATACTTATAAATGTGTAAGATAAATTCTAGAGAAAAAATTGTCTAGCACGACACAGTGAACCAATTTAGCAGCAGAGCTAGCAATGGATTCAGTATAATCTTTCCACTTCATGTCAGCCGAGAATGTAGCCTGCGAACGCAAAACAAGGCACTCTCCTGAAGGTTAGCATCGGCCATGGGGATGAGAGGCAGAAAGAAGTTGCTTTAATGATTAATAGAGTGAAGTTTAAATTCTGGAGATGCTAAAATGCCATCCCATGCCCCAGTTAACCACAAACAATAAATCAATTTTTAGATAAGCTGCCAATGTGGATGTGTGTTGTGGTGCAGTGGATATTGACTTGGAATGACAAATCAGGGTGTCAAGTTTGAATTCCAGTTGAATTCCTTTGCATTCACTTATGCACAAATACCCTTGGGAAAGATTTTAATCCATCACTTCCCTCCAGTTATGGGTTAAATAATAGGACAGATTGGGTTCTATAGCCTTGGCAGGCAACCAGTCTACCACAAAAAGCAATGGCAACCTACTGCAGGATAGTCTTCTGCCCAGTCAGTCATGTCTCTTTTGAAACATGATTGCCCAAAGCATGTATCACGTATAGCATTTGACTGACTTACTGAATATAATAGTTGAAAACATGATTTAGGCTTCTATTGGGCATAAAGTAGGGGATCAGTTTTATATTGTTATTAAGTAATAAACTGATCCTGATGCTTCATCAGCATAGATGCCAAGTTGAGAACTAATGACATCAGAAAGGTCATTGATAAAAATAAAGAACAAAGTAGATCTGAGGACAGAACCCTGAAAGACACCTGTGTTAATTCAAAAAATATAGAAGAGTAACTGTTCAGGCCAACCGATTTGATAGGAAAGACTGAATCAGTTCAAAGATTTGTCCAGAAATCCCTTATCATTTCAACTAGTGAAGAAGATCAGTATACCAAACTCGGTCAAGTACTTTCAATATGTTCAAAGGTTTCAAATGACTTCATCATTCTCATCTAAAGATTGATTAACTCTTTCAGCAGTAATCATTAGTACCTCAGCTGTTGACCAAGGGAAGTAAAAACCATATTACTTGTCTGAAAGTAGGTCATGCAAGGTTGACTAGTGCTTTTAGTAGTTTGCCAAAAAGAGGTAGAAGGTCAGTAGTTTAATAAATCAAAGGGTCAGATGGTCTATCTGAGTTCTTAATGACATAAACAACAGAAGAGGATTTCCAACAAGGATGAAAGTAAGAGACATTCCAGAGAGAACAGGAGCCAGTTCAAGGGTACATTTCTTAATGACAATTACAGAAATACGATCAGATTCACATACTTTGTGGAGAGTCAGATTTTAGATGATAACAGAAACCATCAAAGGAGTTATATGTATATCACTCAATAGAAACTCAGTTCTAAGTGGAAATTTAGGGAAGGATACTCCAAACAGGTCAAGAGTAATTTCTGTAATACCATGTATCATAGTGACATTGCCACCTTGCTTGAGGTGAAATGATTTAAAAAAGAAAGTAATTCATTCATTATATATATATATATATATATATATATATATATATATATATATAATGTAATGTATATCATTCAGCTAAGTGCCATACATGTTACACGCCTGAGCGATCATGTCTCAAAATAAATATGACAAACTGAGCTGAAAATTTTCCTACGGTAAGTTGCCATTACTGTCTGTGGTAGTGATGATGGAGGGAAGTGGAAGCTATGCCGATGACATAGGTATTCATAGTTGGGATAAGAAGAATCTTGAATGAAACAATCAACATGCTTTACGAAATGTTTCAAGAAATAGGGCTCAGGATGAACCTTTTCAAAACAGAAATTAAAATCTGGAATTGAATGAAAAGTTGTGATGGTGCCAACCCTGAATCCATTATGAAAATAAAAAACATCCTCTATCAAGTGTTTCAAGAAATAGGAATCAGGATTAACCATTTCAAAACAGAAACTATAATCTTGAATTAAAAAGATGTATTGATGGGGCCTACCCTGAGACCATCATAAAAATAAAAAAACATCTTCTATCAAGTGTTCCAAGAAATAGGGCTCAGGATAAACCATTTCAAAACAGAAACTATAATCTGAAATTAAAATGAAAGTATTGATGCTGCCTACCCTGAATCCATCATAAAAATAAGAAAAATCCTCTACCATATGTTCCAATAAAATAGGGCTCAGGATGAACCTTTTCAAAACAGGAATTAGAATCTGGAATTGAAAAGAAGTATTGATGGTGCCTACCCTGAATCCATCATAAAAATAAAAAACATCTTCTACCAAGTGTTCCAAGAAATAGAGCTCGAGATAAACCATTTCAAGTAAGAAATTATAATCTGGAATTGAAAGGAAAGTTTTATAGTGCCTTACCTGGATCTATCATAAAAAAATACATCCTCTACCAAGTTTTTCAAGAAATACGGATCAGGATTAACCATTTCAAAAGAAAAACTAAAATCTTGAATTGAAAAGAAATATTGATGCAGCCTACCCTGAATCCATCATAAAAATAAAAAAAAACATCTTCTATCAAGTGTTCCAAGAAATAGGGATCAGGATAAACCATTTCAAAACAGAAATTATAATCTGATTTTGAAATGAAAGTATTGATGGTGCTTACCCTGAATCAATCATAAAAATAAAAATCATCCTCTTTCAAGCATTCAAAAAAATAGAGCTCAGGATAAATTATTTCAAAATAGAAAGTATAATCTGGAATTGAAATAAAAACAGTGATGATGCATTCCATGAATCCATCATAAAACTACTGGATGTGAAATTAGTAAATGACAATTATTTAAAATATCTTGATGAATATATCAATATATATATATATTGATATACTCTACAAATATATCTAAAACTTTTTACATGGCTTCTGCTCCAGTGAAATTAACTCACTGGTGTGCCCTATATATGAATTTACTTGAGCCACAAGATTAGCAACTGGGTCCCACCCTTTTACTGTGAGAAAAAAAAATGTAAATGCAAATTCTACACCATCAGCTTCTTTTATCACGCTCATCATTTGCGGAATTCCCTTCCATTTACATTTCCTTTTGTTTACTTGCTTTCCCGACAGCTACAAACTCGAAGAATTTAAATGTAAAGTCATCTTCTATCTCACTGACTTGCATCCCTCTCTCTTTCTCTTTCTCTCTTTCTCTCTCTCTCTCTCTCTCTCTCTCATGTTCCTTTCTTTGTTCACTCTCATCAGTATTTTAATCCTTCTCCTACCCACTTCCTGACATCCCCTATAACCTGTCACTCTTTCTCATAACTTACCTCCTATATAACCCCCTGCTCAACAGTGGCAGTAAAATGCCTTGCTGAGGGCAACATGATTATATATATATATATATATATATATATATATATATATATATCAGGAACAATGTTGGTGAAGAAATGTATGACAAAGTGGAAAAAAAATGTTCTTTTGATATGTTTGTCTAATCTACATCCTTTCTCTCATGCTCCTTTCTCTGTCCACTCCACTCTCATCAGTATTCTCATTCTTCTCTTACCCACTTCCTGACACCCACTATAACCTGTCACTCTATCTATAGATAGATAGATAGATAGATAGATAGATAGATATCCTAACAGCTACAATCTCCAAGAATTTAAATGTAAAGTCAATAGTCATCTCCTATCTCACTAACCTGCATCCTCTCTCTCATACTCCTTTCTATGTCCACTCCACTCTCATCAGTATTTTCATCCTTCTCTTACCCACTATTGGCTATTACCATTCCTATACTTATCCTTTAGTGATGTTTCTGTTGGTTCACACTTGCAGGCAAGTGTCAGAAAAAAAAAACAGTTTTAACAAATATTGACATGGTTTTTAAGTATGAAGCAATGATTAACAAACTAGCTTATTGGGGTAAGAAATGGCCCGTAAATTTTAATTCTTCCAAAACGAAGCTCCTATCAATTAACCACCATAGACAACTGCACCTACCTCCCATTAGCATGGAGCATGCTTGCCTCCCAGAGAGTAAAACACTACATCTGTTTGGCCTCACACTCTCAGCAGACCTCAAGTGGAATGACTACATTGAATCCATTGCTAAATCTGCTGCTATAAAAGTCGGTTCTCTGTGCAGGGCCCGGAAGTTCTTCCCATCTGAATCTATGCTGCACATATATAAATCTACCATCCGCCCGTGTATTGAATACTGCTGCCACATCTGGTCGGGTGCCCCTGCCATTCTCCTCGGGGTTCTTGACAAAATACAACGGAGAATCTGTAATGTGATCGATAGTGACTTGGCTGACCACCTGCAGTCACTCTCTCACCAGCGTGACATGGCTTCCCTGTGCCTCTTCTATAAATACTTTCACGGTTTCTGCTCCAATGAACTTAGATCACTGGTGCGCCCTAGGTACTAATTTGCACGAAATACTAGATTAGCAGATAGGTCCCACTTTTTTACAGTGAAACCGATAAAATGTAACCACAATTTCTATTCCAACAGCTTCTTTTCTCGCACTTCCCGACTGTGGAATTCCCTTCCACATACTTGCTTCCCCGATAGCTACAATCTCCAGGAGTTTAAATGTAAGGTCAATAGACACCCCCTCCTAATACACTAACTCACACCCATTCTCTCAAACACACTTCCTATGTACCTCCTTACTCATCTATCACCCGCTTTCTGACCTTTCCTATATCCAATTGCTCTCTCAGCACCTTCCCCTATTTAACGCCCTGCGCTATAGTGACAGTGGAATGCCTTGCTTGGGGTGAAATGATTAAAAACAAAAAAAAAACAAAAAAAAACAACACACTCATAATATTCTACCAAGCAAAATTCTAAGTGCTTCACTCCTGTTAACTTGGGCCAAGTTAAACTGGAGTTTAGTAAGAGCTTTAGTTAGTTTTGTGCTATAATAAGTTGAAGTTTGTAAATAAGGAAGTCAGGCACTTCCCACTTAAAAAACTGGCATAACACAATCTTTCTGACCCTATTTTAATGTATTTGATTTTGTGCTATATTCAGCTTAAGTTAGTAAAACTGGTGCAACACTATCTTCAATATGCACTTAAAGTTCCAAAATAATGACTTTCTGCTAAGATTAATAGAAATGACACTTAGGTCATTGCACTATGGTACAGTGAGTTCATTTCTCCCTAATTGCTCAAATCTTTATGACCTTGTGCTAGTCTAAGCCAAACTTTTTAAATATTAATATTATCGAGTGTAGTCTAAAAACTAAAACCAATTTTGTTTGTTCAACTCACTCAAATTTATTTCGACATTTGTTTCCTCACAAGTATTTACAGCAGTTAATCTCTGAAGCCATATTATTATCTATTGGAGTGCATTATGACACTAGCATAATCTTTTTGGCCTATCATTTGCTGAAAAGATTATCACTGTTTCCTGGTTTGTGTGCTGCATTTTTTTTCTTTTTTTCTATTCTTTTTTTAGAAAATGCCTTTTATTCTTACCTCTCCCTTTGTGAAATATTTTTTCTCTCTTTATTTCTTTTTTTCTCTTTCTGATTCGAAACTACTGATCAACTATAATTGAAGTACCAACATTAGATCAATCGTTACATTATCTTGGTATTTTGGCATTAGACTTTGGTATTGAATTTAAGTTCCATGCTTTTCTGGTTGATTTCCTATTTTCTTCTCTTTATTGACATTCTGCAGAACTACAGAAACTAACAATTTTGCTATTTTTTTAATATCTTTTTTTTTATTCCTTTTTCTCTTTCCTGCTTTGTTTCATTCAATTTTAATTCCTCCCTTTCTTCTTAATATTTTCCTTTCTTTTTTTATTCTTTTGTATCCATTTTTTGTTTCCCCACAAAGACAAAGACTCAATTCTTTGGATTTGGTTCTTCATTAATTAACTTTATCCTCTCTCAGAATTTCCTTTCTCTTTTTTTCTCTTGCTTTCCTATTTTTGGTTCTGTTTTGAAGCAATCAACATCAACATTTACTCTGCCTTCTCAAGTTAATATTTGCTTTGTGTTTTTCATTGTTTTAAACACATTTTCCAGAATTTGTTTGAAACTCTGGCATTGGCCAACCATCTCGAATTCATGTTAGTTGACTTTTCCGCTATACTAGTTTTTATCAATTTGCTTACTTCAGTTGCACTCGCATGTATAGTTCAGTGGAGGAACTTTTGACTGCAGGCTGCAAGATCCATGTGCAAATCACCGATGCAAGCCACAAAACACATGTGCAAAATGATTGCATTTAGTAGCTATTTCTAGACAATGCTATCTGATTTTTGTTAATCCTGCTGGGTAGCACACATTTTCGTAATAAAAATTTATCGTAAATAATCAGGCCGGTAGATATAAATATATAAAAATACTGTTTAATTAAAAACAGAATATCTACTTAAATACGAGTATCGGTAAAAATAATGTTCAAAATAATTCATTACATATATTAATGCATATATTTTCTTTTCTCATATATATATGTATATTTTCCATTTTTAAACAAGTTATTCAGATACTGAATAACTTAAGTTATTAAAAATCGCCTGAAAACACCACTCATGGTAGAAACCTGGGTAGTGAAATAACTCATTTAAAAATGGAAAATATTCAAAAGTTCTACAATATAATTGTATCAAACACTTTTTAATACAAATGTGTACTGGTCTAACCCTATTATGACCAAAAATTAAGTATTAAAGAATCAATATATATGTGTGTGTGTGTGTGTGTGTGTGTGTGTGTGTGTGTGTGTGTGTGATTGCATGCTATAGTACACATAAAAAAAATTGTGGATTTTTATGCCACTCTAGGGGATTGTTTTTTTTCCAAATCCATGAATTTGTTTTGCTCATGCTAAGTTTTGGAAAAAAAAAATTAAAAATTCACTTTGTTTTCTTCATAATGTTGAATGTGTTAAAATTATTCAACTTTTAACAAAAAATCTCAACTTGATGTTAAAAATTAACTCAAAATATTGCTGATTTATTTAAGATGGAATGATCTATCATGACATGTCTCTGATTTGTATTTAGATACATTGTATTTATCTTCAATTTATCTAGTTGAATTGTTCACCTATGTCGCATATGATCGATTATTGCACATAGTTAGTTTGCAATAAAATTTGTATCATATGAATACTAGCTTATGAAAACTGAAATGTAGTAGAGCCCATATCATAGATTCGAGGTGAGGGTGAGGGCTAGTGCAAAGGTGCACTAAACTCTTGTACTAGCCCTGTCTGGAGCAATAATTATCATATTAAAAATATTAAATGTTTAGGATACATATGAGATTTTTTTTTTTTTTTTTTTAATCATATCACCCCAAGCAAGGCGGTAGCGCCACTGATGCACAGGGGACTACGTAAGGGTAAAAAGAATGGAAAAGAGAAAGCCGGAAACCACATCCTAAACAGGAAACAAGGGATGAGCCTCTTCACCTGTTCAATAGATGTGGGTGGAGTGTGAACCGGGCGATAGTTTAGTCTATCTACTCCAATTGAAAAAAAAATAATAAAAAAGGAAAAGAGTGAAAAGATTGGAAAAGAGAAAACCGGAAACCACATCCTAAACAGGAAACAAGGGATGAGCCTCTTCACCTGTTCAATAGATGTGGGTGGATTGAAGTTTTGCTATATTTTGCTCTTCAGCTTCCAGATAACAATATTGCATTAATTATGATAGAATATACAGCGCGTACACACACACACACACACACACACACACACACATACACACATATATATAAAGTGGTTGCCTTCTTATCAAGTCACAACATCACCCCCATGCAGTGTTGCACACATAGCCTTGCCTGGGGTGTTAAGACTCTGAAGTCATTAAGTGTGCATGGAACAAACTAGATGTTCCATAGTTTAGGGGAAACTAAAATTCTCAACTACTACAGCCTTCATCAGTGTTCGATACTGAATATTTTTTTATTATCTACACTATTTACACAAAGGATTATTGTCCAAATCATTGTTGTGGTGCAACATTTCAGCCATTGTGCCCTCTGGGCTTCATCAGCTGAATATTGATTAGATTAAACTACAATGAATTCTGAACTGAACTCTTTTATTTAATCAGTATGTGGAGACTTCTCATGTCTAGATATATCTCATCTAGTTCTGATTTTTAGTACTGCTCTGTTATTTCTCATCCACTCTCTGTTGCATTCAAGTACATCCCAGCCAAATGTCATCGATGCTACAATCCACTATGCTTTTGTTCTGTGGGATAATTCCTTCTATATACTTGGAGCCTTAAACCTAACTTTCCTTTCCTGCTGATGAGTACTGCTGTGGCAGCATGTTAATTTTTGGTTACACTCTTCATTCCCTGAAGCTGTTCTTTTGTTACAACTCTGTTGTAACTGCTGTTGAAGACTTGCTGCCATTTGTCTTTCTTTCTTTATTGGCAGCTCCCATATCATATTTATTTATATATTAGACCTACTGAGGATATTGTCAGAACCTAGCACAACTGCTGATTCTTCAGACATATAACTCACAAGTGAACCTCTTTTCATTTTATTTCAGAGGAGCTAATAACTACCTTTTTCCTCTCCATACATGATCAGTTATGCCTGATTTCATTGTCTCACCTCTCACTATGGATTTCCAGTATTCCTTTAGCATTACCTTTAGTCAGTGGCTTGTTTCATATTCTTTGCCAAAGCTGCAAGGAATAAAGTACACACAGTTCTTGGTCATGTTTTGTACCATGTTAGTCTTTACTTGGCAAAAATTTCTCAGTAGGGTGAAGCTGATTCTGAATATTTTCCAATCTCTGTAGAAGTTATAAGTATATCCAAGAAATATAGCTGATTGTTATTTTCTTTTTTCATTGTGAACTGGATCAAAGGTCTTATTCAGTTCACATAGTCCAGAAGTATTTGTACAGCTTCCTGGAGTGGCCAGAATACGTAATCTACATATTTTAGGCATAACATTCTTAAATCTATTTCCTCATAGTATTCCTTGTATCACTGGTGATAAGGGAACCCATAGCCAAGCCTTCCTCTGATTAATATATGTCAGACTCTAGTTAAAAGAATGTTGCCTACACACAGGAGAATATTTTCATCAGATTATCTACTGAAAGTTTGTAAGTTCTGCCAGAGAGGGGTCTGATTCCAATTAGTTTCAAACCACTCTCAGAGAATCATTTGTGAGAATTCTAGTGTACAAGCTCACCACATCCAAGCTTATTGATTGCTTGATATAGGAACCTCTTGGGTCAATTCCACAAAGTTTTCTAAGTTTCTAACATAGGGTGAGAACTTCCCTACAAGTGGGTTAACTATATCTCCTAGGAATCTGCTCAGTGGTTGGTATGCTGAGTCCCTACAACTGGATATAAGTCTCAATGGAACACCAACTTTTTGAATTTTAAGGAGACCATAAATATGTTGAATCTTGGTGTGATATTAGTAAACTGTTTATACTTGTTCAGTGCAAAGTAGTCTTTGTTTTTATTTAGAATCTGTGATAGTTTTCCTCTCAGTTTTTAGGGTAGGATCATTTGCACCATGTTATAACTGCCATTCCCAACAAGCTTTGTTTATTTTTCAGAATATTCCAACTTGTCCATCACCCCTGAAACAGCCTTTATTAGCTGGCAGCATGAAGATACTAGTGTCACTCTTTAAGGTTTGGATTGCCAACCTTTCTACCCTTGTGATTTTTTATTTAACTGTAAAAGGGTGGGACCTAGTTGCTAATCTAGTATCTCATGCAAATTCGTACCTAGGGGGCACCAGTGATCGAAGTTCATTGGAGCAGAAGCCGTGAAAGTATTTATAGAAGAGGCACAGGGAAGCCACATCACGCCAGTGAGAGAATGACTGCAGGCGGTCTGCTAAGTTGGTATTGATCACATTACAGATTCTCCGTTATATTTTGTCAAGAACCCCGAGGAGAACTGTGCTGAGCCTTATTGCCGCTCCAACTCTGTTTTTTCAGCTGTGCAAATTTTCATATTTATCAAATCAAGACCCTTTGAAATTCTTGACTATGACATCCAGTTCTTGTTGTATTTGTCTGATTCAAACATTATTTTGCTAAATAATGTCCTTGTCATGTTCAGATATTTCATGCTCCAGCTGATGCTTCCTCCAGCAGTTGTGAAGAATCCTTTCCCTCATGAGGACCTGTCCTGTGTTTTTTCACTGCACTTTGTGCTGTCCTGGAACTGACCAGTGTTTCAATTGATAAGCCTGGTGGAACTAGCTTTAGGGCTTTACATCTGTATAAGAGTGTCAACTGTGACAATTTTTGATAGATTTTTTCCAACTGCCTTCATTGGTAAATCCTTTTACGTCTGTACTGATTCGATAATTTATGTCTGAATCTCTGAGATGAGGTATTATCCTTATTTACATTTTCTTTTGTCATTCAACTTTCAAATATTGTTACAGTATGCAATCCTATAAGAATTGAAACATTCATAAATGATATTAGTTATAAACTATTTTCTTTGCTTATAAATGACTTAGGTGACATAATGGTTATTAACGTGGAAAAGGGAACTGCCAAATCAAGTTTCTATTCCAGTTATTTGTGTTAATTTCGTTCTTCTACCCTTGGGAAAGGCAAGAGTATCTTTTGGAATATATTGAAAAAAATATCCTATCGCTTGTATACCCCAGTTGTTGATGTACAAAAGAAAGTTTCAATGAGCAGCTCTTCAAATCACTCCCCCATAATTACCTTGCTTCCCAGATAGTCGCAGAAAAGATACTTATTTCCATTGTAAACCATAACACAGACCAGATAATTTTTTTCTTTCATTACATGAAATTGTTGGAAACTGCTATTTTGTGAAACTGACTCACACACAGATGTTTCCTTGAACACTACATGCTATTTCGATGAAGTCGTATCACCTTAATTTTCTCCATATTCTATATATAAGGAGAAAGTTCCACTCAGACAGCTTTTCCCCCCAAAAATCTGCTTTGTAGAATAGATTTCCCTGAACGCTACAATCTTTTAACCTCTTTAAGTCAATGATCAGTCTTTAACTATCCTCCATTATTCTAATAATCCTCACTTCCTACTAACTTTCGTCTCTTTCATATCACATATCTTATTCATCATTACCATTTAAATAGTGGTTTGAGTGCCTCTTGAGCAATGTATTGGGAGAACTTTAGATATTTATATATAGTCTTTTGCTTTGTAAAACAGACTTACCTGAACATTACAATCTTAACCTCTTTAAGTCAATGATCAGTCTTTGTCATAATCCTCGCTGGGTGGCTCTTGAGAAATATACTGGGTGAACTTTAGATATTTATATATAGTGGCTTTTAAGAATGATGTGCGTTTTTTAAAGAACCTAAACATGGATGATATTTTTCATTAAACTCATCCAACTCTTTTTTAATCTTCTGTCCTGTCCACAGATTGACATCCAAACTTTCTAAAATGTTTGTATTGAAGCTTCTGGTGCAAATGCCACACAGTCTGGTATATTGCTTTCAAATTTCTGGCAAACTTAATAGCAACATGGTGCTCTTTTCTTGCAGATGGTGCCCAACTGACCCTACTATAACGTGCAGTTGACAAAGTCAAAGACAAACAATGGGCATGCACAAAATTAAAAATATAAAATGGCAACAATTTGCTCATTGCTCCTAACATATGAACGAGAAAACTGTCTTTCTCCTTAACTAGAAATCATCCAACCATAAATAAAACATACTGACAATTTCATTTCTTTTAAAATCAATTATAAGAATCAATTAAAATTAATGGATTCATTCAATAATTTCAAAAATATACTACTCATTTCTAATAAAGGTTATCTTCTGAAAATTTCCTTTCATGTAATCAGAAATTATAGTAAGAATTATTATTGCTTCAGAGTATTTGTATTGCTATATTTGAAATTAATTCCATTTATGATACACACTTATCATTAAAGATCCCAATTTTCCTCACACACAGTTTTGTCTTACTTTCATTTAAACTGAAGAAGCCAAAGAAAACATACACTTCTCCATATTCCTGTTTCCTCAGCATCTTTCCATACAATCACATTACTTTTGTTTCAGGTTTGTTCCTCATGTTTTGAGAAGATTGTCCAGCATTCACTGCCATATAGGAGGACTGATATTACATAACAGTTCAATACTCTTTTCTTTCTTTCTGTTGATTCAAGTCTCTTCTTAATCTGTGATCAGATTGTCCAGCATTCACTGCCATATAGGAAGACTGATATTACATAACAGTTCAGTACCCTTTTCTTTCTTTCTTTCTTTCTTTCTGTTGATTCAAGTCTCTTCTTAATCTGTGATCAGATTGTCCAGCATTCACTGCAATGTAGGAGGACTGATTTTACATAACAGTTCAATACTCTTTTCTTTCTTTCTGTTGATTCAAGTCTCTTCTTAATCTGTGATCAGATTGTCCAGCATTCACTGCCATATAGGAAGACTGATATTACATAACAGTTCAATACTCTTTTCTTTCTTTCTGTTGATTCAAGTCTCTTCTTAATCTGTGAGGAGATTGTCCAACATTCACTGCCATGTAGGAGGACTGATTTTACATAACAGTTCAATACTCTTTTCTTTCTTTCTGTTGATTCAAGTCTCTTCTTAATCTGTGAGGAGATTGTCCAGCCTTTACTGCCATATAGGACAGATACCATACATAGCAGCTTGTGCTACTTTCAGTTGAAATTTTTAAAATCTTTCTCTTGGAACTCTGTTTTAGGAAAATAATTTCTCAAATTCACTAGCTGTTATCACTCTTTCCAGTACTGATAGAGGATTCATTCTTAGTTTGAACTTACATCCTTATTTTCTTTTCAAATTACTATCCATTTTACTTGTTACTGCTGTTGAAAATCATCAAGTTATAATGTTTCTGTTATGTGGTACAGTTCTTTGTGATTTTGTAGCACTAGTCCACAAATTCAAATTCAACAGGTTTCATTTGCTGAAAGCCATTTTTAATCATTAATCTGAGACATATGACCCAGTGGATAAAAGTATTGGTTGGATCCAGTGATTTGTTCCAAAGAGTTGTAAGTTCAATACCTGGCTGCAGTAGAGTTGAATAAAAAATTAGAAAGCTAAGTTAAAAGTAGAGAACTGATACTGAGATATCTAGAAAAGGTATGAGTCATGGAACTAGAACAACCTACACCAGTAAACAAAATAAAGGATTCAGTTTGAAATTCCAATCAACTGAAGAAGATCAGAGCATACAAGAGCCAAACCATCGTGAATATCGCAACAAAGATGAGGACAACAGTCCGAACAATGTAAATAGTGTAGATAATTACAATATCAGATCTCAGAAATATAGACAGACATTGAAGGGGAATATGGTAACAAAGATGAGGAAACAGTCTGAACAATTTTAATAGTGTAAATAATTACAATACCTCATCTCAGAAATATAGACAGACATTGAAGGGGAATATGGCAACAAAGATGAGGACAACAGTCCAAACAATGTAAATAGTGTAGATAATTACAATACCTCATCTCAGAATTATAGACAGACATTGAAGGTGAATTTAACAACAAAGATGAGGACAACAGTCCAAACAATGTAAATAGTGTAAATAATTACAATATCAGATCTCAGAATTATAGACAGACATTGAAGGGGAATATGTCAACAAAGATGAGGACAACAGTCTAAACAATGTAAATAGTGTAAATAATTACAGTACCTCATCTCAGAAATATAGACAAATGTTGATTTCTTTTTGTTTAAGAACATTTTTATCCCACTATAAATAATTATATCACCTTCATCATCATCTGTACACTGGCTTCCAGAGGAGGAGTAGGAATGTTGTTTCCTCTTTATACATTTATTTGCGATGAGTTATTCTTAGATGATCAGTTTTCATCACTACCTGTACATCCATAAATAAAATACTAGGTATGAATTATTAATAAAGAACAACCCTCCATCAAAGAAATATCAAATTATATTACAACTAATATTACTAACATATACAGGGTGTCTCAGAATTATTAACTATTTCGATGAAATCAGACAAATTTAAAAATAAAAACTGATGCAATTTTATGTTTATTACTTAATTGTGATGCAAAATAAATAGATATATAATTTTCATATCAAATCTTTATTGAAATTTTCAGCATGTACTCCATTTGTATCCTTACAAATTTAAAATCTATCCATAGCATTGCAAAGCACATTTTGACGCATTTCAAGAGTTGTCTCCTGCACTTATAACTGAATGCATTCTTTATGCTCGGCTAAACTATTGATCATGCAAAGAAATCCAGGATGGGGTTTAACAAAGATGCATTCTTATGTATTCATTATTAAAAGGGTTCAGAAGGGGAATGAAAACAATACTAGAAAAAAAAATAGAAAAATTATAATCAAAATTCTGGGACACCCTGTATATAAAAACATATTAACATATGAAAAAATTAAAGATTGTAAGCTATATGATTAAATTTAAATGACTGCTTTGTAGTCTAATCAGTAAGGCAGCTACTCCGGATAAAGATTTGAGTTTTAGTAAAACCAGACCCATTTTATTTTTATTTTCCTTTCAAACTGATTATTAAGAACCAAAGAATGATGATATAGGATTTGTGTTATAAACTAAGATGAAAAAATACTAATCAGAAATTAATAATAGATCGATGTGTTTCTATTCAGATTCAGTAAACAGGTGCTATAAACTTGGCTGTGCAGTTAGGGGCGTAATGAATAAAGATTTATACCAGTAAATGATTAATATATCCACAAATTCTTACAATCTAAAAACATTTTCTAGTTTTAAATAAACTGAAAATGGTTTATAAGCTGTTAGAAACAAAACAATCGATGAATCAAGATTCAATAAAAAATGACAGGTTGTGGGAAACAAATATGCAGAAGAAATAAGAACATGTGTAATATATTTCTGTGATCTGACAGAGGCAGTGACTGACAAAAGTGTGATTACGTCATAGGCAGTGGCTTCAAAGGCAGAAAATATAAACAATGACAAACAAAAATGTGATTATGTCAAAAACAACTGGCTTCAATGGCAATAATTGTTGAAAATGATTGATAGATGTGCCTAGCTATAGATGACGCAATTAAGCAAAATTTGAGAAGGCAAAATAGTAGGAAATTTTAATTTATAGAAGATCAGGGTTTTTTTGGGTTTTTTTTTTTCAGAAAAAGGGCAGAACATTGAGAGAACACAGAGAGAATGCCAGGAAGAGAGAAAAAGTGAAGACAACTTCCGCTAGTTAACTCCTTTGTATGTGTATGATTCTCTCTGACTACCACTCCACATAACCATCACTGATAAAGAATAAAAATATAAATTTATATTTTTATATATATGTGTTTGTGTTTATCATTATTTTGACAAGATGGTCATCATCGTTGTCATCCAATGGTGAAACTGAAAGATATTCTTTTTTTTATAAAAATCAAGCTTGTGCTTTAAAAACTTGAGTGATTTGAATACTTTGAACCATTCAAAAAAAAAAAACAATTTTCTGTGCTCTTCCACTTGGACAATTAAGGCAAAACTCATTCATCCAAATTGTATCTGCTTTTTCATTGCAATGTCTTAGACTATCATTCTGCAACCATCATCATAATCAGTATGACCTGGAAGAAAAAAAGAAATTCTTAGTGGAACTCAAATCTAGATCTCTTTACCCTAGAAAGTTTATGTTTCTGTGACAGCTATTCTATAACAGTAAGATAAGAAATATGACTGTACAAAATAAGAACTAGGCAAGATATCCCTAGACATCAGTCAGTCAATTAAGTGCCATATGTGATACATGCTTGGGCATTCATGTCTTGAAAGAGACAAGACTAACTGAGCGGAATATTTTCCTGCAGTAGGTTGCCATTACTTTCTGCAGTAGACTGGTTGCCAACCAAAGCTATAGAACCCAATCTGTCCTGCTATTTAACCCATAGTTAGAGGGAGAAGAGATGAATTGATACCTTTCCCAGTGTAAATGAATGCAACGAATTCAACTAGAAATTGAACTCAGCTCTCTCATTTCTCATTCTGAGCCAATATCCATTGTACCACAATGCACATAGGCAGCAGAAAAAGAATAATCTACAACTATAGATTGAATAAAGGGTTCACTTGAGGGTTACCCAGATCAACAAGCACCTGATGAAGGTCAGAAGGAGCAATGGCTGAAACAGTGTAACATAAAAGATGAAGACACTCACAGGATGTACAGGGAGTGATGTGTAAATTTTTTTTTTTTAGTTTCATTTGATTTTGTCAACTGTACAGTATAGTACAGGGTCAGTTGGGCATCATCTATAAAAAAGAGCACCATGATGAAATTCACTCTATCAGAAATTTGGAAACAGCATACTCTGTTGCTTATGGTCATATCACGTTGAATACAGCAGTTCTTGTTTGATCACCAAAGTTAAGCAACGTTGAACCTGGTCAGTACTTAGATGGGTGACCGCTTGGGAATACCAGGCGCTGTAAGCATTTAGTGATGAATGTGCTTTGTGGTGCAGTGGCTATCGGTTCGGAAAGAGAAATTGGTGAGCCGAGTTCGAATTCCAGTTGAATGCCCTGCATTTCACTTATGCGCTGATACCCTTGGGAAAGGTATTAATCCATCCCTTCCCTCCATTTATGGGTTAAATAACAGGGTAGGACTTGGGACCCTGCCCTTAAACAAATCCCAATGAGACTTTCTCCATCGGGGAGGAAGCCAACTCAACCCGACCAGAGTGAATGTGGTTTGCACACATTCAAGCCAAAACCTCTAATACAAACTATTCAGTATGTTTGAGTGTCAATCTGAGGACAGTACAGAAATTTGGAAAGAGTTGGATAGTTCTAATAGGGATTACAAAGATGTTTGGAGTGATCACTAATGATGGGCATACCTCTATTAATCTTCTCACAGAGCATAAGACTCAACACAGAGGCTTACATCAAGAGTCTGGAGGAGATAATGCTGCTCTGGGTAAAGAGAATGACTGTTGGAAGACCCTATGTCTTGCAACATGCAACACAAGCAGGAGAACCCAGTCAGACAATTTCTGTGACCATACCATCCCTTACATCTGGCCACCTAACTCCCCAAATTTTAACCCCTTTTATTATTGTGTGGGCACAGTTGAGCAAGAGACTAACAAAAGTTTTTCTCTCTTTCGTAGTTCTCAATAAATCTTGTCTTTATTCCCTCTCTCCCAAATCCTACTCCACCATCCATTCACTCAAGCTTGCCAGACATTATTATGCATTATTTTATTCTGGCTCTCTCAACTTCAGTCAGTCTTGTGAGTATCAATATTTCCAAGCCTTCTTTCCTCATTATGTACCCTAGAAATTTCAATTATCTGTTCCTGATGTTAAGTATAAATGTCTTTTTTGTTCCATTATCTCTAGAACTTTGTCATTGTACACACCTTCTCACCATGGTATTCACACCATCCTTCTGTATAAGCACATTTCTGTTGCTTCAAGTTTTTTTCATTTGTGAGGAGACTGTTCAGTATTCACTGTCATATTATTTTTTTCTTTTTTTTTTCAATCACATCACCCCAAGCAAGGTGGTAAGGCCACTGGTGTGCAGGGGGCTACGTGAGAGTGAATAGATTGGAAGGGAGAAAGCCGGAAACCACATCCTAAACAGGGAACAAGGGATGAGCCTCTACACCTGTTCAATAGACGTGGGTGGAGTGTGAACCGGGCAATAGTTCAGTCTATCTACTCCAATTGAAAAAAAAAAGAAAAGAAAAGTGAAAAGATTGAGAAAGCCGGAAACCACATCCTAAACAGGGAACAAGGGATGAGCCTTTACACCTGTTCAATAGACGTGAGTGGAGTGTGAACCGGGCGATAGTTCAGTCTATCTACTCCAATTGAAAAAAAAAAGAAAAGAAAAGTGAAAAGATTGGAAAAGAGAAAGCCAGAAACCACATCCTAAACAGGGAACAAGGGATGAGTCTTTACACCTGTTCAATAGACGTGGGTGGAGTGTGAACCGGGCGATAGTTCAGTCTATCTACTCCAATTGAAAAAAAAAAGAAAAGAAAAGTGAAAAGATTGGAAAAGAGAAAAGCCGGAAACCACATCCTAAACAGGGAACAAGGGATGAGCCTTTACACCTGTTCAATAGACGTGGGTGGAGTGTGAACCGGGCGATAGTTCAGTCTATCTACTCCAATTTTACTCCAATATTGGAGGACTGATCAGGATTCTTTTTCACCAGATCGCTTTTGGGAGCTGATTAATCCTCCTTAACCCTTCAGCAAATTATTTTTTTCTATTTAATGTTTCATGTTGAAGATATGGTTTTGTTTTTATGAATTAAAAGTATTTAGAGGAATCTTGATACTTTTTTATTTCAGTTTTTTTTGCTAGAAAGAAATTATTTCTGAATTAACATTTTACTGCCTGAAGCACACAAATACATCTTCAAGTTTCATATGCTTGCAGTCTGAGGTCCTGAAGGCACTTACAATAACACTGTATTTTAATAAACAGTGTTAAAACCTATAGCATGATCAATTAGAGGCTCCAGGAAATCTACAAATTTTACAAAGTTGATAATTTCCAAAAACATATTTCATAAACAATAATAGCAAGAATGCTTAATTTGGTATCATTTGAAAGAGAAATCAATTTATAAGCATATAAGACTTGATTTTCAATATTTTTGAGAAATATAAATTGCAATAACATTACATATTCAGATTTGTCAATAATTTGGTCAGGATGTTGTGATCGGGCTACCCAGGTTTTTCTTTTTATCTGGGTGTCAATATTCCAAACATTGAACAAAACATCTTTGAAATGAAACATAAAAGGGTTATTTTCTGAAGTAGAAGTAGAAGCAGAACATCAGTTGAAATAACATTTGTGATATTTTTTTCCAAGCCGAGTTTGAATTCCAGTTGAATTCATTGCAATCATATAGGCACAAATACCCTTGGGAAAGGTATTAATCCATCTCTTCCCTCCAGCTATGGGTCAAATAACAGGACAGATTGGGTTCTATAGCCTTGGTTGGAAACCAGTCTATCACAGAAAGTAATGGCAACCTACTGCGCGAAAATCTTCTGCCCAGTCAGTCATGTCTCGAAAGAGACATGATCGCCCAAGCATGTATCACGTATTGCACTTAACTGACTGATATTCTTTTCATAAATATACAATAGCAATAAAATGCTCAGTTTTCCTTGCAGTGAAATTTGATTGATAAAATAATTAAGTGTTCTTATTATGGTGTAAAATGTGCAAACAAACTTACTTTATGACAATCCGCCTAATGTGTTTGTGAGTTCTTGGACAAAGACTTAGTTGGTAACTTCTGGTTATTTCCTTCTATTGTGTGCTGAAACAACGTCTTACTTGGGAGCTGCTGGATGTCTTTTCTTCTATTGTATGCATGCATGTTTACACCTATGTAGATCAAACTGGCCTCCAAAATTGTTTTGAGCCCCGAGAAGCAATAAGTGTCTATTTTTACAACCGTAACAGAGATCCAATATCTAATTTCATGTAGAGGTGTGAACTTTTTGAATACAAGGTTTTCATTAATAAGAAAATAATTTCACACTAGATCATGAAAATCTTTTTCTCGAATTTGTAGGAGTAGTGAAAGGAGTTACTCTTATTATTTTCTAAATGGTCCGAAAATGACACATGGTAGCTCTACAACTACATCCACAAGTATTTTGGGAATATTTGCTTGTGTAATGATTGTTTATGAAATAAACCTTCTGATGGATTTTATTCTTTGGAAAATATGTATAGGATTTAATTCCTATAAGGATTCCAGAGATTTGACAATCGAAACCTCTTAAGGGCTGATAAGGTTAAAATGAGGAAACTCATGAACCATAAGTATATGCTACTAGCAGTATAGCCTGGCGTTGCTCGGGTGTAATGAAAGCTTTAAAACTAATTCATGGTCCAGGAGCTCAGACTCTTTGGACGTTGGCATGAAAGACTAAAAAGCAATAGTTGTTTCCAGTTAAATCGAAACCGTAGACTGAAAGAAAAATGAATGGATGTAAGTCAAATTTTGATTCCCTGGTATCGATATCAAATAAGTTTTGTTTGTCATAAACTGAATTTTGAAGGCTAAATAAGTCCTCTAAGTAAATGGTATCATGGCTGAGACTAAGAACTACAATTATACCTACTTAGAGCCAAACCCGAAGCAAAAACTAAAATAAAAGGGCTGAAAAAATACAGACATACAGGCAGATAAACAGACACACATGCAAACATCTTGCCTTTTGTATATATATATTATTGATTTTCTGCACTATTGTAAGAACTGCAACCTTGAAACTTCTGAATATCGTTTCTTATGTCTTTATCTATGAGTGTATCAAATTTGATTAAAATTGGACAACTTATATAACCCGATTTTTTCAATTATCGATTTTCAATATTTATTGAGGGTACCTTGACACAAAACCTAGCTAAGAACACTCGCAGATGCTTATAGTACAACAGTGTAAATTTTCAAGAAAATCGGTTCAGCCGTTTCGGAGTCTATAAGTAACAGACACACACATACAGTATTAATTTCCTAACACACACACATACACAGAGACAAAGTTCCATTTATAAATAGGTTTAGATATAGAGCCATAAAACCTCTATAACCATAGGGCAAACAGTCATATTTTGCCAGAATCTGTCTCTAGAATTCTATTGCATAAAAACGTGTGTGTGTGTGTGTGTGTGTGTGTGTGTGTGTGTGTGTGTGTGTGTTAGTATATTGTAATTTTGTTATTACAATAGTTTATAAAAGCATTATATCACTAAACGAAATTTTTCATGTTTCAGAACAGTATTGTTCTTCTTCAGGTGATATTTTAAAAATAAATTATTTATTTCTGTGTTTTTTGGCAGTTAAAAGATACAAATAAAACCCCCAAAGTAAAATGGAAAATTTTAGAAAGAACAAGAACCTGCAAATCATTATATGGCATCTGGCCTCTGTGCTTGAATGAAAAGCTTCAGATTATAAGATTCCTTTAAAATAAAGTACTATTAAATCACTGAGATGAATTAACTGTTTTATGTAAACACAGCAAATATTTCTCTTTAAAATTTATTTAATTTTAATTGTTAAATATGTGTGTGTGTGTGTGTGTGTGCTTACATGAAGTGGACAGGTAATACTGAATCAGTTACTAGGTCTGCTGCTAGGAAAGTTGGTTTGATGTTTCATACTAGAAAATATTTTTTTGATAGAATCTATCCTACACATTTATAAGTCTGCCATTCACCCATACATTGAATATTGTTGCCTCCTCTGTTCTGGTGCTTCTGCTATGTTTTGATACATTCTTGATAAAATAAAAAGAAGAATCTGCAATGTTATTGGTCCTGACCTGGTATCTCAGCTTCAGTTACTTTCCCATGACTGTAATGTAGCTTTCCTGTGCCTTTTTCTATAAATACTTTTATAGTAATTGTTTCAATGAACTTTCCTCTATCGTACCTTGACTTTATGAATTTAAGCAATGTACTAGATCATGGATCGAGCATGTGAGCAATGATGAGGTCTTGGAAATGATGGAAACAAAAAGGAAATTAATACTGAGCATCAGGAAGAGACAGCTGAAGTTCCTGGGATACGCAATGAGGAAGGAGGACTTGGAGAATGTGATACTAACAGACCAGATAGAGGGAAAAAGAGACAAGAGAAAGCAACGAATAACATATTTAAAGGACCTAATCAGGTGGATGACGGAACGAGGATTGCATAGTGTAAAAGGAGAAGGCGTGCTCAGAGCCACCAGGGATAGGGAAACGTGGAAGGCCATGATTGCCTACGTCCTGAAGGACAGGGCACATAAAAGAAAAAGAACTAGATTGGCAGTCAACGGCAATATCATGTTGAATACACCGGTTCTCATCTGATCATCGAAGTTAAGCAACATCGAGCCTGGTCAGTACTTAGATGGGTGACCGTTTGGTGCTGTAAACGTAAGGACCAAGAATGATCCATTGGTTCTCCAGATTTGGGGGTTGGGAACAGGGCTAACAACCCTACCTCATAAAAAACTGTTTGTTATGAAACAATAACAAAAAGCTACTGCCCTACACACCATTGGGTGTAAAAGAGTATAATGATGATGACTAGACTGACAGCTAGGTTTCATGATTTTACAGTTGAAATAGCTGTATGTAACTGTAAGTTCCAATTTGTTTTATCTATCACACTTCTAGCTTGTGGAACTCTCTCCTGTTTTCTTGCTTCCTAGTCAACTTTGAGTTTCAAAATTTAAAAGTCATGTTAAACGCTATCTCTTTAATAATGTTTCCCTTTTTTTCAAGTTATTCTTTCTCCCTCAGTAACCCCTTGCATCTTATTGCTTTGCTTGGGTTGAAATGATTAATATATGTAAAAAATATATTTAATATCTCTAAAATCCTCACTTCTTCTGTCTGCTATGTGCCATCAAGATGTGATCAATTATGGCTCTCCACAACTTCCTGTTCTTTGTAGCCCTTAGCAATATATCCTAGCCCCTGCCAACTCATGCTCATTTTCCGTTATGCACTACTGTGCTCTAACCCAATTACCTTCAATCTGTTGTAGGCATCAAATTATCCACGCCTACTTTCCCAAGTATATGCCCTAGAAATTCCAGCTCTTTTTCTGAATATACATACAAGTGTCCTTTTGTTTCCAGTTTCTGTAAAACTTTGTAATTTCTCACTAGCATCCATCTTCAGAACCACATTTCCATGAATTCAAGTTTCTTCTTCAATGGCATATAGGAAGAATCTTATTACCTAACAGTTAAGTACTCTTTTCTTCCTTTCTAATGAAATTTTCTTGTTTCTTAATATTTTGTTTATCTTTTGGAAGGCATTTTTCACTATCACAGTGCATCTTTAGATTTCAATGTTGCATTTTCCTCACTCTGTTAAAAATCTTCCTAGATATTTAAATTTTTGCATTTTCTTAATTTTGATGCAATTTGCATGTTGGGCTGTTTCTTCTACTAACAACCATGCATTCTATCTTCTTATAGTTTATGTTTGTCTTTTCTTCTTGCTTTCCTTTACTACTTTTTTGTCAGATTTTCTGTAATTTCCTTTCATTGTCTTTAACAACACTGCATCATCTGCACGTCTAATGTTGTTAAGATTGTGGCCACCAATAATGAATCCTGGTAGGACTTCATATTCTCTCAAGATTGCTTCACTGTAGAGGCTGAATAAATCTGGTATGAAGATACATCCTTGTCTTACCACACTTTCTATTTTTGTGCAATTAAAAATCTCCACTTGAAAATAGAAATATTTTACAATAGTCATAGAAATTCCACATTTAGCACATACATCGTTTAAATTATAACCTTCTTAAAACTTATTTTGTGAAATTGGTGCTTCAGGTGTAAGAAGTTCAGGATAGACCATTATTGATTTAAACTGTAATGGTATACCCAAATATTTTTTGGTGCAGTTCAAAATCAAATGCTATTTTATAAACGAGTTAATGTGTGGTGTTCTGAAAAGAATAAAATGTAAAAACCACTGATAATTTGAAAAATTCAAATAAATTCTTAAATTTTTTGTTACTTGTTTTACCTATTTCATTTGTTGTTCATCACTCTACACAGCACTGATAAAAAAAATGGTGTAAATTTGAACCTACAATCACAAAGATTAGAAACTTGTAATTCTTGATTGAATCAAGTTCATCTTTGAAATTATTCTGTCATACTTCCTCTTGAACAAACAACTTGAACAATTTTTATACTAACATTTGTATTAATCATAATCGTATCACCCCGAGCAAGGCGGTAATGCCACTGATGTGCAGGGGGGCTACATAAGAGTAAAAAGATTAAGTAGAAGAGAGTGAAGAGGAACACGAACCAGTTAGAAAGGAACAAGAGAAGGATGGGAATACAGGTGTAATAACAGTTTCAAAGGTGGAGAGAAAGGAAAGGATATACAGGGTGGTGAAAGAACTAGAGTCAAGTGGTTAATAGATGAGTATTGACATTGCATTTAAATTCCTGGAGGTTGTAGCCGTCAGGAAAGCAAGAATATGGAAGCGAGTTCCACAGGCAGGAAGTGCTAGAGAAGAATCTGCAGGAGTAGAATTTTCGTCTGCATTTGGTTAATCTAACTGTGAATGGGTGGGACCCAGTTGCCAATCTGGTTGCACGAGTAAACACCTGTTGCAGAGGCACCAGTGACTTAAGTTCATTGGAGCAGAAGCCATGAAAGTATTTATAGAACAGACAAAGTGAGGCCACATCTCATCTGTGGGGAAGTGGCTGCAGTTGATCCGCCAAGTCGGTACCTATCACATTACTGATTCTCCTCTGGAGCCTGTCGAGAACACTGAGATGAACAGCAGGGGTGTCTGACCATATATGGCAGCAGTATTCCATGCATGGATGAATGGTTGATTTGTATATAACATTCACGAAGTACAAGGCTCAAGAGCCACTCAAGGTAGAGAGTTACTGTTAAAATAGTTATGATGAATAAGGTGTGTGATGTGAATGAAAGAGGATATAATGAGAAATGAAGATTATGGAGATAAGGAGAATGAAGTGACTGATTGACTCTTGATTTGAAGAGGTTAGGAATGTAATGTCCAAGGAAGCATTCATGCAGGAGTCTGTTCCAGGAAAGGTAGCAATTGATTCCAGAAAAGCTGTCAGAGTGGAACTTTCTCCTTACATTTTGAATAGAGAGAAAACTAGGTTGATTTAAATCCATGAAAGTAACATATCATATACGAGTTATAAAGGTCTGACCTGGCAAAACTAAAGAATGAAGCCCATGTGAACGTTTGCCATGGAAATAGTGATAAAGTAGCAATAGGCTCATAATGTTATATTTATGAGAACATGGCTGCAGAGTGGAGGTGGTCAGCTGGTTGATCTTGTTTGATGGCATATCAACATCTATATGGGTTATTTAATGCTGGAATCTACATATTTTATACGTGATTTTATGCTTTCAACCATAGATATGTTGTACATAATTTTATACTGTCAGGGTAAATATATGTTTTTTAGATACATAGTTTGTCAATGATAAAATGTATTGTTGGTATATTTTTTTTAATTTATTGCTGATAATTCACTATAAAAAGGTATTGTTGGTAACTTTTTATAGAAATGTATTTTTACCCTTTTTTTAGTGTTGTATTGATTATCATTTTACTATAAAAATATCCTGTTGGTAATTTTATTATAAAAATGTACTTTTGTTTTTTTTTTAGGGGGGGGGGGGGCTTCACTATTTGTCCATAGCTGGAATCCTAACAGGCTCAGTGTGAACCTGAGAACAACAGCAATTAAGAAGTGGTTCTATGCTCCTCAAAACCTCCTGATCAGAGGCCTTGCTGCGAGATGTAGTTTATCATCATACCCAGGGCAATGCAGAGTGGAGAATAATTTTTCCCACGCATGATAGCATAAATGATTTTGAAGTCTATCAAGGCTGGAACGTGAGGATTTAGCAACGTCAGTCTGGATATACCAGCCATACTTTATTTTTGGATAATAATAAATTATCTGGAACCTCGATCAGATTATTCTTCTTTCCTAAGCTTTATTTTGCTACTTAGTGAATTCTAGGCTCCAGAGACCATCCTATGGAGTATAACAAAACAAATAGTTTCTTAGGTTTTATAATTCATATTACCTTTTTATTTTTTTCATCTTTGCATAAATCCTGATTATTATTTTCTCTGATATTTTTTTGTTTCTATTTTTTATCTATTTCCTGTTTTTGTAGGTTTTAAAATTTCTTTTACTTTCTTGATTATTACGATATTTGCACCAAAATAGGTTTCTTAGTAAAAAGATATTCAGGAGGTAATTTTTCAACACTATTGTCAGAAGGAACAGTGAAAGCTAACAAAAAAAAAACAAGGTTGTCAGAGAAACCAACATGCCTCTCATAAATAGCTTTTTCTCCTGGTTCTTTCTTCACGGACATTATAGGAGAAGTAGAAGAAGAAATATTTGCATTTAATCAGGCTTTATTTGCTTTTAATACACAATGGCTATGGTCACTTCCTATTTTTTTTCTAGCTATTCCATAAGCCAATGATTCTCCTTAAACTGTCATAATTACCTTAAATCATTTACGAATATAAAAACCTTAAGTTTGAATTGAAAATACTAAATCAAATACATTCTATAATTCTAACATGATTTATTACCATTTCAAGACTTATTCAAAGGTGATTTGGAAAACTAATGTAATTTGCTTATTGGAAGAGAGAAGAATTGACATACAACATCAATAACATAAAATCTATCATTTGAATTTCAAATACAATATCAATACATTCTGTAATTCAAACATGAATTATTATGAGTGATAATAGGATGTTGAATAATAGCCAAAGTGGAAATAATAAGACAAATTAGAAAATCTTTTCAACTACAAATTTGACCCATTATAGTAGGTGTCCCTTAAAGTTGGAATGATAGCTAAAACCCAAGTGTAAGAAAAAGATGTTAGAATACAGGGGGAAGAGTTAATAAAGATCCTTATGAAAGGCTGCAGCATCCCTATTAAATGAATAATACCAAGGTAAGAAAGATGTTAGAACACAGGGGGAAGAGTTAACAAAGATCTCATGAAAGGCTGCAGCATCCCTAGGTTGGAATGATAAATAATACCCGAGTGTAAAGAAAAAGATGTTAGAATACAGGAGGAAGAGTTAATAAAGATCCTTATGAAAGGTCAAAAGCATCCCTAGGTTGGAATGATAAATACACGAGTGTAAGAAAAAGACAAGAATACAGGGAAGAGTTATCAAAGATCCTTATGAAATGCTGCAGCATCCCCAGGTTGATGATAAACAATAAGCACGCAGCAAGAAAAGATGTTGAATACAGGGGAAGAGTTAATAAAGATCCTTATGAAATGCTGCAGCATTCCTAGGTTGGATGACAAATAACACCGAGTGTAAGAAAAAGACAGAACACAGGGGGAAGAGTTATTAAAGATCCTTATGAAAGGCTGCAGCATCCCTAGGTTGGAATGATAAATACCACAATTATAAAAAGATGCCAGGAATACAGGAGGAAGAGTTAATAAAGATCCTTATGAAAGGCTACAGCATCCCTAGGTTGGATGATAAATAATACACGAGGTAAGAAAGATATGAGAATACAGGGGGAAGAGTTAATAAAGATCCTTATGAAAGGCTGCAGCATCCCTAGGTTGAAATGATGTCAATAATTTTAGTGTAAGAAAAAGATGTTAGAATACAGGAGGAAGAGTTAATAAAGATCCCTATGAAAGGCTGCAGCATCCCTAGGTTGATGATAAATAATACACGCAGTGTAAGAAAAAGATGTTAGAATACAGGGGGAAGAGTTAATAAAGATCCTTATGAAAGGCTGCAGCATCCCTAGGTTGGAATGATAAATAACACCCGAGTGTAAGAAAAAGATGTTAGAATACAGGGAGGAAGAGTTAATAAAGATCCTGAAAGGCTGCAGCATCCCTGTGTTGAATGATAAATAATACACGAGTGTAAGAAAAAGATGTTAGAATACAGGAGGAAGAGTTAATAAAGATCCTTATGAAAGGCTGCAGCATCCTTAGGTTGGAATGATAAATAATACACGAGTGTAAGAAAGATGTTAGACCACAGGGGAAGAGTTAATAAAGATCCTTATGAAAGGCTGCAGCATCCTTGTGTTGAATGATAAATAATACACCCAGTGTAAGAAAAAGATGTTAGAATACAGGGGGAAGAGTTAATAAAGATCCTTATGAAAGGCTGCAGCATCCCTAGTTGGAATGATAAATAATACACGAGTGTAAGAAAAAGATGTTAGAATACAGAGGAAGAGTTAATAAAGATCCTTATGAAAGGCTGCAGCATACCTAGGTTGAAAATGATAATAATACCCGAGTGTAAGAAAAAGATGTTAGAATACAGGGGGGAAGAGCACAAAGATCCTTAGTGCTGCAGCATCCCTAGGTTGGAATGATAAATAATACCTTGAGAGGTAAGAAAAAGATGTTAGAATACAAGAGGAAGAGTTAATAAAGATCCCCCAGGAAAGGCTGCAGCATCCCTAGGTTGGAATGATAACACACGAGTGTAAGAAAGATGTTAGAATACAGGAGGAAGAGTTAATAAAGATCCTTATGAAAGGCTGCAGCATCCCTTAGGTTGATGATAAATAATACACGAGTGTAAGAAAAAGATGTGTGAATACAGGGGGAAGAGTTAATAAAGACCTCAGGAAAGGTCATTGCAGCATCCCTAGGTTGGAATGATAAATAACACCTTTAGTGTAAGAAAAAGATGTTAGAACACAGGAGGAATATTAATAGAAGATCCTCATGAAAGGCTGCAGCATCCCTAGGTTGAATGATAACAATACACGAGTGTAAGAAAGATGTTAGAATACAGGAGGAAGAGTTAATAAAGATCCTTATGAAAGGCTGCAGCATCCCTAGGTTGGAATGATAAATAATACCCAGTGTAAGAAAAGATGTTAGAATACAGGGGGAAGAGTTAATAAAGATCCTTATGAAAGGCTGCAGCATCCCTAGGTTGAATGATAAATAATATGCCCAGTGTAAGAAAAGATGTTAGAATACAGGGGAAGAGTTAATAAAGATCCCCAGGAAAGGCTGCAGCATCCTTAGGTTGGAATGGATAAATAATACACGAGGTAAGAAAAAGATGTTAGAACACAGGGGGAAGAGTTAATAAAGATCCTTATGAAAGGCTGCAGCATCCTAGGTTGGAATGATAAATAATACACGAGTGTAAGAAAAGATGTTAGAACACAGGGGAAGAGTTAATAAAGAACTTATGAAAGGCTGCAGCATCCCTAGGTTGGAATGATAACAATACACGATAAGAAAGATGTTAGAATACAGGGAAGAGTTAATAACGATCCTTATGAAAGGCTGCAGCATCCCTAGGTTGTGAATGATAAACAATACCCGAGTGTAAGAAAAAGATGTTAGAATACAAGGGGAAGACATAAAGATCCCAGGAAAGGTCAAAAGGCATCCCCAGGTTGAATGATAAATAATACACGAGTGTAAGAAAAGATGTTAGAATACAGGGGAAGAGTTAATAAAGATCCTTATGAAAGGCTGCAGCATCCCTAGGTTGGAATGGATAAATAACACACACGAGTGTAACAGTGCATGTTAGAATACAGAGGAAGAGTTAATAAAGATCCTTATGAAAGGCTGCAGCATCCTAGGTTGGAATGATAAATACACGAGTGTAAGAAAAAGAGGTTAGAATACAGGAGGAAGAGTAGCTAAAGATCCTTATGAAAGGCTGCAGCATCCCTAGGTTGGAATGATAAATAACACACGAGTGTAAGAAAAAGACAAGAATACAGGGGGAAGAGTTAATAAAGATCCTTATGAAAGGCTGCAGCATCCCTAGGTTGAATGATAAATACACGAGTGTAAGAAAAGATGTTAGGTTATGGGGAAGAGTTAATAAAGATCCTTATGAAAGGCTGCAGCATCCCTAGGTTGGAATGATAACACACCGAGGCAAGAAAAAGATGTTAGAATACAAGAGGAAGAGTTAATAAAGATCCTTATGAAAGGCTGCAGCATCCTAGGTTGGAATGATAAATAACACACGAGTGTAAGAAAAAGATGTTAGAATACAGGGGAAGAGTTAATAAAGATCTCAAGGGAAAGGCTGCAGCATCCCTAGGTTGGAATGATAAATAATAACGAGTGTAAGAAAAAGATGTTAGAATACAGGGGAAGAGTTAATAAAGATCCTTATGAAAGGTCATATCCCCAGGTTGGAATGATAAATAATACACGCAGTGTAAGAAAAAGATGTTAGAATACAGGGGGGAAGAGTTAATAAAGATCCTTATGAAAGGCTGCAGCATCCCTAGGTTGGATGATAAATAATACACGAGTGTAAGAAAAAGATGTTAGAATACAGGAGGAAGAGTTAATAAAGATCCTTATGAAAGGCTGCAGCATCCCTAGGTTGGAATGATAAATAATACCCGAGTGTAAGAAAAAGATGTTAGAATACAGGAGGAAGAGTTAATAAAGATCCTTATGAAAGGTCAAAATCCCTAGGTTGGAATGAGGCACACACGAGTGTAAGAAAAAGATGTTAGAATACAGGGGAAGAGTTAATAAAGATCCTCATGAAAGGCTGCAGCATCCCTAGGTTGAATGATAATAATACTCGAGGTAAGAAAAAGATGTTAGAATATGAGGAAGAGTTAACAAAGATCCTTATGAAAGGCTGCAGCATCCCTAGGTTGGAATGATAAATAATACACGAGTGTAAGAAAAAGATGTTAGAATACAGGAGGAAGAGTTAATAAAGATCCAAGAAAGGGCTGCAGCATCCCTTAGGTTGGAATGATAAATAATACACGCAGTGTAAGAAAAGATGTTAGAATACAGGGGGAAGAGTTAATAAAGATCCTTATGAAAGGCTGCAGCATCCCTAGGTTGGAATGATAAATAATACCCGAGTGTAAGAAAAAGATGTTAGAATACAGAGGAAGAGTTAATAAAGATCCTTATGAAAGGCTGCAGCATCCCTAGGTTGAGAATGAATAATACCCGAGTGTAAGAAAAGATGTTAGAACACAGGAGGAAGAGTTAATAAAGATCCTTATGAAAGGTCATGGCATCCTAGGTTAAATGATAGCACACACGAGGCAAGAAAGATGTTAGAATACAGGGGGGAAGAGTTAATAAAGATCCTTATGAAAGGCTATTTCAAAGGTTGGAATATAAATAATACCCGAGTGGGAAGAAAGACAAGAATACAGGAGGAAGAGTTAATAAAGATCCTTATGAAAGGCTGCAGCATCCCTAGGTTGGAATGATAACAATACCCGAGTGTAAGAAAAAGATGTTAGAATACAGGAGGAAGAGTTAATAAAGATCCTTATGAAAGGCTTCAGCATCCCTAGGTTGGAATGATAAATAATACACGAGTGTAAGAAAAAGATGTTAGAATACAGGGGGAAGAGTTAATAAAGATCCTTATGAAAGGCTGCAGCATCCCTAGGTTGGAATGATAAATAATACACGAGTGTAAGAAAAAGATGTTAGAATACAGGGGGAAGAGTTAATAAAGATCCTTATGAAAGGCTGCAGCATCCCTAGGTTGGAATGATAAATAATACACGAGTGTAAGAAAAAGATGTTAGAATACAGGAGGAAGAGTTAATAAAGATCCTTATGAAATGCTGCAGCATCCCTAGGTTGGAATGATAAATAATACACGAGTGTAAGAAAAAGATTTTAGAATACAGGGGGAAGAGTTAGTAAAGATCATATGAAAGGCTGCAGCATCCCTAGGTTGGAATGATAAATAATACCCGAGTGTAAGAAAAAGATGTTAGAATACAGGAGGAAGAGTTAATAAAGATCCTTATGAAAGGCTGCAGCATCCCTAGGTTGGAATGATAAATAATACCCGAGTGTAAGAAAAAGATGTTAGAATGCAGGAGGAAGAGTTAATAAAGATCCTTATGAAAGGCTGCAGCATCCCTAGGTTGGAATGATAAATAATACCCGAGTGTAAGAAAAAGATGTTAGAATACAGGAGGAAGAGTTAATAAAGATCCTTATGAAAGGCTGCAGCATCCCTAGGTTGGAATGATAAATAATACCCGAGTGTAAGAAAAAGATGTTAGAATACAGGAGGAAGAGTAAAATAAAGATCATATGAAAGGCTGCAGCATCCCTAGGTTGGAATGATAAATAATACCCGAGTGTAAGAAAAAGATGTTAGAATACAGGAGGAAAGAGTTAATAAAGATCCTTATGAAAGGCTGCAGCATCCTAGGTTGGAATGATAAATAATACCCGAGTGTAGAAAAAGATGTTAGAATACAGGAGGAAGAGGTTAATAAAGATCTTTATGAAATGCTGCAGCATCCTAGGTTGGAATGATAAATAATACACGAGTGCTTAAGAAAAGATGTTAAGATACAGGAGGAAGAGTTAATAAAGATCCTTATGAAAGGCTGCAGCATCCTAGGTTGGAATGATAAATAATACACGGAGGTGTAAGAAAAAGATGTTAGAATACAGGGGGAAGAGTTAATAAAGATCCTTATGAAAGCTGCAGCATCCCTAGGTTGGAATGATAAATAATACACGGAGGTGTAAGAAAAAGATGTTAGAATACAGGAGGAAAGAGAGTTAATAAAGATCCTTATGAAAGGCTGCAGCATCCCTAGGTTGGAATGATAAATAATACCAGTGTAAGAAAAAGATGTTAGAATACAGGAGGAAGAGTTAATAAAGATCCTTATGAGAAAGGCTGCAGCATCCCTAGGTTAGAATGATAAATAATACACGAGTGTAAGAAAAAGATGTTAGAATACAGGGAGGAAAGTTAATAAAGATCCTTATGAAAGGCTGGAGCATCCCTAGGTTGGAATGATAAATAATACACGAGTGTAAAGAAAAGATGTTAGAATACAGGAGGAAGAGTTAATAAAGATCCTTATGAAAGGCTGCAGCATCCCTAGGTTGGAATGATAAATAATAGCGAGTGTAAGAAAAAGATATTTAGATACGGGGGGGAAGAGTTAATAAAGATATTATGAAAGGCTGCAGCATCCCTAGGTTGGAATGATAAATAATAAACGAGTGTAAGAAAAAGATGTTAGAATACAGGAGGAAGAGTTAATAAAGATCATATGAAAGGCTGCAGCATCCCTAGGTTGGAATGATAAATAGTACACGAGTGTAAGAAAAAGATGTTAGAATACAAGAGGAAGAGTTAATAAAGATCCTTATGAAAGGCTGCAGCATCCTAGGTTGGAATGATAAATAATACCACAGTGTAAGAAAAAGATATTAGAATGCAGGGAAGAGTTAATGAGTCCTTATGAAAGGCTGCAGCATCCCTATGTTGGAAGGATAAATAATACACGAGTGTAAGAAAAAGATGTTACAATACAGGAGGAAGAGTTCATAAAGATCCTTATGAAAGGCTGCAGCATCCCTAGGTTGGAATGATAAATAATACACGAGTGTAAGAAAAAGATGTTAGAATACAGGAGGAAGAGTTAATAAAGATCCTTATGAAATGCTGCAGCATCCCTAGGTTGGAATGATAAATAATACACGAGTGTAAGAAAAAGATGTTAGAATACAAGAGGAAGAGTTAATAAAGATCCTTATGAAAGGCTGCAGCATCCCTAGGTTGGAATGATAAATAATACCCGAGTGTAAGAAAAAGATGTTAGAATACAGGAGGAAGAGTTAATAAAGATCCTTATGAAAAGCTGCAGCATCCCTAGGTTGGAATGATAAATAATACACGAGTGTAAGAAAAAGATGTTAGAATACAGGGGGAAGAGTTAATAAAGATCCTTATGAAAGGCTGCAGCATCCCTAGGTTGGAATGATAAATAATACCCGAGTGTAAGAAAAAGATGTTAGAATACAGGAGGAAGAGTTAATAAAGATCCTTATGAAAGGCTGCAGCATCCCTAGGTTGGAATGATAAATAATACACGAGTGTAAGAAAAAGATGTTAGAATACAGGAGGAAGAGTTAATAAAGATCCTTATGAAAGGCTGCAGCATCCCTAGGTTGGAATGATAAATAATACACGAGTGTAAGAAAAAGATGTTAGAATACAGGGGGAAGAGTTAATAAAGATCCTTATGAAAGGCTGCAGCATCCCTAGGTTGGAATGATAAATAATAAACGAGTGTAAGAAAAAGATGTTAGAATACAGGGGGAAGAGTTAATAAAGATCCTTATGAAAGGCTGCAGCATCCCTAGGTTAGAATGATAAATAATACACGCGTGTAAGAAAAAGATGTTAGAATGGGGAAGAGTTAACAAGGTCATACAATGCTGCATTCTAGGTTGGATGATAAATAATACCCGAGTGTAAGAAAAAGATGTTAGAATACAGGAGGAAGAGTTAATAAAGATCATGTAGAAGGCTGCATACCTAGGTTGGAATGATAAATAATACCAGTGTAAGAAAAAGATGTTAGAATACAAGAGGAAGAGTTAATGACAGATCTATGCAAAATGTACATCAGTTGGAATGATAAATAATACCCGAGTGTAGAAAAGATATTCAGACTCTGAGAAGAGTTAATAAAGATCCTTATGAAAGGCTGCAGCATCTAGGTGGAATGATAAATAAGCCGAGTGTAGAAAAGATGTTGAAATACAGGAGGAAGAGTTAATAGAATCCTTATGAAGGCTGCAGCATCCCTGAGTTGGAATGATAAATAATACCGAGTGTAAGAAAAAGATGTTAGAATACAGGAGGAAGGGGATTAATAAGATCCTTATGAAAGGCTGCAGCATCCCTAGGTTGGAATGATAAATAATACCCAGGTGTAAGAAAAAGATGTTGAATACAGGAGAAAGTTATCAGATCATATGAAAGGCAGCATCCTAGGTTGGAATGATAAATACACAGTGTAAGAAAAAGATGTTAGAATACAAGAGAAGAAGTTAATAAAGATCCTGTGAAAACACATCTTCAGTTGGAATGATAAATAATACACGAGTGTAAGAAAAAGATGTTAGAATACAGGGGGAAGAGGTTAATAAAGATCCTTATGAAAGGCTGCAGCTTCCTAGGTTGGAATGATAAATAATACACGGAGTGTGAAAAGATGTTGAATACAGGAGAAGGATGTCAGATCATGAAGGCTGCAGCATCCCTAGGTTGGAATGACAAGGTGTAAGAAAAGATGTTAGAATACAGGGGGAAGGTTAATAAAGATCCTTATGAAAGGCTGCAGCATCCCTAGGTTGGAGATGATAAATAATACATAGTGTAAGAAAAAGATGTTAAGAATACAAGAGGAAGAGTTAATAAAGATCCTTATGAAAGGCTGCAGCTTCCCTAGGTTGGAATGATAAATAATACAGGTGTAAGAAAAGATGTTAGAATACAGGAGGAAGAGTTAATAAAGATCCTTATGAAAGGCTGCATCCCTGAGTTGGAATGATAAATAATACCGAGTGTAGAAAAAAATGTTAGAATGCAGGGGGAAGAGTTAATAAAGATCATATGAAAGGCTGCAGTATCCCTAGGTTAGATGATAAATATACGAGTGTAAAGAAAAAGATGTTAAGAATACAAGAGGAAGAGTTAATAAAGATCCTTATGAGAGCTGCAGCTTCCTAGGTTGGAATGATAAATAATACACGAGTGTAAGAAAAAAGATGTTAGAATACAGGAGGAAAATTAATAAAGACCACAAAGCAGCATCCTAGGTTAGATGATAAATAATGCAGTGTAAGAAAAAGATGTTAGAATACAGAGGGGGAAGAGTCAATAAAGATCCTTATGAAAGGCTGCAGCATCCCTAGGTTGGAATGATAAATAGTACACGAGTGTAAGAAAAAGATGTTAGAATACAAGAGGAAGAGTTAATAAAGATCCTTATGAAAGGCTGCAGCTTCCCTAGGTTGGAATGATAAATAATACACGAGTGTAAGAAAAAGATGTTAGAATACAAGAGGAAGAGTTAATAAAGATCCTTATGAAAGGCTGCAGCATCCCTAGGTTGGAATGATAAATAATACACGAGTGTAAGAAAAAGATGTTAGAATACAGGAGGAAGAGTTAATAAAGATCCTTATGAAAGGCTGCAGCATCCCTAGGTTGGAATGATAAATAATACACGAGTGTAAGAAAAAGATGTTAGAATACAGGGGGAAGAGTTAATAAAGATCCTTATGAAAGGCTGCAGCATCCCTAGGTTGGAATGATAAATAATACACGAGTGTAAGAAAAAGATGTTAGAATACAGGGGGAAGAGTTAATAAAGATCCTTATGAAAGGCTGCAGCATCCCTAGGTTGGAATGATAAATAATACACGAGTGTAAGAAAAAGATGTTAGAATACAAGAGGAAGAGTTAATAAAGATCCTTATGAAAGGCTGCAGCATCCCTAGGTTGGAATGATAAATAATACACGAGTGTAAGAAAAAGATGTTAGAATACAAGAGGAAGAGTTAATAAAGATCCTTATGAAAGGCTGCAGCATCCCTAGGTTGGAATGATAAATAATACACGAGTGTAAGAAAAAGATGTTAGAATACATGGGGAAGAGTTAATAAAGATCCTTATGAGGGCTTACATCCCTAGGTTGAATGATAAATAATACACGAAAGGTAAGAAAAAGATGTTAGAATACAAGAGGAAGAGTTAATAAAGATCCTTATGAGAAGGCATCCCTAGGTTGGAATGATAAATAATACACGAGTGTAAGAAAAAGATGTTAGAATACAGGAGGAAGAGTTAACAAAGATCCTTATGAAAGGCTGCAGCATCCCTAGGTTGGAATGACAAATAATACACGAGTGTAAGAAAAAGATGTTAGAACACAGGGGGAATATTAGCAGCATAAAAAGATCCTTATGAAAGGCTGCAGCATCCCTAGGTTGGAATGATAAATAATACACGAGTGTAAGAAAGATGTTAGAATACAAGAGGAAGAGTTAATAAAGATCCTTATGAAAGGCCAGCAGCATCCCTAGGTTGGAATGATAAAGTCATCACACGAGTGTAAGAAAAAGATGTTAGAATACAAGAGTTAATAAAGATCCTTATGAAAGGCTGCAGCATCCCTAGGTTGAATGATAAATAATACACGAGTGTGTAAGATGTTAGAATACAGAGGAAGAGTTAATAAAGATCCTTATGAAAGGCTGCAGCTTCCCTAGGTTGAATGATAAATAATACACGAGTGTAAGAAAAAGATGTTAGAATACAGGAGGAAGAGTTAATAAAGATCCTTATGAAAGGCTGCAGCATCCTCTAGGTTGGAATGGAGCAACAACTACACGAGTGTAAGAAAAGATGTTAGAATACAAGAGGAAGAGTTAATAAAGATCCTTATGAAAGGCTGCAGCATCCCTAGGTTGGAATGATAAATAATACCCGAGTGTAAGAAAAAGATGTTAGAATACAGGAGGAAGAGTTAATAAAGATCCTTATGAAAGGCTGCAGCATCCTAGGTTTGAATGATAGTCAATACACGAGTGTAAGAAAAAGATGTTAGAATACAAGAGGAAGAGTTAATAAAGATCCTTATGAAAGGCTGCAGCTTCCCTAGGTTGGAATGATAAATAATACACGAGTGTAAGAAAAAGATGTTAGAATACAGGAGGAAGAGTTAATAAAGATCCTTATGAAAGGCTGCAGCATCCCTAGGTTGGAATGATAAATAATACACGAGTGTAAGAAAAAAGATGTTAGAATACAGGGGGAAGAGTTAATAAAGATCCTTATGAAAGGCTGCAGCATCCCTAGGTTGAATGACAATAATACACGAGTGTAAGAAAAAGATGTTAGAATGTGGAGGAAGAGTTAATAAAGATCCTTATGAAAGGCTGCAGCTTCCCTAGGTTGGAATGATAAATAATACACGAGTGTAAGAAAAAGATGTTAGAAATTCAAGAGCAAGAGTTAATAAAGATCCTTATGAAAGGCTGCAGCATCCCTAGGTTGGAATGATAAATAATACCCGAGTGTAAGAAAAAGATGTTAGAATACAGGGGGAAGAGTTAATAAAGATCCTTATGAAAGGCTGCAGCATCCCTAGGCCTGAATGATAAATAATACACGAGTGTAAGAAAAGATGTTAGAATACAAGGAGGAAGAGTTAATAAAGATCCTTATGAAAGGCTGCAGCATCCCTAGGTTGGAATGATAAAGTTGTTCTAGTGTAAGAAAAAGATGTTAGAATACAGGGGGAAGAGTTAATAAAGATCCTTATGAAAGACTGCAGCATCCCTAGGTTGGAATGATAAATAATACACGAGTGTAAGAAAAAGATGTTAGAATACAAGAGGAAGAGTTAATAAAGATCCTTATGAAAGGCTGCAGCATCCCTAGGTTGGAATGCTAAATAATACCCGAGTGTAAGAAAAAGATGTTAGAATACAGGAGGAAGAGTTAATAAAGATCCTTATGAAAGGCTGCAGCATCCCTAGGTTGGAATGATAAATAATACCCGAGTGTAAGAAAAAGATGTTAGAATACAGGAGGAAGAGTTAATAAAGATCCTTATGAAAGGCTGCAGCATCCCTAGGTTGGAATGATAAATAATACACGAGTGTAAGAAAAAGATATTAGAATACAAGAGGAAGAGTTAATAAAGATCCTTATGAAAGGCTGCAGCATCCCTAGGTTGGAATGATAAATAATACCCAGTGTAAGAAAAAGATGTTAGAATACAGGAGGAAGAGTTAATAAAGATCCTTATGAAAGGCTGCAGCATCCCTAGGTTGGAATGATAAATAATACACGAGTGTAAGAAAAAGATGTTAGAATACAAGAGGAAGAGTTAATAAACATCCTTATGAAAGGCTGCAGCATCCCTAGGTTGGAATGATAAATAATACCCGAGTGTAAGAAAAAGATGTTAGAATACAGGAGGAAGAGTTAATAAAGATCCTTATGAAAGGCTGCAGCATCCCTAGGTTGGAATGATAAATAATACCCGAGTGTAAGAAAAAGATGTTAGAATACAGGAGGAAGAGTTAATAAAGATCCTTATGAAATGCTGCAGCATCCCTAGGTTGGAATGATAAATAATACACGAGTGTAAGAAAAAGATGTTAGAATACAAGAGGAAGAGTTAATAAAGATCCTTATGAAAGGCTGCAGCATCCCTAGGTTGGAATGATAAATAATACACGAGTGTAAGAAAAAGATGTTAGAATACAAGAGAAAGAGTTAATAAAGATCCTTATGAAAGGCTGCAGCATCCCTAGGTTGGAATGATAAATAATACCCGAGTGTAAGAAAAAGATGTTAGAATACAGGAGGAAGAGTTAATAAAGATCCTTATGAAAGGCTGCAGCATCCCTAGGTTGGAATGATAAATAATACCCGAGTGTAAGAAAAAGATGTTAGAATACAGGAGGAAGAGTTAATAAAGATCCTTATGAAAGGCTGCAGCATCCCTATGTTGGAATGATAAATTGGCCACATGAGCAAGAAAAGATGTTAGAATACAAGAGGAAGAGTTAATAAAGATCCTTATGAAAGGCTGTTATCCCTAGGTTGGAATGATAAATAATACCCGAGTGTAAGAAAGATGTTAGAATAAAGGAGGAAGAGTTAATAAAGATCCTTATGAAAGGCTGCAGCATCCCTAGGTTGGAATGATAAATAATACACGAGTGTAAGAAAAAGATGTTAGAATACAAGAGGAAGAGTTAATAAAGATCCTTATGAAAGGCTGCAGTGGCATCCCTAGGTTGGAATGATAAATAATACCCGAGTGTAAGAAAAAGATGTTAGAATACAGGGAGGAAGAGTTAATAAAGATCCTTATGAAAGGCTGCAGCATCCCTAGGTTGGAATGATAAATAATACCCGAGTGTAAGAAAAAGATGTTAGAATACAGGAGGAAGAGTTAATAAAGATCCTTATGAAATGCTGCAGCATCCCTAGGTTGGAATGATAAATAATACACGAGTGTAAGAAAAAGATGTTAGAAATTACAAGAGGGAAGAGTTAATAAAGATCCTTATGAAAGGCTGCAGCATCCCTAGGTTGGAATGATAAATAATACACGAGGTAAGAAAAAGATGTTAGAATACAGGAGGAAGAGTTAATAAAGATCCTTATGAAAGGCTGCAGCATCCCTAGGTTGGAATGATAACAATACCCGAGTGCAAGAAAAGATGTTAGAATACAGGAGGAAGAGTTAATAAAGATCCTTATGAAAGGCTGCAGCATCCCTAGGTTGGAATGATAAATAATACACGAGTGTAAGAAAAAGATGTTAGAATACAGGGGAAAGAGTTAATAAAGATCCTTATGAAAGGCTGCAGCATCCCTAGGTTGGAATGATAAATAATACCCGAGTGTAAGAAAAAGATGTTAGAATACAGGAGGAAGAGTTAATAAAGATCCTTATGAAAGGCTGCAGCATCCCTAGGTTGGAATGATAAATAATACACGAGTGTAAGAAAAAGATACAGGAATACAGGGGGAAGAGTTAATAAAGATCCTTATGAAAGGCTGCAGCATCCCTAGGCTGGAATGATAAATAATAAACGAGTGTAAGAAAAAGATGTTAGAATACAGGGGGAAGAGTTAATAGCATCCTTATGAAAGGCTGTGGCATCCCTAGGTTGGAATGATAAATAATACACGAGTGTAAGAAAAAGATGTTAGAATACAGGAGGAAGAGTTAATAAAGATCCTTATGAAAGGCTGCAGCATCCCTAGGTTGGAATGATAAATAATACACGAGTGTAAGAAAAAGATGTTAGAATACAGGGGAAGAGTTAATAAAGACTTATGAAAAGGCTGCAGCATCCCTAGGTTGAATGATAAATAATACACGAGTAAGAAAAAGATGTTAGAATACAAGAGGAAGAGTTAATAAAGATCCTTATGAAAGGCTGCAGCATCCCTAGGTTGGAATGATAAATAATACCCGAGTGTAAGAAAAAGATGTTAGAATTCAGGGGGAAGAGTTAATAAAGATCCTTATGAAAGGCAGCAGCATAGGTTGGATGATAAATAATACCTGAAAAGTGCAAGAAAAGATGTTAGAATACAGGAGGAAGAATTAATAAAGATCCTGCGGAAATGCTGCAGCATCCCTAGGTTGGATGATAAATAATACCGAGTGTAAGAAAAAGATGTTAGAATACAGGAGGAAGAGTTAATAAAGATCCTTATGAAAGGCTGCAGCATCCCTAGGTTGGAATGATAAATAATACACGAGTGTAAGAAAAAGATGTTAGAATACAGGGGGAAGAGTTAATAAAGATCCTTATGAAAGGCTGCAGCATCCCTAGGTTGAAATGATAAATAATACCCGAGTGTAAGAAAAAGATGTTAGAATACAAGAGGAAGAGTTAATAAAGATCCTTATGAAAGGCTGCAGCATCCCTAGGTTGGAATGATAAATAATACACGAGTGTAAGAAAGATGTTAGAATACAGGAGGAAGAGTTATGAGACATCCTTATGAAAGGGCTGCAGCATCCCTAGGTTGGAATGATAAATAATACACGAGTGTAAGAAAAAAGATGTTAGAATACAGGAGGAAGAGATAATAAAGATCCTTATGAAAGGCTGCAGCATCCCTAGGTTGGAATGATAAATAATACACGAGTGTAAGAAAAAGATGTTAGAATACAGGAGGAAGAGTTAATAAAGATCCTTATGAAATGCTGCAGCATCCCTAGGTTGGAATGATAAATAATACACGAGTGTAAGAAAAAGATGTTAGAATACAAGAGAAGAGTTAATAAAGATCCTTATGAAAGGCTGCAGCATCCCTAGGTTGGAATGATAAATAATACACGAGTGTAAGAAAAAGCAGATGTTAGAATACAGGAGGAAGAGTTAATAAAGATCCTTATGAAAGGCCAGGCATCCCTAGGTTGGAATGATAAATAATACACGCAGTGTAAGAAAAAGATGTTAGAATACAGGAGGAAGAGTTACTGTGTCCTTATGAAAGGCTGCAGTATCCCTAGGTTGGAATGAGGAAGATACACGAGTGTAAGAAAAAGATGTTAGAATACAGGAAGGAAGAGTTAATAAAGATCCTTATGAAAGGCTGCAGCATCCCTAGGTTGGAATGATAAATAATACACGAGTGTAAGAAAAAGATGTTAGAATACAGGAGGGAAAGAGTGACAAGATCCTTATGAAATGCTGCAGCATCCCTAGGTTGAATGATAAATAATACACGAGTGTAAGAAAAAGATGTTAGAATACAAGAGGAAGAGTTAATAAAGATCCTTATGAAAGGCTGCAGCATCCCTAGGTTGGAATGATAAATAATACACGAGTGTAAGAAAAAGATGTTGGAATACAGGGGGAAGAGTTAATAAAGATCCTTATGAAATGCTGCAGCATTCCTAGGTTGGATGATAAATAATACCCGAGTGTAAGAAAAAGATGTTAGAATACAGGGGGAAGAGTTAATAAAGATCCTTATGAAAGGCTGCAGCATCCCTAGGTTGGATGATAAATACACCAGTGTAAGAAAAGATGTTAGAATACAGGAGGAAGAGTTAATAGCATCCTTATGAAGGCTGCAGCATCCCTAGGTTGGAATGATAAATAATACACGAGTGTAAGAAAAAGATGTTGGAATACAGGGGGAAGAGTTAATAAAGATCCTGAAATGCTGCAGCATTCCTAGGTTGATGATAAATAATACCCGAGTGTAAGAAAAAGATGTTAGAATACAGGAGGAAGAGTTAATAAAGATCCTTATGAAAGGCTGCAGCATCCCTAGGTTGAATGATAAATAATACACGAGTGTAAGAAAAAGATGTTAGAATACAAGAGGAAGAGTGACAAAGATCCTTATGAAAGGCTGCAGCTTCCCTAGTTGGAATGATAAATAATACACGAGTAAGAAAAAGATGTTAGAAGGTTGCAGAGGAAGAGTTAATAAAGACCCTTATGAAAGGCTGCAGCATCCCTAGGTTGGAATGATAAATAATACACGAGTGTAAGAAAAGATGTTAGAATACAGGGGAAGAGTCAATAAAGATCCTTATGAAAGGCTGCAGCATCCCTAGGTTGGAATGATAAATAGTACACGAGTGTAAGAAAAAGATGTTAGAATACAAGAGGAAGGATTAATAAAGATCCTTATGAAAGGCTGCAGCTTCCCTAGGTTGGAATGATAAATAATACACAGGTGTAAGAAAAAGATGTTAGAATACAAGAGGGAAGAGTTAATAAAAAAAGATCCCCATATGAAAGGGCACAGCATCCTAGGTTGGAATGATAAATAATACACGAGTGTAAGAAAAGATGTTAGAATACAGGAGGAAGAGTTAATAAAGATCCTTATAGCTGCAGCATCCTAAGAGTTGGAATGATAAATAATACACGAGTGTAAGAAAAAGATGTTAGAATACAGGGGGAAGAGTTAATAAAGATCCTTATGAGCTGCAGCATCCCTAGGTTGGAATTACAGTAAATAATACACGAGTGTAAAGAAAAGATGTTAGAATACCCAGGAGGAAGAGTTAATAAAGATCCTTATGAAAGGCTGCAGCATCCCTAGGTTGGAATGATAAATAATACACGAGTGTAAGAAAAAAGATGTTAGATACAAGAGGAAGAGTTAATAAAGATCCTTATGAAAGGCTGCAGCATCTAGGTTGGAATGATAAAATAATACACGGAGGTGTAAGAAAAAGATGTTAGAATACAAGAGGAGAGTTAATAAAGATCCTTATGAAAGGCTGCAGCATCCCTAGATTTGGAATGATAAATAATACACGAGAGTGTAGAAAAAGATGATAGAATACATGAGGAAGAGTTAATAAGAATCCTTATGAAAGGCTGCAGCATCCTAGGTTGGAATGATAAATAATACACGAGTGTAAGAAAAAGATGTTAGAATACAAGAGGAAAGGGGATTAATAGATCCTTATGAAAGGCTGCAGCATCCCTAGGTTGGAATGATAAATAATACACGAGTGTAAAGAAAAAGATGTTAGAATACAGGAGGAAAAGTTAATAAAGATCCTTATGAAAGGCTAGCATCCTAGGTTGGAATGACAAATAATACACGAGTGTAGAAAAAGATGTTAGAATACAGGGGAAGAGTTAATAAAGATCCTTATGAAAGGCTGCAGCATCCCTAGGTTGGAATGATAAATAATACACGAGTGTAGAAAAGATAATAGAATACAGGGGAAGAGTTAATAAAGATCCTTATGAAAGGCTGCAGCATCCTAGGTTGGAATGATAAATAATAAACGAGTGTAAAGAAAAGATGTTAGAATACAGGGAAGAGTTAATAAAGATCCTTATGAAAGGCTGCAGCATCCCTAGGTTGGAATGATAAATAATACACGGCGAGAGTGTAAGAAAAAGATGTTAGAATACAGGAGGAAAGTTAATAAAGATCCTTATGAAGGCTGCAGCATCCCTAGGTTGGAATGATAAATAATACACGAGTGTAAAGAAAAAGATGTTAGAATACAGGGGGAAGAGTTAATAAGGATCTTATGACTGCAGCATCCCTAGAGTTGGAATGATAAATAATACACGAGTGTAAGAAAAAGATGTTAGAATACAAGGAAGAGTTAATAGATCCTTATGAAAACACGCGTCCCTAGGTTGGAATGATAAATAATACCCGAGTGTAGAAAAAGATGTTAGAATTCAGGGGAAGAGTTAATAAAGATCCTTATGAAAGGCAGCAGCATCCCTAGGTTGGATGATAAATAATACCCGAGTGTGAAAAAGATGTTAGAGGCTCTGGGAGGAAAATTAATAAAGATCCTTATGAAAATGCCAAGCATCCCTAGGTTGGATGATAAATAATACCCGAGTGTAAGAAAAGATGTTAGAATACAGGAGGAAGAGTTAATAAAGATCCTTATGAAAGCTGCAGCATCCCTAGGTTGGAATGATAAATAATACGAGTGTAAGAGAAAAGATGTTAGAATACAGGGGGAAGAGTTAATAAAGATCATATGAAAGGCTGCAGCATCCCTAGGTTGGAATGATAAATAATACCAGTGTAAGAAAAAGATGTTAGAATACAAGAGGAAGAGTTAATAAAGATCCTTATGAAAGGCTGCAGCATCCCTAGGTTGGAATGATAAATGGCCACCAAGTGTAAGAAAAAGATGTTAGAATACAGGAGGAAGAGTTAATAAAGATCTGAAAGGCTGCAACATCCCCTAGGTTGGAATGATAAATAATACGAGTGTAAGAAAAGAATGTTAGAATACAGGAGGAAGAGTTAATAAAGATCCTTGCCCAAGAGAGAGCTGCAGCATCCCTAGGTTGGAATGATAAATAATACTGCAGTGTAAAGAAAAGATGTTAGAATACAGGAGGAAGAGTTAATAAAGATCCTTATGAAATGCTGCAGCATCCCTAGGTTGGAATGATAAATAATACACGAGTGTAAGAAAAAAGATGTTAGAATACAAGAGGAAAGAGTTAATAAAGATCATATGAAAGGCTGCAGCATCCTAGGTTGGAATGATAAATAATACAGTGTAGAAAAAGATGTTAGAATACAGGAGGAAGAGTTAATAAAGATCATATGAAAGGCTGCAGCATCCTAGGTTGGAATGATAAATAATACGGAAGGTGTAAGAAAAGATGTTAGAATACAGGAGGAAGGGATTAATAAAGATCCTTATGAAAGGCTGCAGCATCCCTGGGTTAGGAATGATAAATAATACACGAGTGTAAGAAAAAGATGTTAGGGCTGGGAGGAAGAGTTAATAAAGATCATATGAAAGGCTGGCATCCTAGGTTGGAATGATAAATAATACGAGTGTAAGAAAAAGATGTTAGAATACAGGAGGAAAGTTAATAAAGATCCTTATGAAATGCTGCAGCATCCTAGGTTGGAATGATAAATAATACGAGTGTGAAAGATGTTAGAATACAAGAGGAAGAGTTAATAAAGATCCTTATGAAAGGCTGCAGCATCCCTAGGTTGGAATGATACGTAATACGAGTGTAAGAAAGATGTTGGAATACAGGGGGAAGAGTTAATAAAGATCCTTATGAAATGCTGCAGCATTCCTAGGTTGGATGATAAATAATACCCGGAAGGTGTAAGAAAGATGTTAGAATACAGGGGAAGAGTTAATAAAGATCCTTATGAAAGGCTGCAGCATCCCTAGGTTGGATGATAAATAATACCCAGATATGAAAAATGTTAGAATACAGGAGGAAGAGTTAATAAAGATCCTTATGAAAGGCTGCAGCATCCTAGGTTGGAATGATAAATGTGCAGTGTAAGAAAAAGATGTTGGAATACAGGGGAAGAGTTAATAAAGATCCTTATGAAATGCTGCAGCATTCCTAGGTTGGATGATAAATAATACCAGTGTAAAGAAAAAGATGTTAGAATACAGGAGGAAGGGGATTAATAAAGATCCTTATGAGCTGCAGCATCCCTAGGTTGGAATGATAAATAATACAGTGTAAGAAAAAGAATGTTAAAATACAAGAGGGAAGAGTTAATAAGATCCTTATACTGAAGGCTGCAGCTTCCCTAGGTTGGAATGATAAATAATACACGAGTGTAAGAAAAAGATGTTAGAATACAGGAGGAAGAGTTAATAAAGACCCTTATGAAAGGCTGCAACATCCTAGGTTGGAATGATAAATAATACACGAGTGTAAGAAAAAGATGTTAGAATACAGGGGAAAAGTCAATAAAGATCCTTATGAAAGGCTGCAGCATCCCTAGGTTGGAATGATAAATAGTACACGAGTGTAAGAAAAAGATGTTAGAATACAAGAGGAAAGAGTTAATAAAGATCCTTATGAAAGGCTGCAGCTTCCCTAGGTTGGAATGATAAATAATACACGAGGAGTGTAAGAAAAAGATGTTAGAATACAAGAGGAAGAGTTAATAAAGATCCTTATGAAAGGCTGCAGCATCCCTAGGTTGGAATGATAAATAATACACGGAGTGTAAGAAAAAGATGTTAGAATACAGGAGGAAGAGTTAATAAAGATCCTTATGAAAGGCTGCAGCATCCCTAGGTTGGAATGATAAATAATACACGAGTGTGTAAGAAAAAGATGTTAGAATACAGGGGGAAGAGTTAATAAAGATCCTTATGAAAGGCTGCAGCATCCCTAGGATTGGAATGATAAATAATACACGAGTGTAAGAAAAAGATGTTAGAATACAGGGGGAAGAGTTAATGAAGATCCTTATGAAAGGCTGCAGCATCCCTAGGTTGGAATGATAAATAATACACGAGTGTAAGAAAAAGATGTTAGAATACAAGAGGAAGAGTTAATAAGATCCTTATGAAAGGCTGCAGCATCCCTGAAGTTGGAATGGTAAATAATACACAAGGTGTAAGAAAAGATGTTAGAATACAAGGAGAAGAGTTAATAAAGATCCTTATGAAAGGCTGCAGCATCCCTAGGTTGGAATGATAAATAATACACGAGTGTAAGAAAAAGATGTTAGAATACATGGGGAAGAGTTAATAAAGATCCTTATGAAAGGCTGCAGCATCCCTAGGTTGGAATGATAAATAATACACGAGTGTAAGAAAAAAGATGTTAGAATACAAGAGGAAGGAGTTAATAAAGATCCTTATGAAAGGCTGCAGCATCTAGGTTGGAATGATAAATAATACACGAGTGTAAGAAAAAGATGTTAGAATACAGGAGAAGAGTTAATAAAGATCCTTATGAAAGGCTGCAGCATCCACAGGTTGGAATGACAAATAATACACGAGTGTAGAAAAGATGTTAGAATACAGGGGAAAGGTTAATAAAGATCCTTATGAAAGGCTGCAGCATCCTAGGTTAGGAATGATAAATAATACACGAGTGTAAGAAAAGATGTTAGAATACAAGAGGAAGAGTTAATAAAGATCCTTATGAAAGGCTGCAGCATCTAGGTTGGAATGATAAATAGCAAAATTGTAAGAAAAAGATGTTAGAATACAAGAGGAAGAGTTAATAAAGATCCTTATGAAAGGCTGCAGCATCCCTGAGTTGGAATGATAAATAATACACGAGTGTAAGAAAAAGATGTTAGAATACAGGAGGAAGAGTTAATAAAGATCCTTATGAAAGGCTGCAGCTTCCCTAGGTTGGAATGATAAATAATACACGAGTGTAAGAAAAAGATGTTAGAATACAGGAGGAAGAGTTAATAGAGATCATATAGAAGCTGCAGCATCCTAGGTTGGAATGATAAATAATACACGAGTGTAAGAAAAAGATGTTAGAATACAAGAGGAGAAAGAGTTAATAAAGATCCTTATGAAAGGCTGCAGCATCCCTAGGTTGGAATGATAAATAATACCCGAGTGTAAAGAAAAGATGTTAGAATACAGGAGGAAGAGTTAATAAAGATCCTTATGAAGAAAGGCTGCAGCATCCCTAGGTTGAATGATAAATAATACACCGAGTGTAAGAAAAAGATGTTAGAATACAAGGGAAAGGTTAATAAAGATCCTTATGAAAGGCTGCAGCTTCCCTAGGTTGGAATGATAAATAATACACGAGTGTAAGAAAAAGATGTTAGAATACAGGAGGAAGAGTTAATAAAGATCCTTATGAAAGGCTGCAGCATCCCTAGGTTGGAATGATAAATAATACACGAGTGTAAAAAAAAGAAAAGATGTTAGAATACAGGGGGAAGAGTTAATAAAGATCCTTATGAAAGGCTGCAGCATCCCTAGGTTGGAATGATAAATAATACACGAGTGTAAGAAAAAGATGTTAGAATACAAGAGGAAGAGTTAATAAGATCATATAGAAGCTGCAGCATCCCTAGGTTGGAATGATAAATAATACACGAGTGTAAGAAAAAGATGTTAGAATACAAAGGAGGGATTAATAAAGATCCTTATGAAAGGCTGCAGCATCCCTAGGTTGGAATGATAAATAATACACGAGTGTAAAGAAAAGATGTTAGAATACAGGAGGAAGAGTTAATAAAGATCCTTATGAAAGGCTGCAGCATCCCTAGGTTGGAATGACAAATAATACACGAGTGTAGAAAAGATGTTAGAATACAGGGGAAAGTTCTAATAAAGATCCTTATGAAAGGCTACCTTGTATCCCCTAGGTTGGAATGATAAATAATACACGAGTGTAGAAAAAGATGTTAGAATACAAGAGGAAGAGTTAATAAAGATCATATGAAAGGCTGCAGCACATCTGGAGGTTGGAATGATAAATAATACACGGGTGGCAGAAAAAGATGTTAGAATACAAGAGGAAGAGTTAATAAAGATCCTTATGAGGAAACACGGCATCCTAGGTTGGAATGATAAATAACACGAGTGTAAGAAAAAGATGTTGAATACAGGAGGAAGGTTAATAAGATCCTTATGAAAGGCTGCAACTTCCTAGGTTGGAATGATAAATAATACACGAGTGTAGAAAAGATGTTAAAATGAGAGGAAGAGTTGTAAAGTCACTTATGAAAGGCTGCAGCATCCCTAGGTTGGAATGATAAATAATACACGAGTGTAGAAAAGATGTTCAGAATACAGAGGAAGAGTTAATAAAGATCCTTATGAAAGGCTGCAGCATCCCTAGGTTGGAATGATAAATAATACCCAAGGTGTGAAAAAGATGTTAGAATACAGGAGGAAAGGATTAATAAAAGTCCTTATGAGCTGCAGCATCTAGGTTGGAATGATAAATAATACACGAGTGTAAGAAAAAGATGTTAGAACTAGAGGAAAGAGTTAATAAAGATCCTTATGAAAGGCTGCAGCTTCCCTAGGTTGGAATAAATAACCACGAGTGTAAGAAAGATGTTAGAATACAGGAGGAAGAGTTAATAAGATCCTTGTGAAATGCACAGCATCCACAGGTTGGAATGATAAATAATACAGTGTAAGAAAAAGATGTTAGAATACAGGAAGATTAATAAAAGTCCTTATGAAAGGCTGCAGCATCTAGGTTGGAATGATAAATAATACACGAGTGTAAGAAAAAGATGTTAGAATGCAGGAGGAAGAGTTAATAAAGATCCTTATGAAAGGCTGCAGCTTCCCTAGGTTGGAATGATAAATAATACACGAGTGTAAGAAAAAGATGTTAGAATACAAGAGGAAGAGTTAATAAAGATCCTTATGAAAGGCTGCAGCATCCCTAGGTTGGAATGATAAATAATACCCGAGTGTAAGAAAAAGATGTTAGAATACAGGGGGAAGAGTTAATAAAGATCCTTATGAAAGGCTGCAGCATCCCTAGGTTGGAATGATAAATAATACACGAGTGTAAGAAAAAGATGTTAGAATACAAGAGGAAGAGTTAATAAAGATCCTTATGAAAGGCTGCAGCATCCCTAGGTTGGAATGATAAATAATACACGAGTGTAAGAAAAAGATGTTAGAATACAGGGGGAAGAGTTAATAAAGATCCTTATGAAAGACTGCAGCATCCCTAGGTTGGAATGATAAATAATACACGAGTGTAAGAAAAAGATGTTAGAATACAAGAGGAAGAGTTAATAAAGATCCTTATGAAAGGCTGCAGCATCCCTAGGTTGGAATGCTAAATAATACCCGAGTGTAAGAAAAAGATGTTAGAATACAGGAGGAAGAGTTAATAAAGATCCTTATGAAAGGCTGCAGCATCCCTAGGTTGGAATGATAAATAATACCCGAGTGTAAGAAAAAGATGTTAGAATACAGGAGGAAGAGTTAATAAAGATCCTTATGAAAGGCTGCAGCATCCCTAGGTTGGAATGATAAATAATACACGAGTGTAAGAAAAAGATATTAGAATACAAGAGGAAGAGTTAATAAAGATCCTTATGAAAGGCTGCAGCATCCCTAGGTTGGAATGATAAATAATACCCGAGTGTAAGAAAAAGATGTTAGAATACAGGAGGAAGAGTTAATAAAGATCCTTATGAAAGGCTGCAGCATCCCTAGGTTGGAATGATAAATAATACACGAGTGTAAGAAAAAGATGTTAGAATACAAGAGGAAGAGTTAATAAAGATCCTTATGAAAGGCTGCAGCATCCCTAGGTTGGAATGATAAATAATACCCGAGTGTAAGAAAAAGATGTTAGAATACAGGAGGAAGAGTTAATAAAGATCCTTATGAAAGGCTGCAGCATCCCTAGGTTGGAATGATAAATAATACCCGAGTGTAAGAAAAAGATGTTAGAATACAGGAGGAAGAGTTAATAAAGATCCTTATGAAATGCTGCAGCATCCCTAGGTTGGAATGATAAATAATACACGAGTGTAAGAAAAAGATGTTAGAATACAAGAGGAAGAGTTAATAAAGATCCTTATGAAAGGCTGCAGCATCCCTAGGTTGGAATGATAAATAATACACGAGTGTAAGAAAAAGATGTTAGAATACAAGAGAAAGAGTTAATAAAGATCCTTATGAAAGGCTGCAGCATCCCTAGGTTGGAATGATAAATAATACCCGAGTGTAAGAAAAAGATGTTAGAATACAGGAGGAAGAGTTAATAAAGATCCTTATGAAAGGCTGCAGCATCCCTAGGTTGGAATGATAAATAATACCCGAGTGTAAGAAAAAGATGTTAGAATACAGGAGGAAGAGTTAATAAAGATCCTTATGAAAGGCTGCAGCATCCCTATGTTGGAATGATAAATAATACACTTATGTAAGAAAAAGAAAGTGAATACAAGAAAAGAGTTACTAAAGATCCTGCTGAAAGGCTGCAGCATCCCTAGGTTGGAATGATAAATAATACCCGAGTGTAAGAAAAGATGTTAGAATACAGGAGGAAGAGTTAATAAAGATCCTTATGAAAGGTCATGTGGCATCCCTAGGTTGGAATGATAAATAATACACGAGGTAAGAAAAGATGTTAGAATACAAGAGGAAGAGTTAATAAAGATCCTTATGAAAGGCTGCAGCATCCCTAGGTTGGAATGATAAATACTACCCGAGTGTAAGAAAAAGATAGAAACACAGGAGGAAGAGTTAGCTAAGATCTCATGAAAGGCTGTGTTAATTTTCAGGTTGGAAATGATAAATAATACCCTAGGTAAGAAAAAGATGTTAGAACACAGGAGGAAGAGTTAATAAAGATCCTTATGAAATGCTGCCACATCCCTAGGTTGGAATGATAAACAATACACGAGTGTAAGAAAGCATTAGAATACAAGAGGAAGAGTTAATAAAGATCCTTATGAAAGGCTAAGAATTTAAAGGAATGATAACACACACACGAGGTAAGAAAAAGATGTTAGAATGCTAGAGGAAGAGTTAATAAAGATCCTTATGAAAGGCTGCAGCATCCCTAGGTTGGAATGATAAATACCATCTTATAAGAAAAAGATGTTAGAACACAGGAGGAAGAGTTAATAAAGATCCTTATGAAAGGCTGCAGCATCCCTAGGTTGGAATGATAAATAATATACGAGGTAAGAAAAAGATAATACAGGGGAAAGAGTTAATAAAGATCCTTATGAAAGGCTGCAGCATCCCTAGGTTGGAATGATAAATAATGTCTTGAGGTAAGAAAAGATGTTAGAACACAGGAGAAGAGTTAATAAAGATTCCAAGTGAAAGGCTGCATATCCTTTAGAATGGAATGATAACAATACACGAGGTAAGAAAGATGTTAGAATACAGGAAGAGTTAATAAAGATCTCATAGAAAGGTCAAAGCATCCCTAGGTTGGAATGATAAATAATAAACGAGTGTAAGAAAGATGGAATACAGGTAAAGAGTTAATAAAGATCCTTATGAAAGGCTGCAGCATCCCTAGGTTGGAATGATAAATAATACACGAGTGTAAGAAAAAGATGTTAGAATACAGGAGGAAGAGTTATTGGAAGATCCTTATGAAAGGCTGCAGCATCCCTAGTTGGAATGATAAAATAATGGCCGAGTGTAAGAAAAAGATGTTAGAACATAGGGGAAGAGTTAATAAAGATCCTTATGAAAGGCTGTGCATCTCAGGTTGGAATGATAAATAATAACGAGTAAGAAAAAGATGCTAGAATACAAGAGGAAGAGTTAATAAAGATCCTTATGAAAGGCTGCAGCATCCCTAGGTTGAAATGATAACAATACCCGAGTGTAAGAAAAAGATGTTAGAATTCAGAAGAGAATAAAGATCCTTATGAAAGGCAGCAGCATCCCTAGGTTGGATGATAACACACCGAGTGTAAGAAAAGATGTTAGAATACAGGAGGAAGAATTAATAAAGATCCTTATGAAATAAAGGCATCCCTAGGTTGGATGATAAATAATACCCGAGTGTAAGAAAAAGATGGAATACAGGGAGGAAGAGTTAATAAAGATCCTTATGAAATAGCTGCAGCATCCCTAGGTTGGAATGGATAAATAATACGACGATAAGAAAAAGATGTTAGAATAAAACAGGGGGAAGAGTTAATAAAGATCTCATGAAAGGCTGCAGCATCCCTAGGTTGGAATGATAAATAATACCCGAGTGTAAGAAAGATGTTAGAATACAAGAGGAAGAGTTAATAAAGATCCTTATGAAATGCCACATCCCTAGGTTGGAATGATAAATAATACACGCAGCAAGAAAAAAAGATGTTAGGAATACAGACAAAGAGTTAATAAAGATCCTTCATGAAAGGTCACATCCCTAGTTGGAATGATAAATAATACACTTATGCAAAGAAAAAGATGTTAGAATACAGGAGGAAGAGTTAATAAAGATCTTTATGAAATGCTGCAGCATCCTTAGAAGTTGAATGATAAATAATACACGAGTGTAAGAAAAAAGATGGAATACAAGAGGAAGAGTTACTAAAGATCCCGCAAAGGCTGCAGCATCCCTAGGTTGGAATGATAAATAATACACGCAGTGAAGAAAAAGATGTTGGAATACAGGGAAGAGTTAATAAAGATCCTTATGAAAACGTTGTGTACATTCCTAGGTTGGATGATAAATAATACCCGAGTGTAAGAAAAGATGTTAGAATGGGGAAGAGTTAATAAAGATCCTTATGAAAGGCTGCAGCATCCCAGGCTGGATGGATAAATAATACCCAGGCAAGAAAAGATGTTAGAATACAGGAGGAAGAGTTAATAAAGATCTCATGAAAAGGGCTGCAGCATCCCTAGGTTGGAATGATAAATAATACACGAGTGTAAGAAAAAGATGTTGGAATACAGGGGGAATAGTTAATAAGATTCCAAGGAAATGCTGCAGCATTCTAAGCTATTAGTAGATAAATAATACCCGAGTGTAAGAAAAGATGTTAGAATACAGGAGGAAGAGTTAATAAAGATCCTTATGAAAGGCTACAGCATCCTCAGGTTGAATGGATAAATAATACACGAGTGTACAGTGCATAGAATACAAGAGAAGAGTTAATAAAGATCTCTTATGAAAGTGCTGCATATCCCTAGGAAGTTGGAATGATAAATAATACCCGAGGCAAGAAAAGATGTTAGAACATATGTGAGGAAGAGTTAGCAAAGATCCTTAAGAAAGGCTGCAGCATCCTTTAGGTTGGAATGATAAAATAATACCAGGAAGAAAAATATGTTAGAACACAGGAGGAAGAAATAATAAGATCTCATGAAAGGCTGCAGCATCCCTAGGTTGGAATGATAAATAATACAGACAGTGTAAGAAAAAGATGTTAGAATACAGGGGGAGAGTTAATAAAGATCCTTATGAAAGGCAGCAGCATCCCCTAGAAGTTGGATGATAAATAACACCCGAGTAAAGAAAAAGATGTTAATACAGGGGGAAGAGTTACAAAAGATCCTTTTGAAAGGCTGCAGCATCCCTAGGTTGGAATGATAAATAATACCCGAGTGTAAGAAAAAGATGTTAGAATACAGGGGGAAGAGTTAATAAAGATCCTTATGAAAGGCTGCAGCATCCCTAGGTTGGAATGATAAATAATACCCGAGTGTAAGAAAAAGATGTTAGAATACAGGGGGAAGAGTTAATAAAGATCCTTATGAAAGGCTGCAGCATCCCTAGGTTGGAATGATAAATAATACCCGAGTGTAAGAAAAAGATGTTAGAATTCAGGGGGAAGAGTTAATAGATCATATGAAAGGCTGCAGCATCCCTAGGTTGGAATGATAAATAATACACGAGTGTAAGAAAAAGATGTTAGAATACGGGGGGGAAGAGTTAATAAAGATCCTTATGAAAGGCTGCAGCATCCCTAGGTTGGAATGATAAATAATACACGAGTGTAAGAAAAGATGTTAGAGAGAACAGGGAGAGGAAGAGTTAATAAAGATCCTTATGAAAGGCTGCAGCATCCCTAGGTTGGAATGATAAATAATACCCGAGTGTAAAGAAAAGATGTTACAATACAGGGGGAAGAGTTAATAAAGATCCATATGAAAGGCTGCAGCATCCTAGGTTGGAATGATAAATAATACACGAGTGTAAGAAAAAGATGTTAGAATACAGGAGGAAGAGTTAATAAAGATCCTTATAGAAAGGCTGCAGCATCTAGGTTGGAATGATAAATAATACACGAGTGTAAGAAAAAGATGTTAGAATACAGGGGAAGAGTTAATAAAGATCCTTATGAAAGGCTGCAGCATCCCTAGGTTGGAATGATAAATAATACACGAGTGTAAGAAAAAGATGTTAGAATACAGGGGGAAGAGTTAATAAAGATCCTTATGAAAGGCTGCAGCATCCCTAGGTTGGAATGATAAATAATACACGAGTGTAAGAAAAAGATGTTAGAATACAGGGGAAGAGTTAATAAAGATCCTTATGAAAGGCTGCAGCATCCCTAGGTTGGAATGATAAATAATACACGAGTGTAAGAAAATGATGTTAGAATACAGGAGAAGGAAGAGTTAATAAAGATCCTTATGAAAGGCTGCAGCATCCCTAGGTTGGAATGATAAAATAATACAGTGTAAGAAAAAGATGTTAGAATACAGGGGGAAGAGTTAATAAAGATCCTTATGAAAGGCTGCAGCATCCCTAGGTTGGAATGATAAATAATACACGAGTGTAAGAAAAAGATGTTAGAATACAGGAGGAAGAGTTAATAAAGATCCTTATGAAAGGCTGCAGCATCCCTAGGTTGGAATGATAAATAATACACGAGTGTAAGAAAAAGATGTTAGAATACAGGAAGAGTTAATAAAGATCCTTATGAAGGGCTACCGCATCTAGGTTGGAATGATAAATAATACACGAGTGTAAGAAAAAGATGTTAGAATACAGGGGAAGAGTTAATAAAGATCCTTATGAAGGCTGCAGCATCCTAGAGTTGGAATGATAAATAATACACGGAGTGTAAGAAAAAGATGTTAGAATACAGGAGAAGGATTAATAAAGATCCTTATGAAAGGCTGCAGCATCCCTAGAGTTGGAATGATAAATAATGCCCGAGTGCTTAAGAAAAAGATGTTAGAATACAGGGGAAAGAGTTAATAAAGATCCTTATGAAAGGCTGCAGCATCCCTAGGTTGGAATGATAAATAATACACGAGTGTAAGAAAAAGATGTTAGAATACAGGAGGAAGAGTTAATAAAGATCCTTATGAAAGGCTGCAGCATCCCTAGGTTGGAATGATAAATAATACACGAGTGTAAGAAAAAGATGTTAGAATACAGGGGGGAAGAGTTAATAAAGATCCTTATGAAAGGCTGCAGCATCCTAGGTTGGAATGATAAATAATACGAGTGTAAGAAAAAGATGTTAGAATACAGAGGAAGAGTTAATAAAGATCCTTATGAAAGGCTGCAGCATCCCTAGGTTGGAATGATAAATAATACACGAGTGTAAGAAAAAGATGTTAGAATACAGGGGGAAGAGTTAATAAAGATCCTTATGAAAGGCTGCAGCATCCCTAGGTTGGAATGATAAATAATACACGAGTGTAAGAAAAAGATGTTAGAATACAGGAGGAAGAGTTAATAAAGATCCTTATGAAAGGCTGCAGCATCCCTAGGTTGGAATGATAAATAATACCCGAGTGTAAGAAAAAGATGTTAGAATACAGGGGAAAAGTTAATAAAGATCCTTATGAAATACTGCAGCATCCCTAGGTTGGATGATAAATAATACCCGAGTGTAAGAAAGATGTTAGAATACAGGGGAAGAAGTAATAAAATCTTTTATTGGATGCTTCCCCTAGCATGTTGATGTTTTTTTCATATTGGAACTACTGGATTTGAAATTTAGCCCACTACAACACCACACCCATCCCCATGTTGCACACAGAGCATTTCTTGGGGTGTTGATTTTCAAGGTTGTTAATTGTGCCAGAATCTTCAAATTTGGGAAAAACTAGAAGATGCTCCATAATTTGTGAATGCCCACATTGGCAGTTGGGAACATCATTAGTGGCATATTCCCATTTCTGAAGGTTAGCTCTACAGTGACCAACAGTGGTTTGAAGATGACTAAAATCTGTTTGTTGGTGACTCAGGCAGGATCAGAATGGCCAAGCATCCCTGGAACCAGAAGGGAGGTATTCTGTAGGGCTGTGAGAGCCTGTGTTCCACGTTTTCAAAGAGGTTGCACCACTGTGAAAGGCACTGACTAGGAGCATTTAGCCTACTGAGTAGATCATAGTTAATGACATTTTTTTTCATTTCAGATATGTAAAAGCAATATGTAACATCAAAAGAGAAATAAGATTTTGTAAAATAATAATGGGAATACAGCATTAAAAATTGTGAAAAAAGTTGAGCAGAAATCATAGAAAAATAAGAAAAGGAAAATATTAGTAAGAACAAGAAGAAAAAAAAACAAAGAGATTTTAAAAAAATTAAAAGAACAATTAGAAACCAAACTGAACTCGCCAGTTTGAAAATATCTGAAGAAGTTGATGCTGCAAATGTAAATAAAGAAAAAACATAGAAGAAATAAAAAGAATATTTGTGAAAGGCATGAGAGCAAACAAACTACCATCATTAAACAAACTTCACAAATAGAAATTTGGATGAGCAAGTATATGAAAATTGATTTCACAACTATCAATTTTAGTGATGAATGTAGAGCTCACACTATTTACATTATTCAGATGATTGTCATCATCCTTGTTGCCATTTGTGCAGTGTTTTGGCCGTTGTACACTCCAGCCTTCTTCAGGTGCTAAGAATTTTGAGCCAAACCCTTTATTAAAATCACTGGGGTATATCATTTTCATTCCTTGCGTAAAGCCTCTTTTGGTAGTCATGAATTATCTCCCTCTAACCCTATAAATAACTTGTTCACCACTGCTGTAGCCTGGTATTGAACTCACAACTTTTTGGGTCAAGTCACTGGAACTAACCAACATCTATATCCACTGGCTATGTGTCCTTAGGAACAAGAAGAACTGAATTTCTGAACAAATGGCAACAAAGATGAGGACAATAGTCCGAATAATGTAAATGGTATAAATACTACCTCATTTCAGAAATATAGACAAACACTGAATGAAGCTAAATTGGCTAAATCTGATGTCTGAGATAGAGGTTTGATACTACGATAAATCTGATGTCTGAGATAGAGGTTTGATACTACGATAAATCTGATGTCTGAGATAGAGGTTTGATACTACGATAAATCTGATGTCTGAGATAGAGGTTTGATACTACGATAAATCTGATGTCTGAGATAGAGGTTTGATACTACGATAAATCTGATGTCTGAGATAGAGGTTTGATACTACGATAAATCTGATGTCTGAGATAGAGGTTTGATACTACGATTAATCTGATGTCTGAGATAGAAGTTTGATACTAAGATAAATCTGATGTCTGAGATAGAAGTTTGATACTAAGATAAATCTGATGTCTGAGATAGAGGTTTGATACTACGATACTACATAAGAATAGTTAACCAACAAAACTAAAAACGTGTGAAGTGAGTAATACTTTGAACTAGAATTGGATGTAGCAACATTATCAGTAGCTCAAGAATTATTAATATAAATGTAGAGAATTACCATAAGTTGTTGGACAAGATGTTATTTGAAGTCACCCGGTTCACACTCCACCCACATCTTTTGAACAGGTGAAGAGGCTCATCCCTTGTTTCCTGTTTAGGATGCGGTTTCCGGTTTTCTCTTTTCCAATCTTTTCACTTTTATTTTTTTTTTCCCAATTGGAGTAGATAGACTAAACTATTGCCCGGTTCACACTCCACCCACGTCTACTGAACAGGTGAAGAGGCGCATCCCTTGTTCCCTGTTTAGGATGTGGTTTCCGGCTTTCTCTTTTCCATTCTTTTTACCCTTACGTAGCCCCCTGTGCATCAGTGGCGCTATCGCCTTGCTTGGGGTGATATGATTAAAAAAAAAAAAAAAAGTGCTACCGGTTACCATGTAGATGTTAAAGAATATATCTATATAAGACAATGCTTCTTCATCTTCTACAAAACTGACCATTCTCCACATTGTCACATATTTTTTAAGATATCAATGATAATAATGGGAATACAGCATTAGGAAAAGACTAGCAGTATAGCCCGGCGTTGCTTGGGTGTAATGAAAGCTTTAAAATTAATCCATGATCTTGGAGCTCAGACTCAACCTAAAGAATATTTGTGAAGTTTGGTGAGAATCGGATAAAAATTATGGATTTCTATAAAGGACATACAGACAGATAAACAGACACACACACAAACATCGGGGAGCTGAGTTCGAATTCCAGTTGAATCCATTGTATTCACTTATGCGCAAATACCCTTGGGAAAGGTATTAATCCATCTCTTCCTTCCAGTTATGGGTTAAATAGCAGGACAGATTGGGTTCTATAGCCTTGGTTGGCAACCAGTCTACCGCAGAAAGCAATGGCAACTGCGGGATAATCTTCTGCCCAGTCAGTTATGCCTCTTTCGAGACATGATCGCCCAAGTGTGTATCACGTATGGCACTTAACTGACTGATCCTATACTATCAGAATAGAACTTACAGTTACATTTAACTATTTCAATAGTAAAATGGTATCTAGTCGTCAGTTTTAGTATTACCTTTAAATTCATGTTGACAAGGTACCAAGGAGGAACAATTGTCATGAAATAATTATAGAAAAGGTACAGGGAGATTAAGATACCAGATTATGATCAATAACATTGCAGATTCCTTTTTGGATTTTGTCAATATTATTGAGATATGTGGCAGCAATATTCATCATATATAAATGATGAATTCTGCCAAGAAAAATTCTCCTGCATGACACAGTGAACAACTTTCCTAGCAGCAAAGCTAACAATTCATATTAAAATATAATCTTCACATCAGTAGAAATTGGAAAATTGGAAAATTGCAATGAGTTGCTATCCGTTAAAAATAGATTAAAATAAGAATAGAAAATAATATTTAAGCAAAAAATATATCTGGAATGTAATAAAATCTTAAAATTTTTAGCTTACTCAATGTTGTTCCAGATTTTTGGAGCCATGCTGGCTCAAGGTATGTTGGAAGAGAGTGCTTGGAGATTTTCCTGCAATAGATTGCCAGTTCTTTTAGTGGTAGACTGGTTGCCAACCAAAGCTACATAACCCAGTCTGTTCTGATATTAACCCTCTTCAAGCTGGTTTTGAATTCAGAGTTTACTTCTCCTATATTGGTTGCCACCCAAGGCTATAGAACTCGGTCTGTCTTGCTATTTTCCTGCTGAGGATAGAAGAGATGGATTCATATCTTTCCCAAGAGCTTATTCATACCTTTCCCAGGAGCAAGATATTAGCACATAAATGAATGTAATGAATTTGACTGGAATTTGAACTCGGCTCTCAGATTCCTCAATCTGAGTTGCTATCCATTGCGTCACCATGTCTCCTACACCACTATGCCTTTGCTGTAAGTAAAGTTAAAATTTAAAGGGTAGAAAACTTTAAAAGATCAATTTTGAAAGAGTGATGGAGTTATAGAATTTCAAGAAGCTCACATCATTTTGCAAAAAAATATAATAATAATTTATTAAGGTATATGTATGGTGCTTGAATCAAATATACTTTCATGGCCTGTATCTTTTAGGTTCATTTATAACTACAAATTTATGTAGCTTTTTTGCTTGCATAACAAAACTTGCACCCACCCCCAATAAAAATAATTTATTATCAATGTTTTTAAGATTGGTTGGTTGGTTGTTTTGTTTTTATGGCATATCAACCTTGGCGGGTCATTTATTCCCAACTAAATTTTTTATTTATTTATTGCTGGTAATACCTTTTTCTTTCAACAATTTATTGTTGTTTTTATATAAGTTTTTGTGTTTAGTAATACATTTTTCTTTTCGAGTATCAAGATTCATTGGGATTTGTTTTTTAAGGGCAGGGTCCCCAAGTCCTACCCTTGTTATTTAACCCATAACTGGAGGGAAGGGGCTGATTAATACTTTTCCCAAGGGTACCAGTGCTAAAGTGAATACAGGGTATTCAACTGGAATTTGAACTCAGCTCACCGATTTCTCTTTTTGAACCACTATCCACTGCACCACAACACACATCAGTCACTAAACGCTTACAACACCTAGTATTCCAAAGCTGTCACCCATCTAAGTACTGACCAGGCTCAACATTGCTTAACTTTGGTGATAAACCTGATAGGCCGTAAGCATGTTTTTAAGAAAGATAAACTATAACTCCTGTTATATATTGCTCTTAAAAAAAATAAACACTGAAAGATTGCTATTTACCAAAAACCAATGTCCTGCAACAAAAAACAATATGGAAAAGAAATACAATATGAAACAATATGAAATGAAAAAAGAAGGAAATTAAAAGGAAAAGAAAGAAGGAATAAAATTTTAGAAAGAAAAGATGGAAATAAAAGGAAAAAAGAAAATAAGAAAGAAAGGATGAAATAAAGAAGAAAATGGGGGGAAAAATATGAAAAGAGAAAAGAAAAGAACAGAAAGATAAGATATAAAAATAAAGACATGATAGAAAAGAAAATATAAAAAGGAAAGAAAGAAGAAAATATAGAAAGTTAATGAATGAAAGAAAAATGAAGAAAGAAACATTAGGAGAATATGAAAGAAAAAGAAAAAGAAAGAAATGTTAGAAAAGAAAAGGGAAGAAGAAAAGAAAGGTACAAAGTTAATGAATGAAAAAAGAAACAAGAAAGAAACATTAGGACAATATTAAATAAAAAAGAAAAAGAAATGTTAGAAAATATAAAAAGGAAAGAAAGAAGGAAAATATAGAAAGTTAATGAATGAAAGAAAAAAGAAGAAAGAAACATTAGGAGAATATGAAAGAAAAAGAAAAAGAAAGAAATGTTAGAAAAGAAAAAGGAAGAAGAAAAGAAAGGTACAAAGTTAATGAATGAAAAAAGAAACAAGAAAGAAACATTAGGACAATATTAAATAAAAAAGAAAAAGAAATGTTAGAAAATATAAAAAGGAAAGAAAGAAGGAAGGAAAGATCAAAAGAAAAAGGAAAGAAGAAAGATGTATTGGTAAAGAAAATATAAAATAGAAAGAAGAGAAAGATGATTGAAAATGTGGAAAGAAAATATTAATGAAAAGTCAATAATTCTGGATAAAATGACTTCCCGCCTGTGGAACTCGCTCCCATATTCTTGCTTTCCTGACAGCTACAACCTCCAGAAATTTAAATGCAATGTCAATACTCATCTATTAACCACTCGACTCTAGCTCTCTCCCCACCCCCGTATATCCTTCCCTTTCTCTCCACCTATGTATCTGTCATCGCACATGCATTCTCAGCTTTCTATTGCTCCTTTCTAACTAGTTTGTACTCCTCACTCTTTTCTAATTAATCTTTTACAGTTATGTAGCCCCCCACTCATCAGTGGCATTTCTGCCTTGCTTGGGGTGAAATGATTAAAAAAAAAAAATTGAAAGTATATATAAAATAGAGAAGGAAAAAAGAAAGTATAAAAGAAAAAAGAAAGACTGTGACAAAGAAGAATGAGTGAGAAAGAGAATGAAAGAGTGTGTGGGGAGGGGAGAGAGAGAAATAAAGAAAGTGGCAAAGAAAGGAATCAAAGGAAAGGGTGAGAGTTTGTCTGAATAAAAGTGTTTGCATTTTTCTCACTTCTGAGGCTGTGATCTGCTGCTTTGAAATATTTCTCCCTACCCGACAAAAAAAATTTATACACCTCTTACTTGGCTGAGAATTGAATTTAGACTTGATACACTGAATTTAAAGGCCAATTTACTAATTCTCCTTTCAATTATACAGAGATGCTTCAGATATTGATATTTTTTTTTTTTTTTCACCCCAAGCAAGGCGAAAACGCCACTGATGCACAGGGTGCTACATAAGAGTGAAAAGAGAAAAACCGGAAACCACATCCTAAACAGGAAACAAGGGATGAGCCTCTTCATCTGTTCAATAGACGTGGGTGGAGTGTGAACCGGGCGATAGTTTAGTCTATCTACTCCAATTGAAAAAAAAATGATTTTTTAGTGGGTCTCAGTTAAGGGTGATGAAGAATTTACTGATGTCAGTAACATTTTACTCACTCTTAGACCTCCATCATAAAAACTCAAGTGAAATTTAAATTCTTTTTATTTCAGAATCTTAAACCTTCTTTCTATATCTTTAAAACTTCTAGATTCATCTATCATACCCCTCACACTCCGCTCAGGCCTTTTGAACAGAAGTAAATGTTTATCCCTTGTTTTCTGTTTAAGAATGGTTTCTGGTTCTTTCTAAAAATTTCTCATTATCTTTTACTTCCAGTAGCTCCTTGCATCTTAGTGGCATTATCACCTTTCTTTAGGTAAATTGATTAAAAAAATAAATAAATACAGAAACAGCAACACAGAAATTCAAAGGCACATTAGGATATCAAAAGATGCTTCGAAAAGTTATGCAATGTATCAAGAAACAGGAAATATCAGGTGTGTAAGCTTTGATGTGATGTGCAGGTGATGTAATTGGATAATGACTTGAAATTTTTAATCAGTGGGTCAAGTTCCAATCCCAGGTGGGTCTGTTATATTCACTTAAGCATAAATACTATTGGGAAATCCAACTCTTCTCCCTCACAGCTATGGGTTATTTAGTAAAATTTATATCACTAAACTGTTATCATCTTCAAAAAATTCTTATAATCTATTAGGTTGTCCCAAAAGTTTGTAAACACTTACGAAATGGGTCTATCTGGTCCAGCACAATTGAGACAAGCAATGGGTTCAGAAAGGGCAAGAGACACCATCGGTTCCAAAACAAGATCGATTCGGCAAGAAAGTCATGTTGTGCGTTTGGTGGAACTTTGAAGGAATCGTGCATTTTGAGTTGGTTCCGAATGGTCATGCCATCAGTGCCGAACTTACTGTCAGCAACTTGAGCGGGTCTATGAAAAGTTGAAGCAAAAGTACCCGGCTCTGATCAACTGAAAGCGCACTTTGATGCAGCCTGACAATGCCAAGCCACACACCGCCAGGAAGACAAAAGACAAGTTTGAAGAGCTGGATGGCACATCCAGCCTACAGTCCTGACTGTGCTCCATTAGATTACGGCCTTTTCCGCTCAATGCAACACTTTCTGAAGGGCCACCAATTTGACTTGTTTGATAAAGTCGAGGAAGAGTGTTAAGAATTCTTTGATTCAAAGCCGGCTGAATGGTACTTTGACCAGATCCCAAAGCTTGCAGATCGATGGCAGAAAGTCTTGGAAAATGATGGTCTTTATTTCGAGTAATAATTTTTGTTGTTTTTGCAAGTAAAATTTCAATTTTTTGCCAGTGTTTACGAACTTTTGGGACAACCTAATAAAAATATTTTCTGACTTTAAATAACCTGTAAAGGGTTGATAAACCATAGAAAATGAATGAATAAATAAAAAACCCTATGTAAACATAGTCTTGCAGCTCCTTCCTTATATCCGTTAAATATCATATGTGATAAACGCTTAGGAGATCATGACTGACTGGTCAGGAAGATTATCCTGCAGTAGGTTGCCAACACTTTCTGCGGTAGACTGGTTACCAACCAAGGCTATAGAACCCAATCTGTCTTGCTATTTAACCCATAGCTGAAGGGAAGAGATGGATTAATACTTTTCCCAAGGTATCTGTGCCTAAGCAAACGCAATGAATTCAAGTGGAATTCAAACTCGGATATTGCTGTATTATCAGAGGTAGAACAAGGCTTAACAAGAAATAAAACAATCATTAATTCTTCTAAACAAAGTTTTTATTGTTTCAAAAAACCAGTCAGTTATATGTGATACATGTTTGGGTGATCATGTCTCGAAAGAGACATGATTAACTGATCAGAATATTTTCCTGCAGAGCGTACAACGGCTGAAACATCGTACAAATGGCAACAAAGATGAGGACAATAGTCCGAATAATGTAAATCTGCAGTAAGACGGTATTGTAGCCTGGTATTGAACTCACAACTCTAAGAGTCAAGTCAGGGTTTCCGATTTTCTCTTTTCCAATCTTTTTACTTTCTTTTATCTTTTTTTTAATTGGTGTAGATAGACTAAACTATCGCCTAGTTCACACTCCACCCACGTCTATTGAACAGGTGAAGAGGCCCATCCCTTGTTCCCTGTTTAGGATGTGCGTTCCAGCTTTCTCTTTTCCATTCTTTTTACCCTTACGTAGCCCCTTGTGCATCAGTGGCATTATCGCCTTGCTTGGGGTGATATGATTAAAAAAAAAAAAAAAAAAAAGAACTAACCAATGTCTATATCCACTGGGCCATGTGTCCTTAAGGAGTTGTGAGTTCAATACCAGGCTACAGCAGTGGTGAACAAATAACTTGCAGGGTTAAAAGGAGATAACTCATGACTTTCAATTGAGGCTTTACACAAAAAATAGAGTTCATATACCCCAATGATTGTAATAAAATGTTCAGTTTGAAATTCCTAGCATCTGAAGAAGGCCGGAGCATACAACAGCCGAAACATCATACAAATGGCAACAAAGATGAGGATAATAGTTCAAATAATGTAAATACTGTACAAGTAAGAATGTTCAAAACTTATCAAAGTCTAACAAGTTTTGTAATTTTTGATCACTCATCAAGGCTCTCAACAAAAATCAGCAAGTGTGTCAATGAGTGATTAAAAAAATACAACAATCCAAGTTAACCTTCAAAAAGTTTTGGTTGTTTTACTTGCTTTTAATAATAATAATTATTATATCTCTAGTTTTATATTGAACACTTTCTTAATAGAAATTCTGTTAAATTATATAATTTTATGCATATCATTTCAGGACTCTCTCAAATTATTTTCAGCATGAGGAACTATGTTCTTTTTTAATTAGGGTAATCAAAGTTATGCCCAGTTTTGTTCCTAGGTATTCATATTTTATATATATATATATATATATATATAGGAAAGAATATTAAAATGTTTTGAGTTTAAAAATGTGTTTTTTTGACAGTATTTGATTATTTCTACTATTATATTTATATTTCAGACCGCCCTCGGTCCTTCATCAGAAACAAATGATTTTAAAATTTGAATTAGAAAAGTATTTCGTGAAATTTCACGAGAGCATCTGTGAAGAGTCTGTTTACATCATGTGACGCGTTTGTTTACATCACGTGACGCGTTTGTGGAGAGAGTTTTTGTTTTTACATCAAGTGACATTGAAAGCGACAGATTTTTTTAAAATTATGTTTGTAAACGTAAACCTATCTTTGATAATACTTGTAAATTTGTTTTAGATAAAAAATTTTTTGAATGTATCTAAAAAAGTTTAGTTATTGAAGTATATATATATATATATATATATATATAGAGAGAGAGAGAGAGAGGCTTTTTTTTCAAAATTAGTTCTTTGCTACTTATTTATTTTGGCTCAAATCAGTTTTTTGTTTTATATGCCATTCTAAACTTATATGTCATACTAAATTTATATATATATATATATATGTATGTATGTATGTATATATATGTATATATATATGTATATACATATATGTATATATATATATATGTATATAAATATATATGTATATATATATATATATGTGTGTGTGTGTGCGTGTGTGTGTGTACACACACACATCATGCTAAAATAATACATATGACATACTAAACTTATATATATTCTATGATAGACTTAGTAAAATCCTTTCTATCATTGCCAGGTCTGCCAAATATAAATACAAGATAATCTGTTCAAATTTAATTTTTAAATGATTTCTTATTCGTATACACATACACAAATTGGGAGAAAATAATATTTTTTATATATTAAAATATTATGTGGAGTCATTTGACTTTATGCTTAAACAGGATTTCTGGTATTTCTATTTGGCAAATCCAGAAACTCTTAGACCTTCTTCCACTCTGTCCCCTTATTTTCAACTTCCATTTCTTATCTTCCATTTCCATTCCAATTAGTTCCTATTTCTTGAACGCATTACATTTTTTTTATTCTCTTTTGTTTATTTTCTTAATTTCTTTTTTATGGTTTATTTACTTTATCTTTCATACTTTTACCATCTCTTTTTCAAGCCCACTTCCTCTCAACCTCTCATCTCTCTCTCTTCCCCAACCGTTAGCCTTCTTTCTCATACATTTTTTTTTCTGATTTTTCAATGCCTTCTTAAATAAGATATAAAATTAGAAACTGGGAAAAAATCCTTATCACATAAATAAACTTCCATGTTTGAAAGCCTTATCTTGTAAGAGACTATCATAAAATAAACATATTTTTTTTAAACCTGTGTGAGAACATAAGGCACTGAAAGTGTGTCAAAGAAAATACTGAGTTCAGAGAGTTAATAAAAATTTTGCAACCCGGAGTATATTGAGCAAGAAGATCTGAACCTATGCTGATTGCATGAGTATGTACATGCACATAATCACTGAAAAATCTGATAGTTTTATCTGTCTGAAGATGCACTGTTTTATATTAGAAATTGTAAGAAATGATAAAGTACTTTTGCTAAGAGTTAATGCAGGAACATAAAAACTTTGGCAAAGTTCAACAAATGCACTGGCAAAAAAAAAAAAAATGGTACATCTAAAGGATAGTTTCTCTTTTGACACCAATATTATTGTATACACCATCAGCAATTTTTATTGATAGCACAAAATTACAATACTACATAAAATATAAAAAAAAGATTACAAATATTAGAAGCCTTAACCATACAGTGCAAGCAAATCAGCAACATTAAAACTTTCTTCAATTTAGGAACAAATATTTAATTACCGTAATCTTGTGAGTCTAAGGCACAGATTTATTTAACCCAAAATTGTGTCCAATAATCTACTGCATCTTCTACATTAGTTTAGAAACCAATCCCATTTTTCTAGGACTTAAAAAGAACATCATTGCATCATTGGATTAAACTGGATTTATTTGTTTATCGAAGAGATAATATTTATCTAATGGCATACTGCAACAAAAGGAAATAAATCCTTCATAATGTTTCTCCTACTGTTCTGTACTTTTTCCAGATTTCATTGAGTCTAGACATCTACATGAGTTTATAAATAATTCAAACATAAAAATATTTAATTTATGATTAAAAAATATGAAATGATGCTAAATTTCAAAATAAGGGAACAAACAAACAAGTTAATATTTATTCAGTTTTATTCTGATTTATTTTCTCAATGTCTATTGGTAATTTAGTGGACATATACCCAAAGACTAGAGTCATTATCCCAATTTTGTAATACCTGTAAATCAACATCCACAGATGCATGAAGACACAATATTCAAAAACTACCTCATAAACAAAATGCATATGTCGAGATACAACCTTATTAAACCACAAAAATATTTTGATTATAGCTTATAAAAGCCAAAATCATTCAGAAGGCACTGGACAATTTATCTACAAATGCAGCACAGAAACTAAGAAAATGGCTCAAACTAAAGAATTAAATACAAAAAAATCTTTTGTTGGTCTTGAACCAAATATATATATAATCCCGTCTTAGTTTGATGGAATGTTTTGGTTTTTGGCTCTTGTTGAAAGGGCGAACACTGGTAGTGAATTTTTTTTTTTTGTGGGACTATCCATGGATTGGTTGATTTGTTGTAGTTTCTTCCACGTCTGTTGCCATTTTGAATTTGTGTTGCAGGGAAATAGTCATATTTCACTGAAAGTCCAAATTCTTTTTTTTTGTTGTTGTGGGAATAGCAATGGGTTGGTTAGTTCTGATTTGTTGAAGTTTCTTCAGCGTCTGTTGCCATGTTGAGTTTGTGTTGCAGAGAAATATTCAAATTTCGCTGAAAGTCCAAACAAATTTTTTTTGTGTGTGTATATATATATATATATGGGTGTTGAACTCACGCCAGGTAGTCACTAGTTTATGGTGGGTTTGTTGTTCTTTTAAATTCACAAGTGACTATCCAACTGTTTTTTTTTTGTTTCTTTCTTATATGTTTTTCTGTTGTTTTCCATTTTTTTTGTTCTTTCATTTTTTGTTTTTATTGTTTTTGTTTTTTTTGTTCATTATTAATTGTTTGCACTGGGGGCCTATTTACTCTTCGACCACGTGTTTGAGGTGCATGGAGTTTTTAGTGGTGAGTCCGACGGACGTTAGGTTTTTCATCTTGGTGCCGAAATGCTGGAAAAAGAGTTTTTGTTCGTATGAATGCTTACAGTAGTGGGTGCTGATGGACGTTAGGTTATTCATTGCCATAGTTGCTGAGAAGATGGGTACGTGTGTTGGCTAGTTGAAGGTTGCGTTGTGCGTGTTCATATCATGCCGGTAAACCACTTTATAGTGGTAATAAAATGCTGCAGGCAGGATTAATGCTTATAATGCTAGAAAGAGGATTACTTGTTTATGGTACGTGCATGTTCGAATCATGTTGGGGTCACCACTATAATACTACCAGCCATAATTATTAGGCCATTCCAATGTTTAAAAAAAATTAAATGAAAATAGAATGGTTCTTTCATTAATACTGCACAATAACATGTGCATAAAATAAATTTATAAATATTTAATAATTATCTATAATGCAGTTTCCTCAATGAAAGAATGAAGAAAATTTAGGGGGTTCGGACGAGTTCATCTTTGCTTACTTGCCTTGTAAAATTTTGCAAAGTAATAATAACAAAAGAACCATTCTATTTTCATATAGAATTATCCACTTGGCAATAAATACTAAAAATAATATTAAATACATCATTTCTTTTAAAAAACTGGGGTGGCCTAATAATTGCTAGAACCTATTACAACAGTAGTGAGTATGATCCTCACTGGGTGTCCCATACCTTCGGCCTTGTGCCACATTCTTTCCCACTTTTCCCTTCCCAGACTTTCTCTCTATCCTCCACTCTACTTTTGTCTTTAATTTCACTTCAGTTCTGCTTTTATTTTATTTTATTTTTTTTATAATCGTTTCGCCCCAAGCAAGGCATTTCACTGCCACTATTGCACAGGGGGTTACATAGTGGGGAAATTGGTGAGAAAGGATGGTTAGATATAGGAAATGTCAGAAGGAGAGTGATAGGTGGGTAAGGATACCGAGAATGACGGTTGGGTAGATGGTGAGAGTGTTGGGAGAATAGGTGCAAGTTAGTGTGATAGGAGATGTCTATTGACCTTACATTTAAACTCCTGGAGATTGTAGCTCTCAGGAAAGCAGACATGTGGAAGGGAATTCCACAAGTGGGAAGCATGAGAAAAGAAGCTGTTGGAGTAGAAATTACGGTTACACCTTATCTGTTTTACTGTAAAAGGGTCTCAGATATTCTCATTTTCAAACTTTTTTTTCAGGTTAACTCTCTCTCTCAATCTCTCTCTCTTTCTCTTACAGTTTCTCATTTTTGTTTAACTCTTTGCCATTTTACACATAAGGTCCCTTCTTTTTCATTTTTACCATTTTTTTCCTTTCTTTCTCAAATTTTTATACATCTTTGATTTTCTTTTAGCTTTTCATCAAAAAGTTATCTTCCTTTTTTCTCACACTAGTTTTATTTTGCCCTTCTTCTTTCCCCATTCGCTCTCCTTTCTCCACTTTACTCTTTTTCCCTCACTCTTTTCTCCATTCTCCCCCACTTTTCCTCTTTACTCTTTCTCTCTTCCCTTTCTCTTTTTCTATTCACATTATCACTTCAATGTCACTCTTCTTCCCTCTGTAACAATTCTTCCTTTGAAACAAACAATTAATGCTCACCACATTTTTTGCACATTCAACTAACAGTATTAAATTGCAAACCACCTTCTTCTCCTCTGCTTGCACATCATAGGAAGTGTTTAGACAATATGCACATTTTCAGTGCATAATGCATCTAACCTATGTTTTGCAAGCAACAACATTGGGTGCATTTTGCAGTGTAATCAATATCTAAATATTTTGCCCATTAAACATTGTATCATTCTTGCACAAGTCTTACTGTTTTTTCTTTGATATTTTTTATGTTCACCCTTTTCCTTACTCTCCTTTTCCCATTTTGAATCATACCCTGAATTTTCTCTTGCATATTTTCCCCCGTATTCATTTCTTATGCCTTAATCTCTTATTTCCACTTCCTGCTTTGTGGTCCAACAACCAACATCAATTGTCATACAATCATCAAAGTTAAGCAAAATCAAGTTTAGTCTGTACCTAGATGGGTGACCACTCGGGAATACCAGGCACTGTGAGCCTGGATGTGCAGGTGGTGCAATGGATAATGGTTTGGAAATAGAAATCAGAGATCCAAATTTCAATTCCTCTTTTGATCATTATATTCACTTGCATGCAAATACCCTTGGGAAAAAGATATGAATCCACCTCTTGAACCCCAGCTATGGGTTAATTAGTAGAACTTGTATTAGCAAATCATCATTATCTCCAAAATCTTTTATAATCTAAAATTGTTTCTGGCTTTAAATAGCTTGCAAAATATTGATAAGATGTAAAAAAATCAATCAATCTATTCTGCCTTGTATGTTTATTTTAGATAAGATAAGAATGGGACAAAACTGTATACTGGTTAATTTAGTTCACATAGGTATGCGTTGTAGTACAGTGGATATCGGCTCAGAACGAGAAACCGGGTAGCCGAGTTCAAATTCCAGTTGAATCCATTGTATTCACTTACGCGCAAATACCCTTGGGAAAGGTATTAATCCGTCTCTTCCTTCCAGTTATGGGTTAAATAGCAGGACAGATTGGGTTCTATAGCCTTGGTCGGCAACCAGTCTACCACAGAAAGCAATGGCAATCTACTGTGGGATAATCTTCTGCCCAGTCAGTCATGTCTCTTTCGAGACATGATCGCCCAAGCGTGTATCACGTATGGCACTTAACTGACTGACTGGTTTATCACAGTGAAAAGTATACTGACTTATGTTACTGAAAGTCAGTCGTAAGAAAGATGTAACAGAATTGGAGGAACATTATATGAAAGCTTACAGATATATTTTTTGTATTATAATAGAAAGCATGATGCCATATGTTACTGAATGCTTATGGCCATACTTTGAGTATTGTTAGGGCGCCACTCCTATTTGACTACAAATGGACTGTTCCCATTGCTATATATAGCAATGGTGGATTCTCTACTAGAGAGTCGTACGGAGTCGTAGAGAGTCACTTGAGAGTCTCTAATGAGATACTGAAGAGTCAGTGCAAGTCAGTGAGGAGTTAGTCACACTTCCAGTGGCGTACCGGAAGTAATTATGTATACACACATCTTACGATGGATTGGACTCTTGTATCTTTCTATTGTAAATATTACTAATCACTTCTATATTTACTAATCGTCTTTCCGTGGAATACAACTTATATTCTAATTCTGTGGTTGCGTTATTCATTTATACTTGGCGACAAAACAAGTATCACAGTAGAAATTATAATGCTATTAAGCTCTGAAAGCTGGATATTAACAAAGAAGATGTGATAGAATTGGAGGACCATTATAGGAATGCATAGGGCTAAACTTGGTATATTATAATGGAAAGCATGATACACTATGATACTGAGAGTTGAACATAGATAAATTAAGTTTGATAGGACAAGAGGAACATTATAAGAATGCCTAGGTCTATACTTGGATTTCAGTGGAAAGCATGATGCACATTGCTAAATCTGGACATTGACAAAGAGGGTGCAATAGCATTGGAGGAATATCATGTGAATGCTTAAGATTTTTTTTAGTGTATCACAGTGTAATGCATTATGCTCTATTGTATTAGATTGTTACAAAAATAATGGCTGATTTCAGAAACATAGTTTTATTCTCAAATTAATAACTATAGAAATGTTGAAATTACTCAAAATATAAGCTTTGATCATCTATGCACCTCTTCTATTGACAGACAAGATTATTTATTCCTAGTTGATAAAATGTTATTGGCTGTGATGCAATGAAATCTTTAAAAGCTGATTCTACCATTGGTTTGGACCTAAAACTTTTATCATTTAAAAATCTGCTCAACTGCTTAAAAAATGATAATCAATGGTGGAAAGATCAGGAGAATATGGAGGATGTGGTAAATTCTCATATTTTTTTTTTTTTTTTTAATCATATCACCCCGAGCAAGGTGGTAATGCCACTGATGTGCAGGGAGCTACGTAAGAGTGAAAAGATTAGAAAAGAGAAAACCGGAAACCACACCCTAAACAGGGCACAAGGGACGAGCCTCTTCACCTGTTCAATAGACGTGGGTGGAGTGTGAATCGGGCGATAGTTTAGTCTATCTACTCAAAATAAAAAAAAAGAAAAAGAGAGAAAAGATTGGAAAAGAGAAAACCGGAAACCACATCCTAATCAGAGAACAAGGGACGAGCCTCTTCACCTGTTCAATAGACGTGGGTGGAGTGTGAACCGGGCGATAGTTTAGTCTATCTACTCAAAATAAAAAAAAAGAAAAAGAGGAAAAGATTGGAAAAGAGAAAACCGGAAACCACATCCTAATCAGAGAACAAGGGACGAGCCTCTTCACCTGTTCAATAGACGTGGGTGGAGTGTGAACCGGGCGATAGTTTAGTCTATCTACTCAAAATAAAAAAAAAGAAAAAGAGGGAAAAGATTGGAAAAGAGAAAACCGGAAACCACATCCTAATCAGAGAACAAGGGATGAGCCTCTTCACCTGTTCAATAGACGTGGGTGGAGTGTGAACCGGGCGATAGTTTAGTCTATCTACTCAAAATAAAAAAAAAAGAAAAAGAGGGAAAAGATTGGAAAAGAGAAAACCGGAAACCACATCCTAATCAGAGAACAAGGGACGAGCCTCTTCACCTGTTCAATAGACGTGGGTGGAGTGTGAACCGGGCGATAGTTTAGTCTATCTACTCAAAATAAAAAAAAAGAAAAAGAGGGAAAAGATTGGAAAAGAGAAAACCGGAAACCACATCCTAATCAGAGAACAAGGGATGAGACTCTTTCATCTGTTCAATAGACGTGGGTGGAGTGTGAACCGGGCAATAGTTTAGTCTATCTGCTCCAATTGAAAAGTAAAGAGGGAAAAGACTGGAAAAGAGAAAACCGGAAACCACACCCTAAACAGGGAACAAGGGACGAGCCTCTTCACCTGTTCAATAGGCGTGGGTGGAGTATACCAAGTTTGTGAGTTTTTACAATGTAATTCATTTAACATATGGCTACGCATTATGTTGGAGCAGAATTAGACCATGTTGATTCACCAATGCAGGTCTCATCTTTTGCAGGTGTGCATGCATTTCAGCAAGTTGATTGCAATAAAGCTCTGTATCAATGCCCTGACTGGCTTGCAGAAATCTGTTGTGGATAACGCCAATAGCAGACAACCAGACAGTCACCATAACCTTTTTCTGATGCAACTTTGAGTTTGAGAAATGTTTGGGAAGTGTAATGCATGCTGTTCTATGGTACTAAAAGCTGGATATTAAAAATGATGTGAGTGGATGGGAAAAACATTATATGAATGCTTAGGGCTAAAATTGGTATATCACAGTGGAAAGTATACTACTCTCTTGTACTGCAAGATGGACATTAACAAAGGTGATGTGATTGGATTGGAAGACTGTTATATCAATGCTAAGGGCTATGCTTGGTATATCACAGTGAAATGAATGGCCCTTTATATTACTGAAAGTTGAACATTAACAAAAATGTTATATGAGTGGAGGGACATTATATGAGCGTTTTTAGCTACAATTGGTGTGCCACTGTGCAACTCATGCTGCTTTATGGTACTGAAAGTTGGATACTAACAGAGAAGAAGTTACAGAACTGGAAGAAAATTACATAAAAAATTGATAGCTGTACTTGTATCACTGTGGAAAGAAGGTGCACAATGACACTGAAAGCTGCCCATTAACAAAGATGTGATAGGATTGGAGAAACATTATATGAATGCTTATGTCTATACCTGATGTATCACAGTGAAATGCATGCTGTTCTATAGTATTGAAAGCTGGAATATTATATGAATGCTTATGTCTATACCTGTTTTATCACAGTGAAATGAATGCTGTTCTATCTGAAAGCTGGAATCGTATATGAATGATTGTATCTAAACCTGGTGTGTCACAGTGAAATGCATGCTGTTCTATAGTATTGAAATTTAGAATATTATATAATTGATTATGTCAATACCTGGTGTATCACAGTGAAATGCATGCACTTCTATAGCATTGAAAGTATGTATATACCTGTTTTATCACAGTGAAATGCATGCTGTTCTATCTGAAAGCTGGAATTGTATATGGAATGATATATCTATACCTGGTGTATCAAAGTGAAATGCATGCAGTTCTATAGTATGGAAAGCTGGAATATTATATGAATGCTTATGTCAATACCTGGTGTATCACAGTGAAATGCATGCAGTTCTATAGTATGGAAAGCTGGAATATTATATGAATGTTTATATCTATACCTGGTGTATCACAGTGAAATGCATGCAGTTCTATAGTATGGAAAGCTGGAATATTATATGAATGCTTATGTCAATACCTGGTGTATCAAAGTGAAATGCATGCAGTTCTATAGTAGTGAAAGCTGGAATTGTATATGAATGCTTATGTCAATACCTGGTGTATCATAGTGAAATGCATGCTGTTCTATAGTACTAAAAGCTGGAATATTATATGAATGCTTATGTCTATGCCTGGTGTATCACTGTGAAATGCATGCTGTGCTATCTGAAAAATGGAATCGTATATGAATGATTGTATCTAAACCTGGTGTATCACAGTGAAATGCATGCAATTCTATAGTACTGAAAGCTAGAATATTACATGAGTGCTTCAGGTTATACTTTTTGTATCAAAGTGGAAAGTATATTGCTCTTTGGTACTGAAAGATGGACATTAACAAAGAAGATGTGATTGATTGGAAGAACATTATATGAATGCTTAGGTCTATAGTTTATGGATTGGTCATATTGGAATCCATGTTGTTTTATAATACTGAAATCTAGACATTAACAAAAAAGATTTGATAGGATTAGAGAAACATTATATGAATTCTTAAGGCTATATTTACAGTATTTACAATATTCGGACTATTGTTCTCATCCTTGATGCCACTTGTATGACGTTTCAGCTGTTGTACGCTTCAGCTTTCTTTGGGTGCTAAGAATTTCAAACCGGACCCTTTATTACAATCACCCGGGTATATCATATTCGTTCCCTGTGTAAAGCCTTGATTGGAAGTCATGTGTTATCTCTCTCTAACCCTACAAGTTACTTGTTCATCACTGTAGCCTGGTACTGAACTCACAACTCTGAGAATCAAGTCAGGAACTAACCACCAGATGTATCCTTAAGGAGTTGTGAGTTCAATATCAAACTACAGCAGTGGTGAACAAGTAACTTGTTGGGTTAGAGCAAGATAACTAATGACTTCCAATCAAGGTTTTATGCAAGGAATGAGGATGATATATCCCAGTGATTGTAATAAAGGGTTTAGTTCGAAATTCCTAGCAGCTGAAGAAGCCTTGAGCGTATAACAGCCAAAACATTGTACAAATGGCAACAAAGATTAAGACAATAGTCCAGATAATGTAAATACTGTAAATACTACCACATCTTAGAAATATAGACAAATACTAAGGCGATCTTTGTTGTATCAAAGTGGTAGGCATGCTGCTCTAAGGTACCAAAAGTTAGGCATTAACAAAGAAGGTATGAACATTTGAGGAACATTGTATGATTGCTTAGTTCTATACTTGATGTATCATGTAAAGATTACAAAACAAAGTTGGTGCTCTTTGGAAAGCAGCAAAGTGTGATGGAATCACTATGGATCAGTCACCTTCAGTGTCAGTGTAAGCTTTGTGTAGTGCAAATATAGTTAAATACAGAGTGATAAAGCTTGAAAAGAGAATTTGGTGATTAAATACTAACTTTTATAATTTTTTATTTAATTTTTTTTTAATTTTATACTAATTATATTATGAATTAAAAATCAGGAAGAGAGGTTTTTTTTTTTTTTTTTTAATCATATCACCCCGAGCAAGGCGGTAACGTCACTGATGTGCAGGGGGCTACGTAGGTGTGAAAAGATTGGAAAAGAGAAAACCGGAAACTGCATCCTAAACAGGAAACAAGGGATGAGCCTCTTCACCTGTTCAATAGACGTGGGTGGAATGTGAACCGGGCGATAGTTTAGTCTATCTACTCCAATTGAAAAAAAAAAAAGTGAGAAGAGAAAACCGGAAACCACATCCTAAACAGGGAACAAGGGATGAGCCTCTTCACCTGTTCAATAGACGTGGGTGGAGTGTGAACCGGGCGATAGTTTAGTCTATCTACTCCAATTGTATTGGAGGTATTGTCAGTGGTCAAGAATTAATGTTAGCATTCCCAATATGATTATATGATTTCTGTAAATGTACTGAATATCAGGAAGAAATAGAGAGTGAATTGTCCTAAATGAATTACTAAATAGACTATCATGTATATTAAATAAATGCATTGTAAATAATTTTTTAATTTGACATTAGAAATACATTAAAGATCAGGATTCAATGCAAGCATTACTGATAGAAAAAACTTATGCGCATATATATTAATGCATCCTAATGGATTCCGATGTATAAATGTATTAGAAATCAAAATGCTCTCATTACGATTGAGCACTCTAGAGAGGAAAATTAAAAAAAAACAGTTACCACTGCCGCAATTTATGCATTACTCTTCAGCAATGAATTTAGTTCTTTTGGTGACTGGTGTGTGTATACCCCGCTTATATACAACACAGTAAAAATTTCCCTCTTCTGATTCCATACGACTATGGCTTAGGGGTTAGTGACTCCAATTGACACCAAATCGGTCGCGTTTCAATTTCAACTAGAAGCAAGTGGATGTCTAGCCACACTGATGAGCTGTGATACAGTGAAACAGGCTTGTCTGTAAATGACGAATATATTGTATATATATTCTAAACATATATTGTTAAATATAACAGACAATGAATGTCTATTATGTTTAATCATGTGCCATTCTAAACATTATATTTGGGCATTAATTGCAGGTGTAAATAAAAACAAAAATTGACCAACATTTGGATATTTTTTTATTATATATATAATCTCAGTCTGTTTTCTAGTTTTGTAGGTGAAAATAGTGAATCAAAGATTATTTGCACAGCTAAGATAAAATTTCTTTCTGTATTTAGATTTGTTGATGGAGGTCTCATCCTTGAACCTAGAATGAATCTCCTTTCAACTTCACAGCAGTTTTAGCTGAAAGAGATCACCTCGTAATTCTGTGATAGCCTGACAGGTACCATAATCCAGTTCTTCCTATTGTATTTATAAACAGTGAGAGACATGACTGTTTTGGTTAAATTATCAAAATGTTGCTTTAGAGATAATGTTTGGAAAGATAAGTCATAAAGCTTCTGCTCCCCAAAAATTAAATTATCAATTTGCTGAATAAATCAAGATTTTATATGACAACAGTAATTGTTTTCTGGAAGTACACATTTGGCATATCAGTTACTGAAACAGAAGATAGAATTAAAAAAAAATTACTAAGGCTACTTATTTTCATTTCATACAGGTAAAAGCATGAAGATGCTTTGTCACAGTAGAATAATTAGCAAGATAATCTTGTAGGTATTGATGACTGAGTCGTGAGTTCAATCCTCACTGAATGCCCTGTTTACAAATCATAGTTTAGTGTGGGTTTAGAATATTTTTTCATTGGCAAGCTTGATGGTAATTATTAGTAAGTAGTGCATTAAATTCACATTGGGCGCACTTTTACTAAGTGTAGTTTATTTATGACTCTGTACCTCAATAAAATGTTTTACCATAAGCAGGCCACAACACAAGATGGTAATTTCATTAGAAGCATAGAAAAAAAAGAGTACTGAACAGTTATATAATTTTAATCCTCCTTTATGACAGTGAATGTTTTTGTATCATTTCACCCAAAGCAAGGCAATGAAGCCACTAAGATGCTTGAGTTACTGAATGTTAAAGAATGATATGAGAAAGAGAAAACATTATTAAGGAGAAAGAAAATTAAACAACAGGAATTAAATAGACAGAAGATAACATTTGACATTGCCTCTAAAATTTTGAAGATCAAAGTTGGCTAGAAAGCATGGAGTTGGGAGAGAGTTCCACAAGTGAGGAGTGCAATAGAAGAAACTGTTAACATAGAACTTATGGTTACATCTAGCCATTTCAATTTTAAAATGAGGTGACCTTGTTTCCAATCTAGAACTCTGCTTAAATTCATAAAGTCTAGGTATCATCGAGGAACGTTCATCAGAATAATTAGCATGAAAATATTTATAGAAAAGGCACAGGGAACCTATATTACAGCAATGGGAAAGTGACTGAAGGTGAGATGCCAGGATAGTTCCAATAACATTGCACATTTTTCTTTGGATTTTATCAAGAATCTCAAAATATATGGCAGAAGCACAAGACCACATATGGCAGCAATATTCAATGCATGGATGAATGCTAGACTTATGAATATGCAAGATGGATTCTGGTGAGAAAAATTATAAAACAGGGAAAGCAACTGATTCAACATAATCTTTCCATTTCATGTCATTTGGAAACATTGGCTTAAGAAGATGCAATTAGTCACACTCCTAGTGGGTAACATCAGCCATACTTATGGAAGACAAAAAGGGTTTTCTCAGACAATTAAAATTAAAAGAGAGAAGTTTCCTTTTTGATGGCTCATTAATTTTAATATTAACAAGCCATTCTTTGCCCCAGTTAGCAACAGATTTAAGTGATTTTTAGATCAACTGCCAATTTGATTTTATTGAACCAATCAGACTAGATAAGACAGGAATAAATATCATTATTGTCAACACAGGGACCAAGTTGAGAACTGATGACATCAGGAATGTCATTGACGGAAAATCAAAAACAATGAAATTCCAAAGATTAAACCCTTAAGGAATACCTGTATTACTATAAAAGATCTAGAAATGTGGCCATTGAAGATCATTTTCATTTTGCAATTTGATAAGAAAGACTGAATTAGTTCAAAATTTAATCTCGAAGAACCATAACCTTTCAACTTGCAAAGAAGACCAGCATACCAAACCCTGTCAAATGCCTTTGAGATATCTAATGCAAAAGCCCAGGCTTCATCATTCTCATCAAATGCTTGATTGTTTATCTGAAAGAAAATACTGCAAGGTAGGATGTTTAATTAATTAACATTTACTTAGAACCTCCAGTATTTTACAAAAAGAGGTAGAAAGCAAATAGGCCGGTAAAAGGCAAATAGGCCGGTAGAAGGCAAATAGGCCGGTAGAAGGATGAGATGGTCTACCTGAATGAACTATAGAAGAGGATTTTCAACAAGCAGGAAAATAAGAAGCAGTAAGGTATTTATTGTAGAGTTTACAGAGAATAGGAGCCAGTTCAGGGGTATATTTCTTAAGGACTATTTCAGGGATACCATCAAATCCACATGCTTTTGTAGAGATCAAGTTTAGAGGTGATAGCAAAAACTAAAGAATAGAGTTATATGCATATCACTCAATAGACTCAGTTCTATCAATTTTCCTGCTTGTTGAAAATCCTCTTCTATAGTTCATTCAGGTAGACCATCTCATCCTTCTACCGGCCTATTTGCCTTCTACCGGCCTATTTGCCTTTTACCGGCCTATTTGCTTTCTACCTCTTTTTGTAAAATACTGGAGGTTCTAAGTAAATGTTAATTAATTAAACATCCTACCTTGCAGTATTTTCTTTCAGATAAACAATCAAGCGTTTGATGAGAATGATGAAGCCTGGGGCTTTTGCATTAGATATCTCAAAGGCATTTGACAGGGTTTGGTATGCTGGTCTTCTTTGCAAGTTGAAAGGTTATGGTTCTTCGAGATTAAATTTTGAACTAATTCAGTCTTTCTTATCAAATTGCAAAATGAAAATGATCTTCAATGGCCACATTTCTAGATCTTTTATAGTAATACAGGTATTCCTTAAGGGTTTAATCTTTGGAATTTCATTGTTTTTGATTTTCCGTCTATGACATTCCTGATGTCATCAGTTCTCAACTTGGTACCTGTGCTGACAATAATGATATTTATTCCTGTCTTATATAGCTTCCTAACCATCACACCACATCACAGTGTCAAAACAATGTTCCACATGTAGTGCTATTGTTAATGAATGATGTAGTGCTATTGTTTCTGCACATGTGGTGCTAATGCTGCTGCACATGTGGTGTTATTGCTACTGATTTATATGTGATTCTATTGATGTTACTACACATGTAGTGGTATTACTAATGCATTACATTTCATACTATTACTGCACATGTGGTGGCATTGTTGCTGCACATGTAGTGCTATTGCTGCTGCTCTACATGGGGTTTACCAATTACTTTGCAGTGGTTTATAAGATGCAATAGCACAATCCAGACAGTTTTTCTATGTTAATTTTCTTTTCATGCTGCTACTAAAAGTGATTATTAAGTTTTTAAAGTATAAACCTCATTAAATTAGTCCTAATATTTTACCATTATGCTATACCTATAAACAAAGCAATGTTATAATGTTTGATAAAAAGCAGACTGAACTATGTTTCTATTATTATAAATATAAACATGTCAAACAGTAGAGGGTTTAATGTTAAATGCCAGTTCCTGAAATTTAATACTTGCTAACATTTTCATCCTTGTCATCTTTAGTGATGCTCTGCAGAGATGCTTGTAAGAAAATCTTTTCCTATAACCATTTTACTTTCTCTAACATTTTAACCATGTAGAACAAGTGTGCACCAGTTTCCCTTTCAGTCTAAATATACAAATTCAACCTCAGTTCTGTTTACTATTACTGTTTCTATAAATACTAACATAAATATTTAACTAATACTGATAACTGCTTTCATTTTTATTGTATTTACTTAACAATTTTAATACCACATGATTACAAACATTGCAGAACTGTTTAAACAGTCTATTTAAACATTCTATCGAGATGTTTGTCAGTTTGGTAGACTGCCTGTCTAACTTGCTTCGGATTTAAAAATCATTTTTTATTGAGTTAGACTGAAAACCATAATGAATAACAATTAAGATGAAAAAGTTGTGTTTCTTATATTCTGTCAGTCAGTTAAGTCCCATACGTGAAACACACTTGGGTGATCATGTCTTGAAAGAGACATGACTGACTGAGCAGAAGATTATCCCACAGTAGGTTGCCATTGCTTTCTGCAGTAGATTGGTTGCCAGCCAAGGCTATAGAACCCAATCTGTCATGTTATTTGACTCATAGCTATAGGGGAAAGAGATGTATTATATTATTAAGTAGTAATTAGTGGGGGATCAGTTTATTACTTCACAACAATATAAAACTGATCCCTCACTTTATGCTCAGTAGAAGCCTTAATCATGTTTTCAACTATTATATTCAGTCAGCCAGTTAAGTGCCATACGTGATACACACTTGGGCGATCATGTCTCGAAAGAGACATGACTGACTGGGCAGAAGATTATCCTGCAGTCGGTTGCTTTCTGTGGTAGATTGGTTGCCAGCCAAGGCTATAGAACCCAATCTGTCCTGTTATTTAAGCCATAACTGGAAGGAAGAGACTGATTAATATCTTTCCCAAGGGTATTTCCGCAGTAGGTTGCCATTGGTTTCTGCGGAAGACTGGTTGCCAGCCAAAGCTATAGAACCCAATCTGTCCTATTTAAACAATGACAACATTTACTTGCAATTAGATGATTATACTGAATCAATTACTAGGTCTACTATTAGGAAATTTGGTTCACTGTTTCGTGTTAGAAAATTGTTCTCAGCAGAATCTCTAATACACATTTATAAATCCACCATTCATCAGTGCAAAAATGCAGCTGCCATATCTAGTCTGCAGTTCCTATTATAAGTGATATAGGCAAATAGTTTTTCTCCAAACTGGGCTCAAAACACTATGAAAGTATAAAAATAGACTTTTGTGGTAGAAATTCCAGGAATATGTTTTTGAAGGAAAATAAAATATTACCAGTAATACATGTGACTCTCAACAAAAACCACTTTACAAAAACACATCGAAGAAAGCTTATCTACAAACTTATTTCTTAGAAAGAATGCATATTCTATTCATACGAATCTATTGTAAAAAATCTTGTCAACATTAAATCCGCCGTTGAGGTTGATATGCTGTAAAACAAATCAAACTAAACCAAGTCTGTATTGTTTAACACTATAAATATTCTGTGAAAAGTGCTTTCTCTCTGAGCATATATAACTTGATGAAGAGGACCTATAAAACAAGATCTCCAGTTGAGAACGAAAACCATGTAAAAGAAGATAATAATAATAATAATAATAATAATAATATGTGGAAATTGAAAACAAGAGTTGTGCCAGTGATAGTAGGTGCACTTGGAATGATAAAAAATGGAACAAAACAACACATTGAAAGAATCCTTGGAAACCCCAGCTTAAGAGATATACAAAAAATTGTCTTATTAAGTACAACCCACACACTAAGGAAAACTTTGTCTATGTAACGCTAGGGATGATGGGAAAGACAGAAAAAAGAAATAGAGCCATAACAACATGCCACGACCTGCTTTAGATCTTCCCGCAGACTTGGTGGTAGTGTGACCATAGCAGAAATCGAAATATGATGAAAAATTATGAGAATAATATAGGTAATAACAAATAAATTAAAAATATACCCTTTTTATTGACATCATTAAAGAAAGAGAGGATATGAGCAGTAAGAAGGCTATTGATATTTAGTTGGAAATTGGGGAGATTTAGTTGTAAGTAACCCAGATTTATTTATCAACTCCTTTCTCATCTCCAGGCATTTATCGAGCCTCTATTGACCCCTATTTATTAACTTTCTGGATCGTGTCATCAGCCCTCACTTTCAAGGGGTGAGTATGAACCATTTTGGAGAGCCTTGGTTTATACAAACAGCTGGACGGAAAATCTTAAAATTGATTTAAATTCTGCTACAACTGACCTATTCTTTCACTTAACTATTTATTTGTAAGACAGTTGTCTGTTGAAGGTGTTCTGTAAGTAAATACTGTTTATATACAGCTTTGAATATCAGTACAGGTGTTAAAGATAGACAGGATGATTTTTTTTTCTATTTCTTTTTAAGAAAAAAACATTGAAAACTAAAAAATATAAGAAAAATGGTATAAATGCTAAGTAAGCGACTTAGAAAAAGGTCATTTATATTGGCATTCAGATTTGCTATCTATTGACGTCAGCATGTGTGTGGGTCACTTGCATTATACTTTTCATCATCCCTTTTGACGGTTACACAGTTACAAGAATGTCTGGGGCGGAGTCTGGAATATAAAAGCAGATGCACATGTCACCAGAGGAAATGGTATAATGGAAAGTAACTGAAATAAAATCATGCTTAATATAAGTTTCTGGAATAAATGTCTATGTATAAAGAGAGAGAGAGAGAGAGAGAGAGAGAGAGAGAGAGAGAGAGAGAGAGAGAGAAGTGTTTATAAAAGAGAGAAAAAGCGAGACAAAAGAAAGAAGCATTATTTACATGATTTACAAATGGACTATTGTCTTCATTTTTGTTGTTGTTATCATAACATTTTGACAGTTGTATGGCCTTTGTCAGGTGTATGGAAATCTGGGTATCTAGAGACTACACCTGTAGATTAAATAAAAGGATCAGTTTGGAATTTCCCATAGATTATTCATTACACAGTATATTCCCATAGATTAAATAAAGGGCTCAGTTTGGAATTCTCTGTAAGTTAACCAGATTGACATATACTTAGTGAAGGCCAGAGGGCACAAAGGTCAAAACATTGTGATAACAACAACAATGAGGACAATAGTTTCCTTGTAAATAGTGAAATAATGATAACTCCTCATCCAAGAAATTCAGACAGAAAAAAAGAAATAATTTTACATGCAGAAGAAAAGAAAATGAATCAGAGTGAAAGAAAAATGAGTGTATGAGCTTCTTCTTCATGTGCCATCTCCCTTCAGGATATAGGTGATCATGGACTTCTACTTGGCTCTGTCTCTTGCTGCTCTCAATATTTTTTCTCTTGGTATCTTTTCCAAACCCCACTCTGCCATCCATCTATCAAGTAGGTCTCATGCTGCTTTTCACCTGTCTCTCTTTCCTTCTATCCATCATATGAGTATCAAATTCTGTAGGCCCTCCTTCTTCATTACATGTCTCAAGAACCTCAACTGTCTCTTCCTGGTTTTCAGTATGAGTCTTTTTCTTATTTGCATCCTTTCCAACACCTCATTGTAAAACTACACTTTTGCTGCCTCAAGCCTCTTCTTCATCCTTGATAAGATCATTCAGCATTCACGGCTATACAGAAGGACAGATATCATATACCAATCCAACAGTTTTTTCTTTGTTTCCAATGAGATTTTCCTGTATTTCAGTTTTCTGGTTAGCTTTTGAAATGTGTCCTTGGTCATGCCAATGCGTTTTCGGAACTCAATGTCGAATTTGCCTTTCTCTGCTAGCACACTTCCCAGATACACCTCATTGTTGCTCACGTACTCGGTCCATGGTATCCTCAGCGTCCTTCTGTAGAACCACATTTCTGCTGCCTCAAGCCTCTCCTACGTCCTTGAGGAGATCGTCTAACATTTACTGCCATACAGAAGGATAGATATCATATAGCGGTTCAGCACTTTTTGCTTTGTTTCCAATGAGATTTTCCTGTATTTCAGTAATCTGGTTAGCTTTTGAAATGCGTCCTTGGTCATGCCAATGCGTTTTCGGATCTTAATGTCGGACTTCTATTCTTTGTCAGAACGCTTCCCAGGTATTTAAATTTATTTGTTTTATTTTAGTTTCTCCGACCTGCAATTGGCATTTTGTGATCTTCTTTTTGCTGATGACCATACATTCAATTTTCTTGAAGTTTATGCTTAGTTCTTTCTTTTCACTTTCTTTTGCTATCTTCTGTAGAAGGTCCTGCATTGTCCTTTCCGTGTCTGCTACCAGCACCATTCCATCCACATATTTTATATTGTTGAGACTGTGGCCGCCAATGATAAATCCTGGCAAGGCTTTTATTTCTCTCATAATTGCTTCGCTGTACAAGTTGAATAGATCCAGTGAAAAAACACATTTTTGTTTTATGCTCCTTTCGATTTTGTATACCTGCTGAGTTTACTTCCTATCAGGTTTGCTACCAATATAGATTCTTGATTATACCAATGTCTTTTCCGAAAATGTCATCAGGCATCTCTATCAAGTCTGTATGGCGTACTTTGTCAAATGCCTTTGCATAGTCTGTAAAGCACAGATAAAGGTCCTTCTGTATTTGTATTGCAATTTCCGATAGCATTCAGAGCATGAATATTGCATTCTTCATTCCGGTAGCTTTAATGAAGCCAGACTCTTCTTGTCTTATCTTTGAGCCAATTTTGTTGCATGCACTGTTCATCATAATCCGGATAAAAATATGGAAAGTAAACAGGAACCAAAAAGCAAAACGAAAGAGAATAAAATTGAATATAACAGACAATAAAGCAAGAGAAAGAGAGAAAGAGAGTGACAACAGAAAGCCCAATTGTAATCAAACATTGGTCAGATTCAGATGAGCAGAAGGTTGTATACTCCCTTTTCTTGTGGTAGAAACTTACAATTCAATACTTCACAATGCTTCTCAACAGAATACAACTTGAAGTTGTGAAGGTGCTTCAAAAAAATAAAAATGGCTTTTGTAAAAATAGAACAATTGTTGGACAAATCCTGACTAATCAGCAGATTATTGAAGGTGCCAGGACAAAGAATAAACAGGCTGCTTTACTTCTAGTCAATTTCATTAAAGCCTTTGATTCTTTTCATATGGAAAAATGAAGAACCTTCTGGCATATGGCATCTCCTCTGGGACAATAACTGCCATAATGATGCTGTACAGAAATGCCAAATCTTTGGTTAGATCCCCAGTCAATATTTTGATAGAAATATAGAAAAAGGGGTTGAACTGCTATATTATATCTATCAACTTACAGAATAGTGAATGCTGGACAATTTTCTCATAGATGACAAAGAGACTCAAAGCAACAGAAATATGATTCTACAAATGGATGCTTAGAATAACATGGACTAAGTATGTGAGCAGTAAGGAATACCTAAAGAAAATAGGAATTAAAAGGACACTTATACTTAAAATTAAAAAAGAAAAATTGGAGAATGTAAGACTCACAGGACATACTGAAAGCAGGAGGAGTAAAAGAAAATAATGAATCAGTCAGTTGAGTGCCATACATGATACACACTTGGGTGATCATGTCTCGAAAGAGACATGACTGACTGGGCATATGATTATCCCACAGTAGGTTGTCATTACTTTCTGTGGTAGACTGGTTTCCAGCCAAGGCTATAGAACCCAATCTGTCCTGTTATTTAACCCATAACTGGAGAGAATAGATGTAGTAATACCTTTCTTATGGGGATTTATGCATAAGGGAATGCAAGGAATTCAAATGGAATTTGAACTTGGTTCTCCGATTTCTCATTCCAAGTCAATATTCACTGCACCACAATGCACATCCATTAATAACCTAGCTAATATGAGATCCAACAATGAATAACCTAGCTAATATGAGATCCAACAATGAATAACCTAGCTAATATGAGATTGTGTTAATAGTTGTTTGGGCACATAAGAAAGTTAAAGTGTTAAATGTTGATTGGAAAGTTATGGAGAGCCATGATCATACATGTGTTGAAGAGACCTGACACGTCAAAGAAGCAAGACTGCAATAAGCACAAACAAATTGTACATTTAAGTTCTTTTGATCAAATTCTGATCAAATTAAAAGTTGTGCCTGAAAAATTGATTAATAGAAAATATGAATAAAATATTTTTATCAAATGTTGGTTAAATTAAAAGATAGTAAATATACAATAAGCGCAAATAATAAGTAAATTTATTTACATTATTCACATTGTTCAAACTGCTGTCCTTATCTTTGTTTCCATATTCATGTTTTAACCAGGGTATGCTCCAACTTTCTTCAGAATTTTAAACTGAACCTTTATTTCAGTCACTGGGGTAGATTGTCCTGGTTCTTTGAGTCTGGATATCCTAGTTAACTTCATTTTAGTCAATTCTCTAAGTCTTTTGTTCACCACTGGTCTAGCCAAGTATTGAACTCACAACACTTTGGATCAGATCACTGGATCAAGAGAACGCTTTTATCCATTGGGCCATGAATCAAAAGACTTAGAGAGTTGAGTTAAATGGAGATAACTATGACATCCAGAAGTGGCATGACTCATGGGATTGAGTGATTTAAATGAAGAATTCAGTTAAAAATTCCAAATTCCTGAAGAAGGTCAGAGCATACAACAGCCAAAACATTGTATATATAGCAACAAAATTAAAAACAACAGGACTTATAAGTGCACAATATAGATTCTGGCAAGTATATTTGAAAAATGTCAATAAACACAATTTATGAAATAAAATAATGTATAAGTGTGTTGGTTTAGAGAAGCTGGCATGTAGTTTCACTTGTGACATTTGATTCCTAATGGCATTACTTATAATTTTAAGCAAAGCAATTCATGATTTATATTTGTACTAGCAGTATAGCCCGGCATTGCTCGGGTGTAATGAAAGCTTTAAAACTCATCCATAGTCCTGGAGCTTAGACTCATTGGACGCTGACATGAAAGACTAAAAAGCAATAATTGTTTCCAGTTAAAGTGAAACCACAGACTGAAAGTAAAATGAATGGATGTAAGTCAAATTTTGATTTCCTGTTATCGATATCAAATAAGTTTTTTTGTCATAAACTGAATTTTGAAGGCTACATAAGTTCTCTGAGTAAATGGTATCATGGCTGAGGCTAAGAACTACAATTATACCTAGTTAGAGCCAAACCAGAAGCAAAAACTAAAATAAAAGGGCTGAAAAAAATACAGACATCCAGGCAGATAAACAGACACACACACACAAACATCTTGCTTTTTATATATATATATATTATCGATTTTCTGCACTATTGTAAGAACTGTAACCTTGAAACTTCTGGATATTGTTTATGTCTTTGCCTATGAGTGTATCAAATTTGATTAAAATCGGACCACTCCTTCTATAACCCGATTTTTTCGATTATCAATTTTCGATATTTAGCTAAGAACACTCACAGATGCTTATAGTACAACTGTGTAAATTTTCAGAAAATTGGTTCAGCTGTTTCGGAGTCTATAGGTAACAGACACACAGACACACACACACATGTCTACATGGAATACATTCACTGAAACTGATTTTGAAATTTATAACATTGAGGTCATGAGTGTTATTTCTTTTGTGGGGATATCTGTGTGTAGTCCACAAAATAAACAAATCCCTGCAATCTAACAAAAAGCTGAAATACTTTGGGCACCTAAAAAAGAAGGAATTTGCTTATCATATAAGGGACTTATTTGATCTGAACTTGAAAACCCTTGGGTGGAAACATTATAAATGCTGAACAAAGCAGCATTGGATGAACTCTATTACTCAGGAGAGCAGCTTAATCATCATGTCACTGTACTAAACCAGGAAGGATCTTGTGGAGATTTCAGTTACCTTATCTGCTTGGACACTGCTAAGTGGTGCTATTTCCAGTCTATAAATGGAAAGACATAAATCTATGTAACTCCCCTGATTTGCTAAAAAAATGGGCTTACAATGATGAAAAAATGCACCAAACTTAATAAGAACAAAATTTTATTGTCAAAAATTTTATGTTATTGTTAGGGGGAAAAAACCAAAAGATATTTGGACTATTAAATTATATTTTAGATCCGTCTTAGAATATTAGAAATTTTGGTTTAATAATTGTGATTTTCTTGTGTTGTGTCTGTGAGGAGATAAAAGATTAGTATAGGAAAACTTAGTGTTTTTTTTTTTTTGCAGTAAATAAATAAATAATAAATAATAAATAATAAATAAATAAATAAATAGTAAATAAATAAATAGTAACATTGCAAAAAAACACATTGCATTTACTATTAAAAAAATTTAATAGTAAATAACACATTGCAAAAAATCAAATAATTGATGAATTTTAATGAAATTTTCAGGACTTATTCACAAATGAATTAAATTATTTTAGAAATGTTTTTTTTTTAGAAAATCTTAGTAAATTACTGTTTTACATCTGTGACTTTGCCCCCACTTATTTACTTTTATGAAACTTTAAGAAATTAAATGTTGTACAACTTAATGAGTTAAAAGTAGAACTTCTTGGAGAATTTAAATCGTCAATTATGTTTTATAAAGTGGACATCTCGAGGTGATGTAATGGTTAGCAAGCTTGTCTTGCTAGAATCATTACAGTTGAGTAGTGAGTTCAATCCTCACTGGGTGTTTCATACTTTCAGCCTTGTTCTACATCTAAGCTGCACTTAAAAAAATCATTATAATACAGAATGTGTGTTGTGGTGCAATGGATATAATCTCAGCATGAGAAATCAGATGGCTGAGTTCAAATTCCAGTTGAATTCATTACATTCACTTATGCACAAATACATTTGGGAAAGGTAATAATCCATCTCTTCCATCCAGCTATGGATTAGATAACAGGACAGATTGAGTTCTATAGCCTTGGTTGGCAACCAGTCTACCACAGAAAGTAGTGGCAGCCTACTACGAAAAAATCTTCTGCCCGGTTAGTCATGTCTCTTTCAAGACATGATTACCCAAACATGTATCATGTATGGCATTTAACTGACTGAAAACAGTAACATCAATTAGCAAAAAATCTGCTCTGAATTGTAAAATATAAGATGCAATAAGGCTAAGACATTATTTAATTAGAAAATATTTTAATTGCTTTTATGAATAAAATATATTATGGACACTATTATCTTAAGAAAAATATTTTTTCAATAACTAAGGAATTTTTACAAGAATTGTTTTAATTTTTTTTATTTTAATTAGACTAATTTAACTTTTTTAAATTTGTTAAATTCTGCATTAATTTGTACAGGTTAGGTGATATTGTTGTTAAGTAAAAACTATATTTACTAATCGTAAATTGAAAAGCTTACTACAAGTCGGCAATCCCCAAGTATTTTTAAAAGAATTCTGAATTTTTTTGTGTGTGTATAAATGTGCCAATTTTTGTAAATATGAATATCCATACACAACATTATCAGAATGTAAGAGTAGTAAATATAATAAATTTAAAACTAACGTACCTAAAATACAATAAAATTTTAATTTACAGAGAATATTTTCATAAATGTTTAAGATTAATGGGTAGTTAAGAAATTATATGAAAAAGGCATTCATGTTATATTCCTCAAGTAATTTTTACAGATATGTCCACCATATAAAAATAATTACATAAAATTCCATCAGTTAGTTAAGCTGTCAACCTATCAACACCAAAAATAAATACCTACTATTTCTGTGATATTCCAAACTTAAGTAATATTTATTTCAAATCAGGTTAATCAGACTTTAAATCAACTAATATTCCTGAAATAAAGTTTCAGAAAGATATGTTTTATTTTTGGAAGATTTTTTAATAATGAGAATTACATTGTGCTGACAGATGATTAAAAATGGGGCTAAAATTATACTGACAAATAGCTAAAAATGGTAATTTTTAGCAATTTCAAAACAAAACCTTCTTCCAGCCAATTTAAATTCGTTTTGAAATATGGCAAAGTATTTTGCTTAATGAAAGTATTAAATTTAATCTAGTAACTTGAAATTAAAGCTAAAATAAAAGCTTCAAGAAAGATTTTTCATTTTTTAAATTCATTTTAAACTTTAGGTATCGTGTTTCTTTGGAATTATCTACATAAACTCCTTTCTTTCCATTTTTGTTGACTAAGAAACAGAACAGTAGGTAGCAGATGTGTCAAGTTTTCCCTTTTCAGGGAGACTTAGTTATCCAGCAACCCTACTATTTAATTTCAAACAAACCATGTGGACATCATACACTCCTATGCACATATTATGATTAAGTACATAAATGTCTCCTTTTCCATTTGTTTCATATCATTTTCCCTTTCTCTTCTTTTGCTGCCTTTATTAAATTAGAGCACTCTAGCTACTGGCGTATGATACATGATACACTAAAAGTCTACCTTCTTTTACTGAGTGCCCATAGCCCAGAGGTAGAATCGCTGACTGATGCCAATTTGGTCGGGTTTCAATCCTGGGTAAAAGCAATCGGATGTCTCACCGTACTGATGAGCTGTGATACAGCAAAACAGATCTGTCTGCAGATGACTATTTACACTCTCACACCCTGATTGAGCACTCTAGAAGAATGGTAGACTTTGAAAAACAGTAGCTACTCTAGCATCTACACATCACTCATTCAGTAATGAATTAGAGCACTCTAACTATTGGCATATGATACATCATACGCTAAAAGTTTGCCTCCTTCTACCAAGTGCCTATAGCTTAGAGGTTTCAATCCTGGGTAAAAGCAATTGGATGTCTAACCGTACTGATGAGCTGTGATACAGTGAAACATTTGTCTGCAGATGACTATATATAGTGTATTGAGGAAACAGATAATTTTCTAAACATATACAGTTAAATATAACAGACAATGAATATCTATTATGTTTAATCATGAGCTGTTCTAAACATCATATTTAGGCTTTAATTTCAGGTAAAAATAAAGACAAAATTTGTCCAACATTTGGATAATTTTTTATTATGCTGGTTCTAAGCTTTCGGTTCACATGAGCCATCTTCAGAGAGGTTACAGGGATGTTAACATAAAGACATCCACCATCAAAGATAATTTTATCTTGTGTTGACATAAAACATTGCTAAGCAACAATAACAGTCACCAAATAGCAGACGCAGTTCATATATTTGTAATGCGGTTCTATGACATCACACCACGTGAGAGACAGAAATGTTAACAGAACCATATGTCTAAATGCAATGTAATATGTTATGACCAAATTGAAATCAGATTTTATTAAGTGTGGGTTATTTTGATTTAATATAAATGGCCACTAATATTTGAAGGTTCTTTTTACTGTGTGTATATGTGAGTATTATTGTGTTATTGACTAAAATCTGTTTAATATTATATATATATATATATATATATATATATATATATATATATATATATATAAGGGCAATGAAAGAAGAGAAAGGGCTGGGAAAAATAAGGACATAATCAACATTCAGAGCAATTATATATATAATCATATAAAAGGTGTGACAAAATTGCTGTAAACTTTAAAATCAGTCTGCAACGATGGAATAAAATAATTTTGCTGAAATAGACGTAATCGGAAAGAAGATTATGATGACTAAATAATTAGGATATGAATTCATATGAATAAAATATTTTGTGAAAAATTCCTAGAAACATTTTTTGATCTGATAGAAAAAGGTTACATTTTTAAATAGATGCTAAAAATTATAGGAAAAAATGAATAAATATATTTTATAAGTATTTTAACATCTGTATAAAATATAGAGAACAAAGTTTTAATGTATATTCTTTTAGTATATATATATTTTGGTTTTGAAAAGTTAGAATGATTGTCATTTTGTTGTTTTTGCAAGTCATATATTTGACAGCATTTATTTTTACTTGCATTACAAAAATAATGCTTACTGTCTTGTGTTTCATTGAAATACAGTGAAACAAGCAGTAGAGAGGAGGTACATAATCTTCTGCTCATCTTGTTTGAGAGGGAGAAATAAAGAAAAAAATCTCATGAGATTCGGAAAGAGAACTGATGAAGACAGTTGGGAAAATAAAGGGAGATAAGAAATAAAGAAGACAAATGCACTCACGAATGAGAGGTTTGGGATTTGATATCAGCTGATAAGCATTAAAGATAGGAAGATGAAGTGGATAGATATTCATGCCATGTGGGTACTGCCTATTTCAGAAGCACATGTTTGCAGTGGATAGATTATAAAGTATTAAAAGATCAAATTAGAAAATAAATTAGCATTCAAAATTCTTGCATTTACCTGACTTCAGATACCAAGTACAAGCATTTACAACAAACTTGCTACCATTTTAACCACCATCAGTTTCATCTTTTAATGAAGTAGCCTAAAATACATTTTTGATACTTGGTGACCAAGGATTTATTCATCAGACATTATTTCTTTGTTACACTAAGAGAGATAGTGTAGTACTATTTGTTGTGCCTACTAATAAAAAAAGGAAGACTAAATCTCTCATACATAACATTACATATTTATTTCATCCTGGACAATCACTGTTGACCAATGAGTGTATGGTTTAGGTCCTTCTCTGAATGTAGACCCTACAATTTCATCTAGATCCAAAGAGAGTCCCTCGTTAGGAGTTATAACTCTGAGTAAATAAATCTCCCTAACATTTATATATTAAAAAATAATCATAAAAAAAACAAAGTGCAAGATGTAGAAACAACAAAACAAGCATTATTTATTATGTTTACTAGCAGTATAGCCCAGGGTTGCTCGGGTGTAATGAAAGCTTTAAAACTAATCCATGGTCCTGGAGCTCAGACTCAGCCTAAAGAATATTTGTGTGACGTTTGGTGAGAATCGGATAAAAATTGTGGATTTGTATAAAGGACATACAGACAGATAAACAGACACACACACATACATCTTGCCTTTTATATATATATATATTATCGATTTTCTGCACTATTGTAAGAACTGAAACCTCAAAACTTCTGAATATCATTTCTTATGTCTTTGTCTATGAGTGTATCAAATTTGATTAAAATCAGACCACTCCTTCTATAACCCGATTTTTTTGACTATCGATTTTCGATATTTATTGGGGGTACCTCGACACAAAACCTAGCTAAGAACACTCGCAGAACACTGTGTAAAGTTTTAAGAAAATCAGTTCAGCCGTTTTGGAGTCTATAGGTAACGGACACACACACACACACACACACACACACACACACACACACACACACACACACACACAGACAAAGTTCTATTTATAAATAAGTTTAGATTATCTGATAAATCAAATATGAATTGAAAACTGACAGAATGATCAAATAAAGAATAAAAAAGTGTAGACAGTCTTTTATGCATGTTTTTATAGATGTGTGCCTAGAACCTATATCCCCTTTTGGAGGGAGAACTATCATCTGATATAACATGTTTTAAACCACTTTTCAATGGAGAGCCTCACAGCCAAGCGAGGTCCTGCTTGCTTTAAAGCCACATCTCATTGTTCTTTTACATATGATTTTTTAGGGATGTGTGTCCAGAAACTGTGCCCCCTTTTGATAAACAAAAATGGAAAAATTGAATATGCACTAAGGAAAAATAAACAAAAGACAGATATCTTAAACAGTAACAAAGAGTACTCTATGTCTAAATTACCAAGACAGAACAATTATTCTTCCCAGCATCACATCTCTGAATGCGATAAAGTGTAAACCACTACTTGTTGTATGACTGCATATATATATATATATATATATATATATATATATATATATAGCTTTGACTTGTGATAGTTTTTCATGCCAAGATTCTATAAATAATAAATTTCTTAGACATAACACTCAACTTAAGCAACAACACATACAAATCTTACAAAAAGGAGAATAACCACCCCATATATATGAACAAATATTCTAATTCCCTCCCAATGTATTCAAACATATGCTCATATCTATAAACAAAAGATTATCCAGAAATTCCAGTAAAAAATAAAAATATTCAAAGAAAACAAAGAAACATATGAGCCAGCACTAAGAAGCAGTAGATATCCAAACAAACATGAATACAATAACAAAGTTAAAACAAACAAAAACACAAACAGAAACATGACACATCACTCAATAACTCCCAGGACCTAACTAATAAAACAACTTTTAGGTAAAATTTGACTTTATTCATCAACATTGTCTCCTGTGATACACTGTTTCCAATGCTTCTCTAACAATTCAATGTCTTTTTGTAGAACGATCAGTCTTTAGCCTCAAAATACGCCTCAGTTTCCCATATCACTTCTTCATTGGAGCCAAATCTCTTTCCCTGGAGCATTCTTTTGAGGTCTGCTAACAGCTAGTAGTCACTGAGGGCCAGATCTGGAGAATGGGGTGGATGTGAAAGCAATTCAAAGTGCAGTTCAACTAGTTTTGTCATCATTACCATCGACTTGTGACTCGGTATGCTGTCTTGGTGAAAGATCACTTTTTCTTCTTCATTTGTGGCCATTTTTTGGCAATTTCTCCCTTCAAACACACCAATAATGCTATATAATAATTGCTATTGATGACTCTTCCTTTCTCAAGGTAATTGAGGAACAAAATGCCTAGTGCATCCCAAAATACGAAGGCCAAAACATTGTCTGCTGATGTTTGTGTCTTTGGTCACTTGGATCCATGTTTCATCCAATGTCACATATTTATAAAAAAAATTCCTTGTTACATTGAAACAGGTGCAAACAATGCACTGAATCATTGATGTGTTGTTGTTTTTGATTGACTATGAGCAAACATGCACCCACTTTGAACACAGCTTTCTCATTGACAATGTTAATGCAAAAGGACATGTTCAACACCTCTGCTATCACACACAACTTCAATTTGCGATCGACCAAAATGAGTTTGTGGATTTTTTGTGTTTTTCGAGACAACTGCCGATGTTGGGTGATCTAAGTATTCAGCATCATTTATGTCTGTACGACAGTGTTTAAAGTCAGCATACTACTTCTTAACCATTGTTTCCAATGAAGCAGAGTCCAAATAACACTTATTAAGTCATTTCTTTGCTTGCACAATATTTATTTTATGGGAAAGCAATGCTTTATCAACACATGAAATTCAGATTTTTCCATTGTTTTGAAAATTTGCAACTTTAGCTTCACTTAAATAACTGTAATTTGTAAACTAATAATCCGATTGAGCCTAAATTTTATCATGTACCATTTGAAGGTTAGTATTTTATAAACGTCATATGGATTTTTTATTAGTGACAACATCTATATATCAGGCCCAGAAATTATTGAGTGATGTGTTAATCTAGTTCAACCCACCCTACAACAATATAGAAAAAATATTTTTCAGCATAATAGAAAACATTTTCCTAAATACAACAAACTATTAAAAATCATCAACAAAAATGCAGTCAAAATCAGTTACAGCTGCATGGAAAACATGCAGAAAATAATAACCAAACAAAACAAGAGAATACTTAATAAAACCAATGACAATACACAAAACAACACAGTATGAACAAATGTAACTTCTGAAAGAAAGACAACTGTCCACTTAATAATAAATACCTAACCAGCAACATAATAAAGAAAGCTACCATGACAAATAACATCAACACAAATGAAAAGATTTACATAGGAGCAACAGAAGTATCCTTTAAAGAAAAATTCAATAATCACAAAACATCACTCAATACAGAAAAATACAAAAACAACACAATGCTATCCAAATATATATGAAACCAGAATGAACATTACTACCAAAATTAAATGGGAAATAATAAAAAGATCCCCATCACATAGCAGCAATATCAAAAACTGCAATTTATGTTTAGAATAGAAACTAGCTATAATAGCTTTAAAAATCAAAATAAAATATCAAATAAATAAAATAAGATAATGGGAAAATGTAGACATACAAACAAATATCTTCTTTGCTACACAAAGAATAATAAATAACAATAAAAACATAAATATATAGACACTCTATCACAACAAAAAACAGAAAATAATATAACAACCACCAAACAAAAAAAAAAACACACATAAAATTCAAAATGTAAATATACACAAAAACCCAAACACCCAAGCATGACCTTAAAAAAGGAAACCCTTAAGCATTCAAACACACTGACATGTTAAGAAAAAAGGTTACCCCCATAAAAAAAGTCAACCTAAGCTACAAGAACAAAACAAACAATAAAAAACAATTAAGCAGACACCCATTCAATACAAAACAACTAAACAGACACCCAATCATGTGTATATTAAAAACAATAAATAAAAAATTAAAAAGAAATCAAACACCTGCACAATAAAAATAAAGAAATTAAAAGGAAAAAAAATCAACCAATCGCAAGCAGGAGTACTCCCAGAAAATATCAAATTACACCAGGCTTCTTATAAATAGGAAAGGAAACCCGGGCTTAACAGCAGAAAATCCTGCCCCTGATGAGTGAAGACATCAACATGGTGTTCTCTTGAAACTTCAAAGTTGGCATGAACCTGCTCAGTTAATCTAGCAAATTCTTTGCACTAAAATTGTATATATATGTACAAATATATACAGCCTTTGACATTTGAAAAAGAAATCACTCGACTAGCGGTCAAGAGCAAGGGAAAATTTACTCGACCAAAAATCATTTTACTCAACCAACTCTACTTTCTTAATAGTAAGTTAGTTGATTCTTAATAGTTGCCTTATGTAAACACAGCGTGAATTGAAATTTTAATTAAAATTTGGAACATGTTAGAAAAGATTTTTAAAACTTTTTAAAATAATAAAAACAAAATTTGATCTTTCCTCTTAATAATACCATAAACGTTTTGTTTTTATCAAGTTTGAGCCTTTTTAACATCATGATATGCTGTTTACTTTTTGTTTTTTGTTTTTTGGCAATTGTGTGGAGGTACCTAAATTCGTAGTTTCTTTCTGCTGTTTGACTACAACCTCCATCTCATCGATAATGAAAAATAACAAATCTGATTTTCTCAGTGATTTTCTATAAAAAAATTACTCGCTTGTATAATTTGTTTTTTGGTGCTCGGTTGAAAGACGTATGCGTTTTTTTTTCTTTCTTTCAAATGTTCGTTTTTACTTTTCGTAAGCGGAGAGGAAATATAGATTTTGAGTCAAGGATAATATTTTCCCGAATGAGTTTCTAAAAATGTGAACATCTTTAATCCATTTGCCAGATCTTGCTTTGATGATTGTGGGATGTCACTCTCTTTTGTTTAACCACACATTTCATGTAAATCAGGTGCCATGCTTAAAACCAAGGAGTTCAATAATGTCATTGTAGGTCATTCTAAATAACTTGTGAATATTCAATGCCATACTTTTGGGTTGTAAAAGGAATCAGATTTCTTTTTTCTATATTTGAAGAGAGACATTTCATTGTGAGATTTTCAATTGACTGCTGTCAGTAAAGCAATAAACTTTAATTGTCCAATTAAGTTTTTAATCAACTGAGTAGATTGGGCAAGTGAAATCTCAAAGGCTGTACATATACATATTTATATATGTTAGAGTTCACAGACACTACAAAATGTTTGATGTAGGTGTATAAAATACTAGCAGTATAGCCCAGTGTTGCTCAGGTGTAATGAAAGCTTTAAAACTAATCCATAGTCCTGGAGCTCACACTCTTTGGACATTGGCACGAAAGACTAAAAAGCAATAGTTGTTTCCAGTTAAAGTGAAACCATAAACTGAAAGAAAAATGAATGGATGTAAGTCAAATTTTGATTTCCTGGTATCAATATCAAATAAGTTTTTTTCCGTCGTATACTGAATTTTGAAGGCTAAATAAGTCCTCTGAGTAAATGGTATCATGGCTGAGACTAAGAACTACAATTATACCTACTTAGAGCCAAACCTGAAGCAAAAACTGAAATAAAAGGGCTGAAAAAATACAGACATACAGGCAGATAAACAGACACACACACAAACATCTTGCCTTTTGTATATATATATTATCGATTTTCTGCACTATTGTAAGAATTGCAACCTTAAAACTTCTGAATATCATTTCATGTCTTTGTCTATGAGTGTAACAAATTTGATTAAAGTCGGACCACTCCTTCTATAACCTGATTTTTTCGATTATCGATTTTCGATATTTATCGGGGGTACCTCGACACAAAACCTAGCTAAGAACACTCACAGATGCTTATAGTACAACTGTGTAAATTTTCAAGACAATCTGTTCAGCCATTTCAGAGTCTATAGATAATGGACACACACACACACAGACACATAGACACACACACACATGCACACGCACACACACACACACACACAGACAAAGTTTCATTTATAAATAAGTTTATATACACAAAATACAGAGTAAATATAAAATATATGAAGAAAAAATAGGTACTTGTATTTCACTGCTACTCACAACTAAAAGTTTCATGTGGACTTGCAGAATTGGTAAATATTAATCGCACAATAATCATGAGGTGAAAAAGACAATAAAACACTCATTCAGAACAGGGTTGCTCTGCAGCCGATTGCATATAATAAAAAATAAAATAAATAAATTTTTTTTTAAATTCACAAGTTAATAATAATAATAATAGTAATAAATTACAAAAATATTGATGATGGTGGTGGTGGGGGGTGAAAACAGAGCAGGGGGTGGACAGCAAATATAGGTGCCCTGATGACTCACTCACCTTGCAGGCAGGTGGGTATTATGTTTACCTGATGCCTATATTTCTCATAAGAAACTTGTAGACATACTTGCAGGATGCTATTAGCTCCTGCCTTTTAATGAACATTCTGTCATCTCCCATGGTTTACTGAGTTGCTAGTTTTTTTTTGCTTGGGCAGAGTTACACCTATCACACTTACCCATGAGCAATGGTTTTTTGCTGATGACTTCCCACTCCACCAAATGTAATAGAGATTCTGTCAGTCTTAGACAATTTGGTGATTGATGCAATTACTGAAGAGATAAATAAAATTTAAAACAGTGGCAAAATACCAAATGACCACAGTAGATCTAACTTAATAATGCTGCCAAAGAAATCAGGTGTGAACTCCACCAGACAGTTATCTTGCTGAGTCACATAAGAAAATTAATAATTAGGATCATCAGGAATTGACTCATAGCTGATCAGAAACAGGAAAGAACAGTGTGACTTTGCTGAAAACAGTAGAAGAAATTAGATTTTTATTATTAGAATTCTATCAGAACAAGCAATACTAATGCAGAAAGACATATGCTGGTGTTGCATCGATTACAAAAAGGTATTTGATAGAATATGTTGAACATATTGTAACAAGGATAAAAGTACAGTTTACCAAATGCAAAATAGCACTGGTGTGTTTGCAACAGACTGAGATGAGTGTATGGAAAAGAGTCAGTACTCATTTATTTGTAGTGAGCCAGAGGATATGGTGTCACTGAAGTGGGTTGTTACTAGTTTTTGACAGCTATTATTAATGATGAATATAACCATAACACCATATGCTATGCAGATTATACTATGCTGTTGGTAGATTAAAAAAAAAACAAAACTGAAAGGTAGTTAAGGTAGAACAAGAAGAAAGGACTAAGAAATTTAAGAGAATGTATGGCAAAATCAACTAGGTTAAAAAATGTAACTATCTGACTAATACAGCAATAGATGACAGAAAGTGGGACACACAAATCCATAGGAAAAGCAAAAGATAGATTTCAGAAAATGACAAAATATTAAGGGGTCAGAAAAATACCCTTAAAAACAGTGATGGAGTGTAATATATTATTGAATCTTCTATATGATGCGCATTGTGGTGCAGTATATATCGACTTGGAACAAGAAATTGGGGAGCTGAGTTCGAATTCCAGTTGAATTCATTGCATTCACTTATGCACAAATTCTCTTAGGAAAGGTATTAATCCATCTCTTCCTTCCAGTTATGGGTTAAATAACAGGACAGATTGGGTTCTATAGCCTTGGCTGGCAACCAGTCTACCGCAGAAAGCAATGGCAACCTACTGCAGGATAATCTTCTGCCCTGTCAGTCATGTCTGTTTCAAGACATGATCGCCCAAGCGTGTTTCACATATGGCACTTAACTGACTGACCATATGGCTCACCCATTTTCACATAGTTAAAAAAAAGATTTTGTTCTACAGACAGAAGCTGGAAGTACAAAAAAAAATCCATGAAAATAAGAGGGTGACATTCTTAAACTCAAAAAGAGATGACTGAAATATTTGGTTCACATTGTGAGGAAAGAGGACTTATGAAATTTAACACTAACAAGACATATTGCAAGGAAAAAGGAGAGAAACAGTAAATAACCTACCTAATGAGTTTGTATGAATGGATGGCAGGGTCAGAACAAAGAAGGATGGTAAAGAGAGAGAAAGTTATGTAGAGCCATGATTGGCCACATCTGGAACTTGATCAGTATATAAAGAAGATAAGTTTATGTCTATACTTGGCATCGATAACCACATTTCAAGACAAGGACTGCACTACTTGCACTTAATGGCATTTATATACCCAACCAATTTGCCTCTCCTGGATGTAATTGTGCTGGAAATAAAGTTTACTTTATAGCGAGTATCTTATCTATTTATTCCTTTTCTATTAGTAGTAGGATTCTGTTTGTAGTGAAGGGTAATTGTATACGGTTGCAGGTTAATGGAATTTGGCCTTGTGGAAGATAGCACACTATAATTCATAAAATGATTATAAAATTAAGAAAGGCAATTTGAGTATAAAATAACTTTTATATATACACATTTCAATTAATGTTTTACAATTAAAGCAATACTTGAAATAAAGGTTCAATGGAGGTTAGAATGTTCACAGAAAATAATAATGAGCTGAAAGATAAAAGGCTTAGGAATGCGAGACCAGTGGTATGTGAGGAATGTTCATTTTGATGTTGTCACTTCTAAGGTCACTAAGTCAGTAAGTTGGTTTGTGTGGAATGTCTTTGAAGAGGTCACTCCTGAGGTCAATAAGTGCTTTTGAGACAGGGAGAAGGAAAGAAGTCAGCATAGTAGCCGCTCGACTTAAGTCAAGGGGAGGCACTGGTAACTCTATCCTATTGGTCCTTCTGTCTGTCTATCGATGCTTTTTGTCTCCACTTTTTATATCCGCTTTTTGGATCAGAAGCTTGTTTTGAATTTCACGCTTGTATTTGATTCCAGGCTTCCCGTTGGCTGGTAAATAAAATTTGCGTAGGCTCGCAAAATGGAAATTTGATATTTGATTAATTTTTATTTTTCAACCGAAACATCTGCACGAACTTGGATGCGCACAAGTTTTGTTCATTTGCCTTTTTGTTGTGAGAGAGCCAACATCCGGTTTCTCACTTTTGTACAACTTCCAATAAAGGAATCAACCCCAAACAGCAATAATATAATGCATAAAAACTAATTATAAAAAATTATAATGAAGAATATATTGATCCAGACTGTTGCTAAAAATGCCACAATTAAATGAAGTAAAATTAGTAAAGGAATAATCATAATAATGAAAATGTATCTGTAGCATTGGGAGATGGTTAATTTTTCTTTATTTTGGCCTTTTGTCATACTTAACCAAACTCCCTACAGCTTACAAGTTTTATGCAGAATTATCATCAGAAGGTTTTCATCAGAAGGTTGGTTGTCAACAGGTTGGAATATATGGAGTTGTGTGGAATAGTGTAAGAATAAAATATACGTTTTGCATTTTAAAATAGAAATTTATTAAAGGGAAAGACTAACATAAGTTGTAGGAGTTAATGTGCAATTAGAAACCTTATTAAGAAGTTAAGGGTAGAGTTCATACAAAATGCTCGTAGTAGTAATTGTTGAAAGAGATAAGGAGAAAGAGAAAGAGAAAGAGGACAATGTTCGAGTCGCTTGATGTTGAAGTTACATTTTTGATGTTTCGTCTCACAGCTCCCATCTGACTTTCTTACTGACTGACACTGAAGTCCTTTTATTGTAATCTAGGTTTTTTGCACTTACTCACGAAGTCCTTTTTGGTCTTGCAAGTTGATCCTATTTTTTTTTTTTTTATAAGCGTTTCACCCCGAGCAAGGCATGTCAATGCCACTACTGCGCAGGGGGCTACGTAGAGTGGAGAAAGGATGATTAAATATAGGAAATGTCAGAGGGTGGGTGATAGGCGGGTAAGGATACCGAGAATGAGGGTTGGGTAGATGAGAGTGTTCTGAGAATAGTTGGGAGTTAGTGTGATAGGAGGTGTCTATTGACCCTACATTTAAACACCTGGAGATTGTAACTGTCAGGGAAAGCAGACTTGTGGAAGGGAGTTCCACAGGCGGGAAGCGTGAGAAAAGAAGCTGTTGGAGTAGAATTTACGGTTACATCTTATTTGTTTAACTGTAAAAGGGTGGGACCTAGTTGCTAATCTAGTATCTCGTGTAAATTCGTGCTTAGGCGGCACCAGTGATCTAAGCTCATCGGAGCAGAAGCCATGAAAGTACTTGTAGAAGAGGCACAGGGAAGCCACATCACGCCGGTGAGAGAGCGGATGCAGCCGGTCTGCCAAGTCAGTATCAACCACGTTACAGATCCTCCTTTGTATTTTGTCAAGAAGCCCAAGGAGAGCAGCAGGGGCACCCGACCAGATATGGCAGCAATATTCAATACACGGGCGGATGGTAGATTTGTATATGTGCAGAATAGATTCAGGTGGGAAAAATTTCCGGGCCCTGCACAGGGAGCCGACTTTCATAGCAGCAGATTTGGCAATGGATTCAATATAGTCATTCCATTTGAGGTCCGCCGAGAGTGTAAGGCCAAGGAGGCGTAGTATTTTACTCTCTGGGAGGCTAGCGTGTCCCATGCTAATGGGGGGTAGATGCGATTGTCTATGGTGGTTAGTTGATAACAGCTTTGTTTTAGAAGCATTGAAATTTACCAACCATTTCCTACCCCAGGTCACTACGGATTGGAGGTCCCTTTCAAGTACGGCAGCGAGGTTCACTTTGTCGTCGAGACCTGGTTTCTGATCGATGCGAGAGTAGATTGTTGTGTCGTCGGCATACATGCCAACTTGGGATCTAATGGTGTCGGGGAGATCATTAATGTAGATCAGAAAGAGCGTGGGACCTAGGATGGAACCTTGAGGGACGCCCGCGTTCGTATGGTAGTTTTGGGAGGCATGCCCATTTAATACCACCTTCAATGTGCGGTTAGAGAGGAAAGACTGGATGAGGTCAAACAGATGTCCAGTTATCCCATAGCTCCGCAGTTTGCACAAGAGGCCAGCATGCCAGACCCTGTCGAATGCTTTGGAGATATCCAAGGCAACGGTTCGGGCTTCACCATTCTTGTCGAGTGCCTGGTATATGTACTCGGTAATGGTCGTTAGCATATCAGCAGTAGACCTGGTGAAGCGAAACCCGTACTGTTTGTCAGAGAGAAGCCCATTGGCCATAAGATGCTGAATCACCTTGGCATAGATAATGGCTTCGAAAACTTTGCCAAAGATTGGAAGGAGACTAATAGGATGGTAATTGGCGGGGTCTGAGGGTTCGCCAGAATTCTTAAATATAGGAACTACGCAGGAGGACTTCCAACAGGCAGGAAAGCAGGAAGCAGATAGGCAGAGGTTATAGAGTTTAGAGAGGACAGAGGAGAGTTCAGGGGCACATTTCTTCAGTACTATGACTGGGATTCCGTCACCGCCGCTCACTTTGTGTGGGTCAAGTTGTGCAATTATCTTGGCGACCAGCGAGGGTGTAATGTAGACGTTATTTAGTTGAGCCTTAGTTCTGGGTGGGAAGTCTGGTGTAGGTATTCCTAACGAGTCCAGTGTCGAATTGGTTGAGAATCTACAGGCAAAGCATTCAGCCTTGTCGGCTGGGGAGGTGAGAACTTCAAATTCATTGATTAGTGGGGGTATTGAAGTCGTGTTTCTGCTGAGCACGCTTTTGCAGAGACGCCAGTAATCTTTGGAGCCAAACTTAGAGGATGCTATGCGTTGCCTAATTCTGGTAGCAAACGCCCTCTTGGCTTCGTTCAGTACTTTTTTACACTTGTTCCGTGCTGAGGTGAAAAGGCGCCTGTTTTGGTTCGACGAGCAGCTTCGATAGAGCCGGAAGAAATGGTTCCGGTGGGCAATGGCGGCCGAGCAAGCGGGTGAGAACCAGGGGGACAAATTTGGTTTTAGTTGGAATTTCCTGGCCGGAATAAAAGCATCGATGCCAGCCTTAACCCAAGAGGAGACTTCGGAAGCACAGTCTTCGACAGGAAGATCGAAGACGTTGAACGAGTCCCAGTCGGCTCTTTGGTAGCAGTATGATATTCTGCTGGTCTGGTTTTCTTGGGTAGAGTTAGTGTGGATTGATATGTTTATGGAGACTACGGCGTGGTCAGAGTTTCCGAGGGGGCAGAGTTGCCTGGTAGTGCAGGAGTCTGGGATGGAGGTAAAGCAAAGTTCGAGTAAAGAGTCCCTTGCGTTAGGGTTTTTAGAGAAACGCGTGGGGAAGTCCACCACTTGCGTTAGAGCTTGGGCTATTGAAAAGTGCATGGTGCGGATCCCAGCAAGGTCGGTGGCTGAGTTTTCAAGCCACTTGGTGTAGTGGGCGTTAAAATCGCCAAACACAAATATATGGGCAGATGGGTGAGAAGAAATGGCCCTGTCGATATTAGTAGAGATGCAATCAAGTACCGTACAGTCAGAAGAGGAAGGGGAGCGGTAGAGGAAGAAGAGATAGCTAACCGAGCTTAGAAGTGAGAGACGGAAGCACATGAAGGAATGATCAAGGGATTCAAGAGATGTGACCCTGGCTAGGGGGAGTTGTTCGCTGACATATACACCAAGCCCATGCATATGGACATTGGAGTCCTTCCTGAAGAGAGGAAGGTAACCAGGAACGAACAGCTCTGAAGAGGGGATAGAAGGGTCAAGGTTAGTCTCACATATAGCTAAGATATCGGGTGAGTTAGTTAGAAGGAAAGACTCTACGCTATTAAAGTTACTGCGAATACCTCGTATATTTGTGAAGGTAACGCAGATAGGTTTGGGCGATTTACGACTAGCTGGTTTAGGCTTGCTATTTTGTTTGTTTAATTTCATGCTGGTTATAGTTGTGGATAGAAAGAGGTCTAGAGTAGGGTCAGATGGTCGTTAATTGCAGCAGGTGAAGGATGGTGAATGGCGCTGCCTGCAGCATAATGTGGCCTCGGGGTTGCCCATCGGAAATTCATGCAGGGACGCCCGTCCATGCGCGAGATGGCACTACAGAAACCCCGATATTATTCAACTGTTTGTCAAAAATCATTTTAATACCTACTTTCGAATTCTGGGTTCAACCTTTTCTATAAGCACATGGTCAATCCTTTTTCTATTTGGGAAAAACCAGGATTTCACACGTCATTGTGAATTTTTGTAAGTGAAGAAGAAGGTTGATTTTAATTAATTTCTTATCCGCTACATATCAATAAAAATGAACAATAATAAAATAGAGTACAAATACAGTGGAGCCTGTCGTATGCAACCACCCCTACTGCCATCAAAAACTGCTTGCATAAAGCAGGTGGTCTCTCACTAAAGGCTCATAGTCATGACCTATTTACACCAGGAACATATATTCCACTCATCAGACTGTACATATTAGAATTTTACCATGTAATAAATAAATGAGAACATATGAAAATGGCTTAACTTTAAAGAAATGTATTCAGCATAATTCATTTTAAAATTTTAAAAAAACTTATTTACAAGGTTAACAAGAGACCAAGATATTTATTCACAAAAATATTTTTTAAGTGGACTTGAAAAAAAAGTATATAGTTTAAGTTTTTTCTTAGAAGTGAGTGATAGCTAAAGAGAATCTGCTATAATACATGGAATAAAAATAAACAAAAAGACAAAAAAACTGACAGCAATAGTGGGTGGGGATAGAGAAACAGAGAGATAGAGATAGATATACCCAGGTAGAAATAGAGTAGAGTGATACACAAAAAAATAAAGGAACAAAAGAGATGCACATTTGAGAAAGGGACATAATTGTGATTTTCCTAATCCCTGCATTTATCTAAGTCAGTTCAGAGACTGCATAAATCCCTGAAATGAACATGTCAAATGCAATACATGTTGTACAAAACAGTGATGTTTGACCGTGAGGTGAACTCAGGCAATGTACATTTCAACAAGAAATAACAGGTTGATACAACACTACAATAACAAAACAATGAGGAAGTGTTCCTGTCTTAGATCAAATCAATATGAAATAGATTTATTCCTTTAGTTTCTCCTAATTTACAAGTTCCAGGCAGTGTAAACCAAAATGTTTTTTTTAAAGGGTTGCTTGATCAGTGATTTTCACTAGTGATGTTAGTTACTGATCGCATGTTCTGGAGCTCGTTGTTTACTAAAAGTCAATTAACATTAGCAAATTGTAGTGCATAGGAAAACGGTTGTTAACAACAGGTGGTCGCTGATGAAGAGGGTTGCATATGGCAGGTTCCACTGTATTGAAAAAACTATAGTAAATCTAAATCTTCATAATTTTTTTAATAAAATGATAATATAAAAATGATCAGATATTAATCACAGAAAATATTCTTTATCTGTTTGCTATTTTGAGTTTTTTAGTCCTTTTTGGTCATTCTTTAAAAGTTCTATATATTACATATGGTCTTATCAGCTTCAGTGAAACTAGTCTTGACTCAAAGGAACCCCTTTATCTGCTTTACCTTGACACAGTGCAATCACTATTTCTATTTCAGATTATTGATTGCAATTGTGATTAACCATGTTATCAGATGTATTTCACTTCTTTAAGTTGAACACTATAACAAATTCTTTGCAGAGTTTCTTAAAGTGCAGCAATTAAATCTCTGAGTCAGACTGAATTATTCTGATTTACACTATTTATGTTCAGATTCTCCCCTCATTTTTGTTGTTGTTATCACAATGTTTCAGCTGTTGTGGCCTTTGGCCTTCCTCAGGTGTATATTGATCTGTGTAACCTGCATTATTCTCTGTAGTCTACAAGGTTATCCCTCCTTTTTTGCAAAGTTTGGTAGTGGGTCATTCAGTTTTTCTTTTTTTTTTGTTTAATCATTTCACCCCATCAAGGCAATAATGCCACTAGGACACAGGGAGTTACAGGAAATAAAAGAGAAGACATTAGTGAGGGGAAGTGAGGAAAAAGACAATAAAGGAATGAAATTCAAGAAAACAGAAGATGGCAATTGACATTGCATTTAAATTTTTTTAGATTGTAGATAGCAGAGAAACAAATTAGAAGGGAGTTTCAAGGCGAGTTTTTTTTTTTTTTAATCATTTCACCCCGAGCAAGGCAGAAACGCCACTGATGTGCAGGGGGTTACATAAATGTAAAGAGATTAATTAGAAAAGAGTGAGGAGTACAAGCTAGTTAGAAAGGAACAATAGAAAGCTGAGAAAGCAGGTGCAATGACAGGTACATGGGCGGAGAGAAAGGGAAGGTTATACAGGGGAGAGGAGAGAGCTAGAGGCCAGTGGTTAGTAGGTGAGTATTAACTTTGCTTTTAAATTTCTGGAGGTCGTAGCCGTCAGGAAAGCAAGAATACGGGAGTGAGTTCCACAGGCGGGAAGTGCGAGAGAGGAAGCTGCAGGAGTAGAATTGTCGTCTGCGTTTGGCTAACCTGACTGTGAATGGGTGGGACCCAGTTGCCAGTCTGGTTGAACGGGTAAACACCTGTTGAGGAGGCATCAGTGACTTAAGCTCATCCGAGCAGAAGCCATGAAAGTATTTATAGAAGAGACAGAGGGAGGCCACATTTCGACAATGGGAAAGTGGCTGCAGACGAGTCGCCAGATCAGTACCTATCACATTACAGACTCTCCTTTGGAGCTTGTCAAGAACACTGAGGAGAACGGCAGGGGCACCTGACCATAAATGGCAGCAGTACTCCATGCACGGACGGATGGTTGACTTATATATATGCAGGATGGATTCAGGTGGAAAAAACATCCTGGATCGACATAGTGACCCAATCTTCTTAGCAGTAGATTTTGCTATGGATTCAATATAGTGCTTCCATTTGAGGTCTGAGGACAGGGTAAGTCCGAGGAGGCGTAGTGTATTACTCTCCGGGAGAATCATCTGGTCCATGCTTATGGGAGGCAGAAGAGGTTGCCTGTAATGGTTGACAGACAACAGCTTGGTCTTAGATGAATTGAAGTTGACAAGCCACTTCTTGCCCCAGTTCACCACAGAGTGTAGATCCCGCTCAAGGTCAGCAGCGAGATTATGTCTGTCCGCCACGACAGGTTTCTTAAGAAAAGAAACTATTAAAATAGAACTGATGGTTGCATCAAGCCAGTTCAACAGTAAAATGGTGACACCTTCAGTATTTGCCTATATTTCGGAAAAGAGGTATTGTAATTATTTACATTATTTAGACTGTTGTTCTCATCTTTGTTGCCATATTCACAACACTTCATCCATTATATATGCTGACATTCTTCAGGGGATTAGAATTTTAAACTGAACCCTTTACTTCAGTCACTGGGGTATTGTTCTTATTCCATGAGTCATGACACTTCCGAATGTTCTAGTTGTCTTCATTTAGCTCAACTCAACTGGTTTGTTCACCACTGCTCACAATTAACATGGCCCAGTGGATAAAAGCAATGGTTGGATCCAATGACTTGACCCAAAGAGTTTTAAGCTCATCAGAACAGTTACCATTAAAATATTTGTAGAAAAAACAATGTAATAATATGTAAATGTAAGAGATAGACAAGAGACTCACTATGTAATCTCAAGTAGTTATGAGGTAGGTAAATTTTGTGAGTAGTGACTGTGAGTAACTTGCAAATACATGTAATGAATAAGAAATTAAGAATTAAAATCAACTTTCTTCTTCACTCTTACAAAAATTCACAATGACATGTGAAATCCTGGTTTTTCCCAAATCGAAAAAGGATTGACCATGTGCTTCAAGAAAAAGTCAAAACCAGATTTTACAAGTAGGTGTTAAATTTTGACCAATGTGAGCAACTTGCAAGACTTGAGGACTTAGCAATCCAGTGCGAAATTCAAAAAGACAATAAAAGGCTCAGATCAGTGCCAGTCAAGAGTCAGTCAGATGGAAGCAGTGAGAAAGACAAGACTAAAATGTAACTTCAACTTCAAATCAACCCGAAGATAAGGTCAAGTTGCACCTTGTTCTCTTTCTCCTTCTTTCTCATGTACTGATTCCTTCTACTTCTTCTTCTCCATCCGAAGACATTCCTACTGAATACATACATACATACGTACGCATATACTCTTTCAACAATTACTACTATGAATAGTTTCTACAAATCTTGATACCATAACATTATCATTGAATACAAACTCTACCCTTAACTTCTTAATAATGTTTCTAATTGCACATTAACTTTTACAACTTGTGTTATTCTTTTCTTTTAATAAATGTCTATTTTAAAATGAAAAATGTATATTTTATTCTTACACTATTCCACACTATTGCAAACATTCCAGCCTGCAACCAACCTTCTGATGAAAACCTTCTGATAATAACCTGATGATAATTCTAGATAAAACTTGTAAGCTGTAGAAAGTTTGGTTATGTATGACACAAGGCCAAATCAAAGAATAATTAACCATTTCCTTATGGCTTCATACTACTACACATCCATTTCTGTGCATCTGACAAGTTGAAAAGTATTCAAAGAATAATGAAAAGAAAAAATAGTATGACTTCCAAGAGAGGCAACTTAAAAATGTTCTTTAACAATATGGTAAAGCTGATTTAATAAATCCTGGTATGTTAATTTTAACACCTTCAACATGGAACTGTTTTCCTTTGATCATATACAAGAACGTTTTCATTTGCCTTCCATCAGTATAACAGATGCTAGCCTCCAGGAGAATAACTTATTTCATGTTCTTGGTCTAATTTTTTTTCTGCTGACATGAATTGCTACATCAGCTGCTAAGAAATTTGATTCACTATGTATGCCATGTGCGTTGTAGTGCAATGAATATTGGCTTGGAACGAGAAATTGGGAAGTCAGGTTCAAATTCTATTTGAATTCCTTGCATTTACTTATGCGCAAATACCCTTGGGGAAGGTATTAATCCATCTCTTCCCTCCAGTTATGGGTTAAATAACAGGACAGACTGGGTTCTATAGTCTTGGCTGGCAACCAGTCTACCGCAGAAAGCAATGGCAACCTACTGAGGGATAATTTTCTGCCCAGTCAGTCATGTCCCTTTCAGGACATTATCGCCCAAGCATGCGTCACATATGGCATTTAACTGACTGACTGAATGAGGAAAGAGGGCTTAGAGAATCTAATACTCACAGGAAGAATAGAAGAAAACGAGACAGGGGAAAGCAGTGCAAGATATATTTGACAGGCTTGAGGAAATGGATAGCAGAGCAGGGTTTGGGAGAGATACCAAGAGGAAAGATATTAAGTGTGACAAAAGACAGGGACAAATAGAAGTTCACGATCACATACGTCATGAAGAAACATGGTATGTAAAGAAGAAGAAGTTCTCTGTTGTCCTGGAAACAAATCAACTTTTCAGCACCATGTGTATAAAACCAATTATAACAAGTTTTTCAAAAAGTTATTTATTGATGGAGGAATACTGGCAACTAGATTTTTAGACTTTATTATGCCAATGTCTGCTGGATAAAGTTTTAATCCCGTCAACAATAATATATTTATAGATCCAGGAAGTTTTGTACTTGTATTCATAATTTTGTTGTTTACATGATCTTTTCTCCATCTATACAATTATAAAGCTGCCTTACCAATAAAATTGTTCACAGATTTAATGTCAAAATTGTAGCTGCTTTATGTATTGGTGATATTGACATTTACTTCCCTTCTTTTAACTTTTTCTTGGTCAGTACTGAGATGGGTGACCACTTGGGAATACCAGGTGCTGTAAGCATTTAGTGACGGATGTGCGTGCTTACAGCCATATCACGTTGAATACACCGGTTCTTGCTTGATCACCGAAGTTAAGCAATGTTGAGCCTGGTCAGTACTTAGATGGGTGACCGCTTGGGAATAGCAGGTGCTGTAAGCATTTAGTGACGGATGTGCGTGCTTACGGCCATATCACGTTGAATACACCGGTTCTTGCTTGATCACCGAAGTTAAGCAACGTTGAGCCTGGTCAGTACTTAGATGGGTGACCGCTTGGGAATAGCAGGTGCTGTAAGCATTTAGTGACGGATGTGCGTGCTTACGGCCATATCACGTTGAATACACCGGTTCTTGCTTGATCACCGAAGTTAAGCAACGTTGAGCCTGGTCAGTACTTAGATGGGTGACCGCTTGGGAATAGCAGGTGCTGTAAGCATTTAGTGACGGATGTGCGTGCTTACGGCCATATCACGTTGAATACACCGGTTCTTGCTTGATCATCGACGTTAAGCAACGTTGAGCCTGGTCAGTACTTAGATGGGTGACCGCTTGGGAATACCAGGTACTGTAAGCATATAGTGACGGATGTGCGTTGTGGTGCAGTGGATATCAGCTTGGAAAGAGAAATCAGTGAGCTGTGTTCAAATTCCAGTTGAATATCCTGCATTCACTTAAGCACTGGTACACTTGGGAAAGGTATTAATTCAGCCCTTCCCTCCAGTTATGGGTTTAATAACAAGGGTAGGACTTGGGGACCTTGCCCTTAAAAACAAATCCCAATGAATCTTGATACCCGAAAAGAAAAATGTTGTAAAAATAAAATAACCTTACCTAAAAATCATTGATTATGAACTTAAATGATCGCATAAGGATTGATAGGTCGTTAAGCCTCGAAACAAACAAACAAAGAAATTAACTTTTTCTTATCCTTATATTTGTGTCTTTTTATCTATTTGAATAATATTATCCAAGTGAGTGAATTTAGATGTGTTTATTTTAGATATATCTACATGACGGGGTGCTTGCAAGTGTGTATATTTAAGGGTACATTTGAATACATCTTTTATTTTTTTTATCTATTTGAATAATATTATCCAAGTGAATGAATTTAGATGTGTTTATTTTAGATATATCTACATGATGGGGTGCTTGCAAGTGTGTATATTTAAGGGTGCATTTGAATACATCTTTTATTTTTTTTTATCTATTTGAATAATATTATCCAAGTGAATGAATTTAGATGTGTTTATTTTAGATATATCTACATGATGGGGTGCTTGCAAGTGTGTATATTTAAGGGTGCATTTGAATACATCTTTTATTTATTTTATCTATCTGAATAATATTATCTAAGTGAAGGAGTTTAAATGTGTTTATTTTAGATATATCTACATGATGGGGTGCTTGCAAGTGTGTATATTTAAGGGTGCATTTGAATACATCTTTTATTTTTTTTTATCTATTTGAATAATATTATCTAAGTGAATGAATTTAGATGTGTTTATTTTAGATATATCTACATGATGGGGTGCTTGCAGGTGTGTATATTTAAGGGTGCATTTGAATACATCTTTTATTTTTTTTTATCAGTTTTAATAATATTATCTAAGTGAGTGAATTTAGATGTGTTTATTTTAGATATATCTACATGATGGGGTGCTTGCAAGTGTGTATATTTAAGGGTGCATTTGAATACATCTTTTATTTTTTTTTATCTATTTGAATAATATTATCTAAGTGAATGAATTTAGATGTGTTTATTTTAAATATATCTACATGATGGGGTGCTTGCAAGTGTGTATATTTAAGGGTTCATTTGAATAAATCTTTTATTTTTTTTTATCTATTAGAATAATATTATCCAAGTGAATGAATTTAGATGTGTTTATTCTAGATATATCTACATGATGGTGTGCTTGCAAGTGTGTATATTTAAGGGTACATTTGGATACATCTTTTATTTTTTTTTATCTATTTGAATAATATTATCTAAGTGAGTGAATTTAGATGTGTTTATTTTAGATATATCTACATGATGGGGTGCTTGCAAGTGTGTATATTTAAGGGTGCATTTGAATACATCTTTTATTTTTTTTTATCTATTTGAATAATATTATCTAAGTGAGTGAATTTAGATGTGTTTATTTTAAATATATCTACATGATGGGGTGCTTGCAAGTGTGTATATTTAAGGGAGCATTTGAATGAATCTTTTATTTTTTTTTATCTATTAGAATAATATTATCCAAGTGAATGAATTTAGATGTGTTTATTCTAGATATATCTACATGATGGGGTGCTTGCAGGTGTGTATATTTAAGGTTGCATTTGAATACATCTTTTATTTTTTTTTATATATTTTAATAATATTATCTAAGTGAGTGAATTTAGATGTGTTTATTTTAGATATTTCTACATGATGGGGTGCTTGCAAGTGTGTATATTTAAGGGTGCATTTGAATACATCTTTTATTTTTTTTTATCTATCTGAATAATATTATCCAAGTGAATGAATTTAGATGTGTTTATTTTAGATATATCTACATGACGGGGTGCTTGCAAGTGTGTATATTTAAGGGTGCATTTGAATACATCTTTTATTTTTTTTTATCTATTTGAATAATATTATCTAAGTGAGTGAATTTAGATGTGTTTATTTTAGATATATCTACATGACGGGGTGCTTGCAAGTGTGTATATTTAAGGGTGCATTTGAATACATCTTTTTTTTTTTTATCTATTTGAATAATATTATCTAAGTGAGTGAATTTAGATGTGTTTATTTTAGATATATCTACATGATGGGGTGCTTGCAAGTGTGTATATTTAAGGGTACATTTGGATACATCTTTTATTTTTTTTCATCTATTTGAATAATATTATCTAAGTGAGTGAATTTAGATGTGTTTATTTTAGATATATCTACATGATGGGATGCTTGCAAGTGTGTATATTTAAGGGTGCATTTGGATACATCTTTTATTTTTTTTTATATATTTTAATAATATTATCTAAGTGAGTGAATTTAGATGTGTTTATTTTAGATATATCTACATGATGGGGTGCTTGCAAGTGTGTATATTTAAGGGTGCATTTGAATACATCTTTTATTTTTTTTTATCTATTTGAATAATATTATCTAAGTGAGTGAATTTAGATGTGTTTATTTTAGATATATCTACATGACGGGATGCTTGCAAGTGTGTATATTTAAGGGTGCATTTGAATACATCTTTTATTTTTTTTTATCTATTTGAATAATATTATCTAAGTGAGTGAATTTAGATGTGTTTATTTTAGATATATCTACCTGATGGGGTGCTTGCAAGTGTGTATATTTACGGGTGCATTTGAATACATCTTTTATTTTTTTTTATCTATCTGAATAATATTATCTAAGTGAGTGAATTTAGATGTGTTTATTTTAGATATATCTACATGATTGGGTGCTTTCAGGTGTGTATATTTAAGGGTGCATTTGAATACATCTTTTATTTTTTTTTATCTATTTGAATAATATTATCTAAGTGAGTGAATTTAGATGTGTTTATTTTAGATATATCTACATGACGGGGTGCTTGCAAGTGTGTATATTTAAGGGTGCATTTGAATACATCTTTTATTTTTTTTTATCTATTTGAATAATATTATCTAAGTGAGTGAATTTAGATGTGTTTATTTTAGATATATCTACATGACGGGGTGCTTGCAAGTGTGTATATTTAAGGGTGCATTTGAATACATCTTTTTTTTTTTTTATCTATTTGAATAATATTATCTAAGTGAGTGAATTTAGATGTGTTTATTTTAGATATATCTACATGACGGGGTGCTTGCAAGTGTGTATATTTAAGGGTGCATTTGAATACATCTTTTATTTTTTTTTATCTATTTGAATAATATTATCCAAGTGAATGAGTTTAGATGTGTTTATTCTAGATATATCTAGATGATGCGGTGCTTGCAGGTGTGTATATTTAAGGTTGCATTTGAATACATCTTTTATTTTTTTTTATCTATTTGAATAATATTATCTAAGTGAGTGAATTTAGATGTGTTTATTTTAGATATATCTACATGACGGGATGCTTGCAAGTGTGTATATTTAAGGGTGCATTTGAATACATCTTTTATTTTTTTTATCTATTTGAATAATATTATCTAAGTGAGTGAATTTAGATGTGTTTATTTTAGATATATCTACATGATGGGGTGCTTGCAAGTGTGTATATTTACGGGTGCATTTGAATACATCTTTTATTTTTTTTTATCTATCTGAATAATATTATCTAAGTGAGTGAATTTAGATGTGTTTATTTTAGATATATCTACATGATTGGGTGCTTGCAGGTGTGTATATTTAAGGGTGCATTTGAATACATCTTTTATTTTTTTTTATCTATTTGAATAATATTATCTAAGTGAGTGAATTTAGATGTGTTTATTTTAGATATATCTACATGACGGGGTGCTTGCAAGTGTGTATATTTAAGGGTGCATTTGAATACATCTTTTATTTTTTTTTATCTATTTGAATAATATTATCTAAGTGAGTGAATTTAGATGTGTTTATTTTAGATATATCTACATGACCGGGTGCTTGCAAGTGTGTATATTTAAGGGTGCATTTGAATACATCTTTTATTTTTTTTTATCTATTTGAATAATATTATCCAAGTGAATGGATTTAGATGTGTTTATTCTAGATATATCTAGATGATGGGGTGCTTGCAGGTGTGTATATTTAAGGTTGCATTTGAATACATCTTTTATTTTTTTTTATCTATTTGAATAATATTATCTAAGTTAGTGAATTTAGTTGTGTTTATTTTAGATATATCTACATGATGGGGTGCTTGCAAGTGTGTATATTTAAGGGTGCATTTGAATACATCTTTAATTTTTTTTTATCTATTAGAATAATATTATCCAAGTGAATGAATTTAGATGTGTTTATTTTAGATATATCTACATGACGGGGTGCTTGCAAGTGTGTATATTTAAGGGTGCATTTGAATACCTCTTTTATTTTTTTTTATCTATCTGAATAATATTATCTAAGTGAGTGAATTTAGATGTGTTTATTTTAGATATATCTACATGATGGGGTGCTTGCAAGTGTGTATATTTAAGGGTACATTTGGATACATCTTTTATTTTTTTTTATCTATCTGAATAATATTATCTAAGTGAGTGAATTTAGATGTGTTTATTTTAGATATATCTACATGATGGGGTGCTTGCAAGTGTGTATATTTAAGGGTGCATTTGGATACATCTTTTATTTTTTTTATCTATCTGAATAATGTTATCTAAGTGAATGAATTTAGATGTGTTTATTTTAGATATATCTACATGATGGGGTGCTTGCAAGTGTGTATATTTAAGGGTGCATTTGAATACCACTTTTATTTTTTTTTATCTATCTGAATAATATTATCTAAGTGAGTGAATTTAGATGTGTTTATTTTAGATATATCTACATGATGGGGTGCTTGCAAGTGTGTATATTTAAGGGTACATTTTGATTCATCTTTTATTTTTTTTCATCTATTTGAATAATATTATCTAAGTGAGTGAATTTAGATGTGTTTATTTTAGATATATCTACATGATTGGGTGCTTGCAGGTGTGTATATTTAAGGGTGCATTTGAATACATCTTTTATTTTTTTTTATCTATTTGAATAATATTATCTAAGTGAGTGAATTTAGATGTGTTTATTTTAGATATATCTACATGACGGGGTGCTTGCAAGTGTGTATATTTAAGGGTGCATTTGAATACATCTTTTATTTTTTTTTATCTATTTGAATAATATTATCTAAGTGAGTGAATTTAGATGTGTTTATTTTAGATATATCTACATGACCGGGTGCTTGCAAGTGTGTATATTTAAGGGTGCATTTGAATACATCTTTTATTTTTTTTTTATCTATTTGAATAATATTATCCAAGTGAATGGATTTAGATGTGTTTATTCTAGATATATCTAGATGATGGGGTGCTTGCAGGTGTGTATATTTAAGGTTGCATTTGAATACATCTTTTATTTTTTTTTATCTATTTGAATAATATTATCTAAGTTACTGAATTTAGTTGTGTTTATTTTAGATATATCTACATGACCGGGTGCTTGCAAGTGTGTATAATTAAGGGTACATTTGAATACATCTTTTATTTTTTTTTATCTATTTGAATAATATTATCCAAGTGAATGAATTTAGATGTGTTTATTTTAGATATATCTACATGATGGGGTGCTTGCAAGTGTGTATATTTAAGGGTGCATTTGAATACATCTTTTTTTTTATCTATTTGAATAATATTATCTAAGTGAGTGAATTTAGATGTGTTTATTTTAGATATATCTACATGATGGGGTGCTTGCAAGTGTGTATATTTAAGGGTGCATTTGAATACATCTTTAATTTTTTTTATCTATCTGAATAATATTATCTAAGTGAGTGAATTTAGATGTGTTTATTTTAGATATATCTATATGATGGGGTGCTTGCAAGTGTGTATATTTAAGGGTGCATTTGAATACATCTTTTATTTTTTTTATCTATCTGAATAGTATTATCTAAGTGAGTGAATTTAGATGTGTTTATTTTAGATATATCTACATTATGGGGTGCTTGCAAGTGTGTATATTTAAGGGTGCATTTGGATACATCTTTTATTTTTTTTTATCTATTTGTATAATATTATCTAAGTGAGTGAATTTAGATGTGTTTATTTTAGATATATCTACATGATGGGGTGCTTGCAAGTTTGTATATTTAAGGGTACATTTGGATACATCTTTTATTTTTTTTCATCTATTTGAATAATATTATCTAAGTGAGTGAATTCAGATGTGTTTATTTTAGATATATCTACATGATGGGGTGCTTGCAAGTGTGTATATTTAAGGGTGCATTTGAATACATCTTTTATTTTTTTTATCTATTTGAATAATATTATCTAAGTGAGTGAATTTAGATGTGTTTATTTTAGATATATCTACATGACGGGGTGCTTGCAAGTGTGTATATTTAAGGGTGCATTTGAATACATCTTTTTTTTATTTTATCTATTTGAATAATATTATCCAAGTGAATGAATTTAGATGTGTTTATTTTAGATATATCTACATGATGGGGTGCTTGCAGGTGTGTATATTTAAGGGTGCATTTGAATACATCTTTTATTTTTTTTTATCTATTTGAATAATATTATCTAAGTGAGTGAATTTAGATGTGTTTATTTTAAATATATCTACATGATGGGGTGCTTGCAAGTGTGTATATTTAAGGGAGCATTTGAATAAATCTTTTATTTTTTTTTATCTATTAGAATAATATTATCCAAGTGAATGAATTTAGATGTGTTTATTCTAGATATATCTACATGATGGGGTGCTTGCAGGTGTGTATATTTAAGGTTGCATTTGAATACATCTTTTTTTTTTTATCTATTTGAATAATATTATCTAAGTGAGTGAATTTAGATGTGTTTATTTTAGATATGTCTACATGATGGGGTGCTTGCAAGTGTGTATATTTAGGTGTGCATTTGAATACATCTTGCTTTTTTATCTATTTGAATGGGCATATATGGGTGCATGTATTTGGATGATTATATTTGGCTATGAAGACTTTTGGTGTATCTTCTTGGAGGGGTGCTTGTGAGTGTGTTCATTTAGGGGTGCATTTGGATACATTCATATATACATTTATACATACATTTATTATAATAAAATCAAGTATATATATATATATATAAAAAGTTGGGGAGATCAGCCAATTACACTATCAGGGTTTTGACCAGGAAATTTGTATCAGATAACTTAAATATCTAAAAGCCCTATATTTTAGAGCTTCATTTTCTTCAAACATGTATTGAACATTTTCTAATACAACTGTTTACTGGTCTAAATTATATCCAATTTAAATCTGATCTATAATTGTTTAATATATATATATATATATATATATATATATATATATATATATATATTTGGACAGCAGCCTTTATTTTAAACACATTTCATTGAATATAACAAACAAGAAAAATTTTATTCATTTTTTATTTAGTTTTTCTTACATTTTCCCAACTGGTGGGAGAAAGGGAGCATAAAAATTGTTCATATTGTTCCAAGTGCTTCCAGCTACTTCTTGAAAATGGCTAAAGAAGTAGCTGAAAGTTCTTGGGACAATGGACAATATGGACAGATTTTTCACTTCCTTACTCCCAACAAATGAGAAAATGTAAGAATGTTGGAATAATTAAATAAACAATTAATCAATTTTACTTTTCTGTCTTATTCAACAAAACATCTATCTATCTATCTATCTATCTATCTATCTCTCTCTCTCTCTCTCTCTTTCTATATATATATATATATATATATATAGAGAGAGAGAGAGAGAGAGAGAGAGAGAAAGAGAGTTGTGTTTGATTTTCTGCTGCTAACAGATTTTGAATGTTGGGAGACTGCAATAAACAAAACAAAGAATTGAGTAGAAAATGAATGGCTACTGTTTATTGACACAGGTAGAAGATGTCATTGAGTGAGGGTGGCCAAAGCTCCCCTTCATTAGGACTGCTACCAAACATGCCCAAACACAATGGTTGAAAGATGAGAAGAGAACAATTGTGCCTTTTCACACGTGACCAGAAACCCTTTTGGTTTCCTTTTGCATTATGGGAAAATTAAATTCTTTTATTATTATTATTATTATTTTATTTACTATTTTATTTCATTTTCATTCTCTCACAGATATACAGGGTGCGATGGTTAAATTGTCGTCGATTTATGTTTTTAATTTCATGTATGTATGTTGCTTGTTTTTTATTTATTTTAGTATAGTAGGCTCAGCTGGGCACCGCCATGAGAAAAAGAGCACCATGACACAATTTTCCCTGCCAGGAATTTGGAAATGGCATGCTGTACTACTTGGAATTTATGCCAGAAGCTCTAATACAAACATTTAAGAGTGTTTGGGTGTCGATCTGAGGACAGTGAAGAGGATTCAAAAAGAGTTGGATGAGTCTAATAGTGATTACAAAGATATCGCAACTTAGAAAACTCACTCTGATCATTCTGATAAAAAGAACTCCCATATTTATTGGTAAGGGCCTCAGACTCTGTATTAAGTCTGAGCCCTCACCAATAAATCTACATCAAGTGCCATGTGGGGGTTCTGCTGCTCTGGGTCAAGACAATGTCTGCTATGTATAGAATTAATACAAATAAATGTTGGTTGGTTGTTTTTGTTTTATGGCATATCAACCTTGGCAGGTCATTTATTGTCAACTAAATTTTTTTTTATTTATTGCTGGTAATACCTTTTTCTTTCAACAATTTATTGTTATTTTTATATAAGTTTTTGTCTAGTAATACATTTCTTTTTGAGTATCAAGAGTGAAAAGATTGGAAAAGAGAAAACCGGAAACCACATCCTAAACAGGGAACAAGGGATGAGCCTCTTCACCTGTTCAATAGACGTGAGTGGAGTGTGAACCGGGCGATAGTTTAGTCTATCTACTCCAATTGAAAAAAAAAAAAGTAGTGAAAAGATTGGAAAACGTTTCAACTGATATTTTAATAATCTGAGCACTGACTACTAAAGACAAAAAAATCAAACTACTTATTAATTTGAAAGCAAAGTTAAATTTATCTTAAAAATATGCTAACTAAAATACTAGCAAAATTAATGACAAAGTGGAAAACCTTTTTGTGTGATGTGTTTTATCCGTTAGTACTTTGTTTAACTAAAGTGATATTTTTGTCGATGTAATTATATATGTTACGGAAATTAATGAATTTTAACTTTAAAACTTGGAAACTTGGTTATAAATAACCAACAATTTGAAATGAATTGTTTGAATTTTTGATAAATACTCGCACTCAAGTAGATACTCCGTCTCTAATTAAACAGTATTACATATTTATATCTACTGGCCTGATTATTTACGATAAATTTTTCAAGTGTATTTGCCTGTATTTTTCAAGTGTATTTTTCAAGTGTATTTGCCTTGTTTGAACATTATTTTTTATCAATACTTGCACTCAAGTAGATACGCCGTCTCTAATGAAACAGTATTATATATTTATATCTACAGGCCTGATTATTTACGATAAATTTTTATTACAAAAAAGTGTGCCATTCGCCAGGATTCGAACTTGCAATCTCTATCTATATAGGGGAAGCTACCATTTCAGTTATATTTTGCATCTTTTTCTAATATAATCTTCATGTTTTTAGAGAATAATTAGCAATTAGCATGAAATTAAATAGGTTTCTTATGTCATTAATTTATGAATTTTCAATTTTTCTTATGTCATTTCAATTTTTATGTCATTTCAATTCTTATGTCATTTCAATTTTTCTTATGTCATTAATTTTATGAATTTTCATCTCTTTTCAATTGTCTTTTTTCTCCTTTTTTCTCCTTTTTCTTTTCCATTTTATTCAATTTTTACTTTTTATTGCTTCTGTCTAGCAAGTAGTTTAATTTTAAATCAGGTATTCTACATTTCAGTCAGTTAAGTGTGATACGTGGTACATGCTTGGGCGATACTGTCTTGAAAGAAACGTGACTGACTGGGCAGAAAAATTATCCTGCAGTAGGTTGCCATTTCTTTCGGCAGTAGACTGGTTGCCAGCCAAGGCTATAGAACCCAGTCTGTCCTGTTATTTAATCCATAACTGGAGGGAAGTGACAGGGATTAATACCTTTTTCAAAGGTATTTGCATGTAAGTGAATGCAAGGAAATCAACAGGAATTTGAACTCAGCTCCCTGATTTGTCATTTCAAGTCAATATCCACTGTACCACAATGCACATCCTATGCTCAGAACCAGAAATCAGAAACCTGAGTTCAAATTCCAGTTGAATCCCTTGCATTCACTTATGTGCAAATACCCTTGGGAAAGGTATTAATCTCTTTTAAAAGTTGACAAAAAAATTTTAGTTACTGAGATTTGCATAATAATTTCAGACAAACTGTATATTAAACTAAGCTTTGTAAATATTTAATTATTTTGCCAGGGAGCAATGATTAGCAAGCTTTTCATTTTCTTTTTATTATGTCTTGCAGACCATGACAACTGTAGTGAGTTCAGTTTGTAATGTTTGTGAAGAAAATCTTAAAAAATTGAAATTTGGTAAAATTACCAAATTAGACAGGAACAAATTATAGTGGACACTTTATTAGAACATATTCTGGTAATTAATCAACTTCAGACTAAATAAAAACCTCATTTTATTGAAAAGATTTGAAAGAACTTTTTATTGAAAATAATTAAGATATGATATTCTTAATGAGTGGCTGACAACTTAAAACCTAATTAACTTATTATTTATGGAGAAACGTACATTGAATTATTAATCTGCAAAAAGTTTCAGTTTTTAAGCATATATAATTATTTTTGTTTAATTGTTTCACCCCAAGCAAGCTAGTACTGCCACTGATGCACAGGGGGCTACATAAGAGAGATTAAGTTTTACGCAGGAGGAGAGTAAAGAGAAAGATGAACCAGTTACAGGGGGTGTCAGAGAAAAGGCAAGAGAAGGATGGGAACACAGGAGTGAAGACAGTTGCAAAGGTAAAGAGAAAGGAAAAGAACAAGATACACAGGGTGATGTAGAAAGGGCTGGAATCAAGTAGATAAAAGATAGGAATTGACATTGCATTTAATTTCCTGGCGGTTGTAGTCATCAGGAAAGTATATGGAAGGGAATTCCACAGGTGGGAAGCTGAAGAAAAGTAGCTACTGGGGTAGAACTGCATTTGGTTGATTTAACTGCAAAAGGATGGAACCTTGTTGCCAGCCTGGTTGTCCTAGTAAATTCTCGTGGAGGGGCACCAGTGACCTAAGTTCATTGGAGCAGAAGCCATGAAAATATTTGTAGAATAGACAGAGGGAAGCCACATCCCGCAAGTGAGAAAGTGGCTGGAGTCGAGCTGCCAGGTCTGGATCTATCACATTACAGATTCTCCTTTGGAGCCTGTCGAGAACACTAAGATGGACAGCAGGGCCACCTGACCAGATATGACAACAGTATTCCATGCATGGTTGGATGGTTGATTTATATATGTGCAAAATGGATTCAGGTGGAAAAAACTTCCTAAATTAACACAGTGACCCAACCTTCCCACCAGTGGATTTAGCTATTGTTTCAATGTAATGATTCCACTGGCTTGTAAATTTCAATGCTTCTAAAATGAAACTGCTATCTATCAACCATTACAGGTAATCTCTTCTGCCCACCCTACCTCATAAGCATGGACCAAGCAAGTCTCCCTGAAAGCAATGTACTGCACCTTCTAGGTCTTTTTATAAAACCCCTCAATTCTTTCTGGAATATAGAAATTTTGGATTTAATCTTTGTTTTTTTCTTTTCCTTTCCTTTTTTCTTTGTAAATGAGTTGAATATTTTTACAAGAGCAAAGCTTTACTCCCACAATTAACTGCTGAAAGCTCTGAATTTATAGCCTTGTGCCAGACCAAGCAAAAACGTGAGAAAAATGTTGGTGCTTTACTATGGAGCAATAACTAATAAACATATTTTCTCAATTTTGCTACTAGTTAAATAAATTTTAAAAATGTATAACATTAAAAGTTTATTCATTGATGTGATTCTGGTCAAGTGTATAGATCAGTCAGTCAGTTAATTTCCATAAGTGATACAAGCATGGGCAATCATTTCTCTTTTGAGACATGATTGACAAGGCAAAAGATTTCCCCACAGTAGGTTGCTATTACTTTCTGTGATAGATGGGTTGCCAACCAAGGCTATAGAATTCAATCTGTCCTGCTATTCAACCCATAGCTGAAGGGAGAAGAGATGGATTGCTACCTTTCACAAAGGTGTTTGTGCATAAGTGAATGAAATGAATTTGACTGGAATTCAAACACAGCTCTTGGATTTCTCATTCCGAGCTGATATTTGGTACACCACAATGCACGTCTGTGGATACCTGGCCAGAATCATGTACTAGAACTCAAATTTTTGGACAATATTAGCATGCATTTACATTAGAGACAAATATGACATTTTTTTAAAAATAGCAGTAGATTAAAGTTGATGTGTTTTTTTTTTTTTGCCTAAATATATAACATTGGATGACTGTGACTTAATAACAACAGCCAATAAAAAACAAGAAGTTTATGTCTTTAAGACTGGATAAAGGTGTAAAAATGTTACAAAGATATTCTCTTTTTCAGGATGTGCATGTTTTAAGCTTTCCAACTTGAATGTTGGACTTTTTTCTAAAACTATTTTTATGGCAACTGATTTGACAAGATTCTTTCTATAGTTACCCAACCACATCAATTTCCGCACGCTACTAGCATCTAGGTCCCACCATTTTACAGTAGAAAATTTTTCTTTTTTTATAATCATATCGCCCCAAGCAAGGCAGTTTACTGCCACTGGTGTGCAGGGGGTTACATAGGAGGAAAGTTATGAGAAAGAGTGACAGGTTATAAAGGGTGTCAGGGAGTGATTAAGAAGATAAGAATACTGATGAGAGTGGAATGGACGAAGAAAGGAGCACAAGAGAAAAGATGCAAGTTAGTGAGATAGTAGATGACTATTAACTTTACATTTCAATTCCTGGAGATTGAAGCAAGTAAATGGAAGGGAATTCCACAGGTGGGAAGTGTGAGAAAAAAAGCAACTGGAGTAGAAGTTTTCGTTTACATTTTATTGGTTTCACAGTAAAAGGGTGGAACCCAGTTGCTAATCTTGTGAATCAATGGTTAATTGTAACCATCACTTTTACTCAAACAGTTTTTTCTTGCAGCTCTCCTCTGTGGAACTCCCTTCCATTTACTTGCTTCCCTGATAGTTACAACTTCCAAAAGTTACAGTATCAATTGGCATCTTCTATCTCCTTGAATCCCATCTATCTCTTATCCTTTCTTCAAAATCATTGTTTTTTTCTTATTTCACAGTAACCCCAAGCAAACAAGTGTCATTCATGCCTTGCTTAGGTTGAAAAAAATATTTGATTTTTGGAGCTTATTATTGCTTACTTTGTCAGTTTGGAATATATTTTGAATTGTAACAATTTATTTATTTATTTTTTTTTTTTTTGTGAGTGAAGATTGCATTAAGTTTTTAAAAATAATAATTTTTTCCAGATACAAGTCCTACTATTTAATCCATACCTGGAGAGGAAAGATATGTTCATACTTTCCCCAAGGTTATTTGTCAACAAATGAATGTAGCAAACCCAATTTGAATTCAAAATTAGCTTTTCAATTTCTTATTCAAAGCCACTTTCCATTGCATCATCCCCAAATCCTCCTATTTAAATGCACTTACTCAATACTAAAAGAATTATTCATACAAGCCTATGTGGTCATATGTAAATGAGGTAAAACTTATTTCAATATCACTAAACCTCCCTGAAATAAAAGAGTTTTATGCTCTCTTGTGAATCTTAAGCTTCTTCTATATGCTGATTAATTTTCATTGATTCTTATAAATTTGACTCTTTCAGGAGTTGATTTCCTGTTTTTTCTTGTACCACTCCTTAATGGAATAAGACATGATTAATGAGGCCCTTATCTATCTTCCTTTGAACTTTGTAATCTGCAAGTGTGTGGCATAGTTTGGTAGTTAAGCAATGGCCTTGACAGAAATCCTGGTGAGGAGAAATTGCCTTTAATTTTATTTTTATGGGCATATGGGCTATAATTTATGCTTGCTAAGTAGGAAACTTTGGTTCAAATCTCACTTGGCTCAATTAATAAGGAAGATGACTTCTTGATATTATTGGTCTGTGGAGGTGATCCCAGCATGTGGCATCTTTGGAAAAATTTTTTTTTTTTAATCATCTCACCCCAAGCAAAAGAAAATGATGGAACAAGAGCTTGTGAGAGTGGATGCAAGTTAGTGTGATAGGAAATGTCTATTGAAATTTAAATTCCTGGAGATTGTAGCTGTCGGGGAAGCAAGTATATAGAAGGGAATTCCACAGGTGAGAAGTGCGTGAAAAGAAGCTGTTAGAGTAGAAATTGCAATTACACTTTATCAGTTTCACTGTAAAAAGGGTGGGACCTAGTTGCTAATCTAGTAGCTTGTGTAAATTCATACCTAGGAGGCACCAGTGATCTAAGTTCATTGGAGCATAAGCCGTGAAAGTATTTGTAGAAGAAACACAGGAAGCCATGTCACACTGGTGAGAGAGTCGGTATCATTCAAAATGCCTGAAAACCAAACCGTGAGTTGACCCAAGCCTTGTGAGCAAACTTGGGTTGATGAAACTATTTGAGAGCTGTCAATAATTATGTTAGCACAAAGTCCCAGGTCGACATGACCAAAGGTTTGAGTGGAGTGGCCTTGTTCAGACTGTTGATTACACCAGATAATGCACTCTCTACCAGAAACTGTAACTAATGTCTGCTCAGTACATTTGCAATATGAACCATAGATGGGATCTGTAGAAGTTCAACAAATACAAATGTTCCAGATCAGGTGTTTACAGCAGGGCATTGATTAGCTATTCTAGTAGACAGGTATACTCAGGTGTCAGTGGCCAGCCATTAAAGTATAGTCTGTATCATTTTTCTGCAATTCCATTTGATTCTAGATGACATGGTGAAGTTTTATATAGAATGCATAAATATAAATCTTCTTAACCAAAAACACAGTCCATCATCATAAAATTCTGGAGTATTACTTGGTGCTAATATTTTGGACACCATTTTTTAAATATATTGCTTGTAATATTTGAATTATGGTATCAGGTTTTCTATCATGAAACTGAAGTCCACCCTAAAAAAAGAATCCATTAAAATAAGACATAGTCCAATATTGCCAATATATACATGATTCATGTAAACATGATTCCCAGGCTCTGTTTTATTCAGCCAGGTGTGTAATTTATTTGCTGAAAATTATTTATTTCTTTACATTATTGACATAGTTTTTGACATTACGTGAGTATCTTGGCCACCATGCTCCTAATTTCAATTATTTCTGTATGACTGTGATTATGCAGTGAACACTGTCATGCACGCTTTTCGTAATTTTTTTAAATCTTCATTGAATATAAGGTGATTTTGCTTAATACTGGATCATGTAAAGTTTCTGAGGCAAATCAATCAATAGGTAGAATGTCCGATTCAATCCGATGTAAAAATTCAAAAGAAAGAAAACAAATTATAGCACATCTTCAACAGCAGCAGCAGTCAAGCACGACAAGCATCAGCAGCAGTCATCAGTATTCAGGTTAGGTTTAGGACTCCAAGTTCTTTATGGAGAATTCTCCTATGTAGAGCACAGTAGATGAAAGCATTGAATTTGATGACATAGTAGTTGTGAGTTCAATCCCTGGGCTGGATAGTCTACACTTGGATTCAGTGGAAACAGTGTGAGCAATAACTGAACAGTGCTAAAAATAAGAATTAGGCAAGATAACTCTGGGTGTGGGCAGTTAAACAAGAACATTAAACATTAAAGGGTTCTGTTCAAAATTCACTGTTGGTTACCCAGATTGATATACACCTAATGAAGTTTGGAGGGCACAACAGCTAAAACATAGTAGGCTGTGAGGATCTCCTTAATAGACTTAGCATAAAAATAAACATGATATGAGAGCCATTAATAAATAAATGAACAAATGACAGCAAGTCTTTAATGGCTGCAGCTGTTATAACAAAAGTGAAAAGCTTCAGTGAGTGTAGTCAAATATGACAAACAGTAGCAGCAGCACTAATCAGCATCAGGTTAGATTTAATGCTCTAAGTTCTCCACAGTATTGTTCTACAAACTAGTGAATTAAAGTGTTGGTTTGTGAATTTTGTGACATAGTAATTGTGAATTAAATCCCTAAGTAATACAGTATGTACTTGGACTCAGTGGAACTGAAGCAAGCAATAACTGAGCAGTACTCAAATTAAGAACTAGATGAGATATCCCTAGAAATGGGAAGTGGAATGAGAATAGATTAAATGAAGGGTTCAATTTGGAATTCTCTGTAGGTTACCAAAACTACTATACACCTGATAAAGAGCACAACAGATGAAACATTGTGATAAGAACAACAAAGATGAAGACAATTTTTCTTTTATGTGTCCTGTCCTTTCAAGACGTAGGCGATCATGGCTTCCCACATCTCCTTATCCCTGGTGGCTCTTAGCATGCTTTCTTCTGTTGCACCATACAACCCTCGTTCTATCATCCGCCTGATCAGGTTCTTCAAATATGTTATCTGCTGCTTTTCCCTGTTTCTTTTTCACTCTATCTGGCCTGTTAGTATCAGGTTCTCCAAGCCCTCCTTTCTCATTGCATGTCCCAGTAACTTTAGTTGTCTCTTCCTGATGCTCAGTATTAATTTCCTTTTTGTTTACATCCTTTCCAAAACCTCATCATTGCTCACATGCTCGGTCCATGATATCTGCAGCATCCTTCTGTAGAACCACATTTCAGCTGCCTCAAGTTTTTCCTATATCTTCAAAGATATTGTCCAACATTCACTGCTATATTGAAGAACCGATATCACACAGCAATCCAGTACTCTCCTCTTTGTTTTTTAGTGAAATTGTCCTGTTTCTTAATACTTTACTCAACTTCTGGAATGCTTCTTTCGTCATACCAGTTCGCCTTCGAATCTCAGTGTCACACTTTCCGTCTTCTGTTAGAACACTTCCTAGGTATTTAAATTTTTCTACCTGCTTGATTTTAGAGTTCCTCACCTGTATTTGGCATTTTGGGCTGCCCTTTTTGCTGATGACCATGCATTCGGTTTTCTTGCCATTTTTTTGTAGTCCTTTCTCGTCACTAAAAAGTGCAAATAAATTTTGTCTTTCTCATCTGACATGTTCTCTCTTTGTTCAACTTTAAAGTGCAATCATGATAATGCATCAGCGTGAGGAATAGCATTTTTTTTAGACATTCAATATCAAAATCAAAGCTCCTGAGTTTTATGGCTCATCATAAAGTCCTAGATGTAATTCTTGGTAATTCCTTCGTTGGATTATAAATAAATTCTAAAGACATCAGCAAGAAATGTTTGCCCAATAAGAGTTGGCAAACACTATTAATATTCCATATGATTGGTAAAGCCTTTTTTTCTATATATTAATAATTAGATTATGCAGCTGTTAATCTTCTAGGGGTACATTATTGAGTGTCCTTCATGAGATTAAATTGCTGATATAGAATGTTTATAACGGCAATAGAAGGCTGACAAGGAGAATTCAGTATTTAAATTGTGGGTGCATTGGCCGGGAGGAAATGTCTTTGAATATGGGTACACAGATGTTAAAATGTTCATGGCAATAAAATGCTGAAAGAGAATTAATGCTTAGGAATGTGGGAGCGTTGTGAGTAAGGAATGTCTTTGATGTATTCGCTCCTTAGGTCAGTAAGTAGATTTGAGACAGCGAAAGATAAGACGAGAGGGAAGGGAGGCTAGGATAGTAAGCTGCTTGATTTGGGGTCAAGGGGCTACTGATTACACTCCTCTCCCTCGAGTCAGTCCGTATGTGTTGGCCTGCGTTGGTCTGTCTGGCGATGCTTTCTGTATTGGCTTTTTATTTTGACTTCTTAGATTGCAGGTGAACATTTGGGAATTCATATCCGTATTTGGTTCAGGGCTTTCCATTGGCCGATAAATAAAATTTGCGTAGGCTCGCAAATTGGAAATTTAATATTTAATTAATTTTTAGTTTTCAACCGGAACATCTGTGCAAAGCCAACTGCACACTGATGACTTTTGGTCATTTGCTTTTTGGTTGTGAGGGTGCAAAAATCCGGTCCATCGCTTTTGTTCGGTCGGTATCACCACATGTTCACTTTGCATCTGTAGTTAATAAGAAGTTCTTTTTGGAATCAAATGCTGTTTGTTCTATTCCATTTAACAATGTTTATGCCAAATAGAAAAGGTACAATTTTCATGGATGCCATGTTGTTTTTAAGTTTGTTTAAGCCACCTTAAGGCTTTAAGACAGTTTGAGCCTTAAACAAACTTTAAGTTTTAAGTTTAAAATAAAAGCTTAAATCAAAGTATTAGTGTTTTAAGAATTACCTAAAACGGAGTTCACTTTTTACATAAGAATTATATATGAACATATGGGGGGGGCATCAGGATTCTAGAGGTGATGAGGTGGGGCATGGCCCAAAAAGGTTGGGAACACTGGTCTAAATAAATTATGACATATAGCCTGTCTGAGTAACACTTGTAGTAACAATCTGATTCAAGTCAAAGTAATGAGAGGAGTCATTAAGAAATTTTCCTGTGTCTAGACTTATAAAAGAAAAGGAGAAATATTTTTTGTAAAAAATACTCAACAATTTCTGGAATATAAAATGTTGGGGCTTATACTTTATCTATATTCTTCTTTTCATTTTTTTTTTAGTTGTATATTTTACAAGGAAAAATTTCCACCTGCTAAACCATCAACAATCCTTCTTTTTTTTTTTTTTTGTGAACAGAAATATAGTCAAACCAGTATTTAATACTAACTCTTGGAACTCTCCCTTCCTGGTCATAAAATATCGCTTCATGGTGCATGTATATTAATACTTGCAGCTATTTATAAATGCTTTATAAACAATGGATCTATACTTAAATAGTTTTTGTTTTAATCAATCATTTATTTACAATTTATAAATCACCTTGTCACTGGCTTTCTTCTATGTTATATCCTTTAAGGATATTTGTAATCATGGCTCTCCACAATTTCCTGTTTTGTGCTGTCCTAAGTAACCTTTGACCTTTACCATCCTTTTTTGTCCTTGTCTTGACAGCCATTCATGCACATTCATTATGTAGGTTACTCACCATTACTCCTGCTTCCCTTGCCCTTAAGTATATCCTGTTCATATTAAATTTTCCAATCCTACTTCATTATGTGTCCCATGAATATCTGCTGTCTCCTGTCAGATTGTAAGTATCAATTTCCTATTTTCCTTAAAACTTCCTCATTGTTCCCATGCTTTGTCTGTGGTCATTGAGAATAAGGCTTAATTCTGACAATTCTAAATTTAAGGTCTTATGGCCATATCATTTTTGACACACCAGTTCTCATACAATAATGGAAGTTAAGCAACATCGAGCCTGCTCAGTACATAGATGGGTGACTACTTGGCAATACAAGGTTCTGTAAGCTTAGATGTGAAGGATGTCTTGGAATCAAAAATCAGAGAGTTAAGTTCCAGTTCCAGAAGAGTTCATTATATTCTTCTTTTTTATGTACCATGTCCTCCCATGCTGTAAGCAATCATGGTTCTCCACAATTTCTTTGCTTTTGTAGCTCTTAAATCTTTTCGTTATTTCTCCTAAACCCTGTTCTACCAATGTGTTATGCATTTATTTTCTCTGTCCCTCTTTTCTTTAATGCATCTTGTGAGTTTCATATTTTCCAAGCTCTCTTTCCTCATTATATGCCCTATTTCTCTATAACTTTGTCATTGATGAGATTGGGTCCATGGTATCTTTAGTATCCTTCTGTAGAACCACATTTCGGTTGCACCGAGTCTTTTCTTCATCTATGAGGAAATTATCCAACATTTACTGCCATATAGAAGGACAGATATCACATAACAGTTCAGTACTCTTTTCTTTGTTTCTAACAAAATTTTTTCTGTTTCTTAATACATTGCTTAATTTTTTTTAAAAGTATCTTTGACTATCCCAATGTGTCTTTGGATTTTAGTGTCATACTTTCTATATTTTGTTAAAACACTTCCCAGATATTTAAATGTTTATAATTGTTTGATTGTGGTATCTCTGATCTGTAATTCACACTTTGGGCTCACCCTTTTACTAACAGCCGTACATTCTATCTTCTTGCAGTTAATGTTTAGTTTTTATTCTCATTTTCTTTCACTACATTCTGTCGGAGTTTTTGTAGTTTTCTTTCCATTCTGTTAACAACACTGTGTCATCTGCATATCTTATGTTGTTAAGATTATGGCTGCCAATAATGAATCCTGGTAGGACTTCTAATTCTCTCGGAATTGCATCGTTGCATAGGTTGAATAATTATGGTGTGAAGACACGTCATTTTTTTACATCTCTTTCTATTTCTTCTCACTTTCCTTCACTATATTCTGTAGGCATTTTTGTAGTTTCCTTTCTGTGTCTACTATCAACACTGTGTCATCTGCATATTTTATGTTGTTAAGATTGTGGCTACTAATAATGAATCCTGGTAGGACTTCTAATTCTCTTGGAATTGCATCGTTGCATAGGTTGAATAATTACGGTGTGAAGACACATCCTTGTTTTACACGTCTTTCTATTTCTTCTCACTTTCCTTCACTACCTTCTGTAGGCATTTTTGTAGTTTCCTTTCTGTGTCTGCTATCAACACTCTGTCATCTGCATATCTTATGTTGTTAAGATTGTGGCTGCCAATAATGAATCCTGGTAGGACATCTAATTCCATCAGAATCACCTTGCTATCTAGGTTGAATAAGTCCAGCGAGAATACATATCCTTGTCTTACACCCCTTTCTATTTTTGTATATCTGCTGAACTCTTTTTCTATCCATGTACAGGCAGTTTTCTGACAGTATAGGTTCCTTATTATTTTAATGTCCTTCCTAAATATGTCCAAGCTGCTGAGCAGTTCCAACAAATCTTTGTGGTGTACTTTATCAAATACCTTTGTGTAATCTATAAAACACAGGTACATGTTCTTCTACATTTGTATTGCTCTTTCTGATAACATTCTGTGCATAAATATTGCATTACTTGTTCCAGTGTCTTTGACAAACCTGCACTGTTCTTATCCTATTTATAGTGTGGTTCTGCTGCAGTCTCAAAATTCAAATAAGTTTCATTATATGGGTATTAGGCTGATTGTCTGATGAAGTTCACATTCATTTGCACTTGGCTTCTCATGCAGTGCTATGAAAATAGATCTACATAGGTTTTTCAACATATCACCACTATTATTGATTTCATTTATCATTTCTATATCTTGTCTATGGCAAAATAATCTAAGGTTACCTGATTCTCTTTTAAAATTCTGTTTAGCTCTACCACTTTTGTTTTTGTTCAAATTGGTAAGTGCAGATTTCTTCAGATTTTAATATTTCCAATCCTTTAATATCTTTATCTATTGCTGGTTGTTTTCTTTTGTCATAGAAGAGTTCTCCGATGTATTTGTTCCATCTCTGAAGTATTTTTTTATCTAGTATCTGTATTCAGTTCTTGGATTTTATGCATCCTATTAATGAGTATATCTTTTGTCTTGTTAATTACCTTATTCTTTATGCATATCTGCTTTGTCTGTGATACACATTCTTTCTATTTTTGCACATTTTTTCTTTGAGCCATTCTTCTTTAGTCTGCATTTGTTCCTTATTTCCTTGTATAATGTTTTATATTCTGTTCTGTCTTTTGGCATTGTTTTTTTTTTTTGTCTTCTTTTCATCATGTCAAGAATTTCATCTGTCATCCATTAATTTTTTTCTTTTTTTGTCTTTTTTCCTTTAGGATGACCTCGATTGTTGATTTTACTAAAGCTTCTTTTAATGGGTCCCATTTCGAGTTTCTATTTTTATGTTGTTTCTAGTATCTGCCTTTCAAACTGTCCATTTATTTCTCCTTCAAATTCAGGTCATTCAAGAGTCTGTCATATTGCAATTTGGATGCTGTCTTAATCCTTTTCAATTTCCATAGTTTCATTCTCTGCTTACATGTCACTGGAAGGTAATCCTTTCCACAGTTTGCACTTGGATATGTTTTGCAGTGTAAAACTGGATTCTTGAATCTCTTGTTCATAGTTATTTAGTCGATTTGGTTTTTTGTTTCTCCTTCTTAGCTTCTTCATATTCATACACCACTGAACCCATTTTTTCTGTGTTCATTCCAGGTTCTTAATCTAAATTTGTCAACTATTTCATCATATCTCTCATTTTATAACTTGGTATTTAGGTCTCCCATGATAATTATAATTTCTTTCAATTTGCATTGAGCTCTGGTGCTACTTACTTTTGCTATGACCATACTTTCTATCTTCTTACAGTTAATGATTAGTCCTTTTTTCTTGCTTTCCTTTATTACTTTGTCTCAGAGGTCCTGTAGTTTTCCTTCTGTGTCAATCATCACCTCAGAGACATTTGTATATCTTATATTGTTGAGATTATGCACATCAATAACAAATCTTGGTAGTGATTTCCAACTCACTTAGGATAGCATTGCTGTAGAGGTTGAATAAATATCGCAAGCAAACAAATCCTTATCTAATGTCTCTTTTGTATATTTGTGTAGCTACTCAATTTATTTTCTAGTTGTTTGCTCTCAGCATGCTAAATCTAAGTTTAAATAAAACCTTGTCTAAGAGAAACACCTTGTAATGATTAAGTATTTGACTACTTAATATTATGCTGCAATTTTTTGGTGATGAAGAATTATCATTATTATATACCTTGGTAGAATACTCATATTCATTTTACTCACAATTTCTGTGCTCTCTAGCCTTCTTCAGGTGTTTGTTGTGATATTCATTGGAATTTTAAACTGAACCTGTTACTCAATTTACATGGGAAATTTCTTTATAATTCCATTTTTTATAATGAAGGTACATTTGCAGGCAATGATTTAGCTCAAAGTGAAACAGCCAAAGTCTTGTATTTCACAACCAGTAAACTTGGACCTTCATGCCTGCAAAAAACAGTTTGTCAAAAGGACGGTTTTTCCCTTGATAATGCTATCATTTTAAGTCCTTTCACTCCTCAGCAATGTTTATTGCTTTAAAAACCAATGATTAGAATTTTAATAAAACCTAAATATATGAAAATGAATTTATATGTTTTCTTTGTTCTTTTGAATTGACAACAATATAATAAACACCATTTATTTATTTATTAGACTGCTTATTTACACTATTTATCTAAATCTAAACTTATTTATAAATGGAACTTTATCTGTGTGTGTCTGTGTGTGTGTGTGTGTGTGTGTGTGTGTGTGTGTGTGTGTGTGTGTGTGTGTGTGTGTCCATCCGTTACCTATAGACTCCGAAAAATGGCTGAACTGATTTTCTTGAAAATTCACACAGTTGTACTATAAAAGTCTGCGAGTGTTCTTAGCTAGGTTTTGTGTCAAGGTACCCCCAATAAATATCGATAATCAAAAAAATCGGGTTATAGAAGGAGTGGTCTGATTTTAATCAAATTTCATACACTCATAGACAAAGACATAAGAAATGATATTCAGAAGTTTCAAGGTTGCAGTTCTTACAATAGTGCAGAAAATCGATAATGTTGCACCAATTCCCAATCATCTGATAATGTATAATAAAGTGATCATGGCATCTGCAGAATAATTGCACATGTTGTGACAGTATCCATTAATTGGGATAGCTTCCTTTGTGAACAAAGATTTAGCCAAATTCTTCTCTCAGGAATTGACTGCTCCAACAGATGAAGTATCATCCCAGCTGGTGGGCTTTAAAAAAATGTAATCATGCTCTTAGCAACCAAGCAGATATTGACATAGGTGACTTGAGAAACACACATGAGGAAGCCAATATATGGACTGTTCTTCACTGCATTCTGGTACAGTTATTGGTAAATTTTTGTTTTGTTCCCTGAAGACCTTTACCCCGTCAAAACTTTCTAAAACATCCTTAATTCCGTGCAAATGTATATGCTGAATTCAAATCGATAATTGTTTATTGAAGAAACCTAGCTTTTTTTATATCTCACCCCTTACCACTGTTCTCATATCTGATTCACCGCTGAATGACTTGAGGTGTAGGATACTTATTTCGGCCTTTTTACTCCATTTCAGCAATTACTCTGCAATTTGTTTGGTTTCAGAACTCATCTTCCACGAAGTAACTGCAAAAAGGAAGTAAAAGCCCGAATAATCAGAAAACTACGTCTGCAGTTAATAACATTTTTGAACCGTGGTTAGTGGGTAAGATAAACAGCAACAAAAGTTCCATATTTTTCTGTTCGTTAACAGTAATAACGGTAAGTTTCTTCAATAAATAATTACTGATTTGAGTTCAGCATATACATTTTCACGGAAATAGCGATGTTTTGGAAAGATTTGAAGGGGTACAGGCCTTCGGGGAACAAAACAAAAATTTACCCAGTTATTGTTTGGTCGCATGCTCATCACATTGGGTGATCATGTCTTGAAAGAGACGTGACTGACTGGGCAGAAGATTTTCTTGCAGTAGGTTGCCATTACTTTCTGTGGTAGACTGGTTGCCAACCAAGGCTAAAGAACCCAATCTGTCTTGCTATTTAATTCATAGCTGGAGGGAGAAGTGACAGAGTAATACATTTTTCGGTGGACCTGAAGGAAACTACCACCATCGTTAAATTTGTTGTTTTTCATTTTTTTTTTACTTTGTTTCAGTGCAATCTTATCGATTAGACCCTAAACTCTCCGATTAACAAAAAAAAAAATTTGGAAAAATTTCAATATTTCAACTATTTTAAGGGGGCTCAGTTTTTCATGCAACATTATAGTAAATCGGTTCTCCACTTTGGAAGCATTCACCGGTATGACATTACCACCACCTGTAAATTTGTTGATTATCAATTTTTTTAACTTTTATCAGTGCAATCTTATCGATTAAACCCTAGACTTTCCGATTGACAAAGAAAATTTGGAAAAATTTCAATATTTAAACAATTTTAGGGAGAGCTCAGTTTTTCATACAACCTTATAATAAATCAATCCTGTGCAATTAACTTTTTTGTTTGCACATATTCAACAACTGAATCCTTTGCAAAATTTTTGAATAAAGTGATTCTTGGCGTTTCCGATGAAGATGCCATCGTAAAAACTAAAGAAAACTTAAAAAGACAAAAACCAGAGCAACAACCCATCCCCAAAAAACCAAAACAAAGCGACCCCAACACGAGTGGTTCCAAAATGGAGGATCAATTTACTATAATGTTGTATGAGAAGCTGAGCCCCCCATAAAATTGTTTAAATATTGAAATTTTTCCAAATCTTTTTTGATAATCAGAAACTTTATATATTAATTGATAAGACTGCACTGAAAAAAGTAAAAAAAACTGAAAAACAACAAATTCAAAGGTGGTGGTAGTCTTCTTTATTTCGGCCATTTTCCAAAGGTATTTGCATATAAGTGAATGTAACTAATTCAACTGGAGTTCAAAATTGGCTCCCTGATTTCTCATTCTGTGCAAATATCCACTGTACCACAATGAATTTCCTTTTATTGCATCCTCTCATTAGTTTGTTTCACAAAGTAACAGTTCTGGGGAAAAAGAAGCTGTCTAAGTTGGACTTCTTTGTTACCAATGGAATATAAAAAGAATGAGGATGAGTTGATCCTCTGTATGTGACATAGCAAGTCCTAGCTGTGAAGGTTAGAAATGGTGGAACTAAAGAATGTAACTCATCTGAACATATGCCATGAAAATAATGATAGCATAGTAAGAGGCTTGAAATATTTCATCTGTGGGGAAAGGGGTTGTAAGATGGAAAATAATTCATAATCCACAAATGCTTTTGGAGTATGTCAAGTCTGGAAAATGAGGACGGGGTAGCTCCAGCCCAGATATAACTGTAATATTTATATTATTTACAATGTTCAGACTGTTGTCCTCATCCGTTTTGTCATATTCACAATGTTTTGGCTGTTGTATGCTCCAACCTTCTTCTTGATTGGAATTTCAAACCGAACCCTTTATTACAATCACTGGGGTATATCATCCTCATTATATAAAGTTTCAGTTGGAAGTCATGAGTTATCTCTCTCTAATCCTACAAGTTACCACTGCTGTAGCATGGTATTGAATTCACAAATCAGAAACTAACCGACATCCCTATCCACTGGGCCATGTGTCCTTAAGGACAAGAACAACTATATATATATATATATATATATATATAATAATAATAATAATAATAATAATAATTATTAAACCGACTCTGCGTGTATTCTAATCTCAAAATTTTATAGAAGGGACTTTTTAAAACCATGAATGACCAGCAGAATCTAAATCCGTTATTGTCCTTGGCTATAAAGCTTTGGGCAAAGAGGGGGAAAAAAAGAAAACTGCGTGGGACCGACAATACATACGGTTCCTCCCAGTAAAAAGAAAAAAAACCCTCTAACGGAACAAACAACCAGAAAAGAAAAGTGCTCGATACACACAACCGAAAAGTATTTAACTAGAAGGCAGTAACGCAGAGCAAACACACTAACAAAATAGTAAGATCAAGCCACACCTCACGCTAATGCGACAACGGTCGTCAGGGCCCTGACGAGCCGTTGTGCGAAACCGCGGTAGGTCTTGGCGATCTTACTATTTTGTTAGTATATATATATATATATATATAAATATATAGTATCCATAAAGTTTGTGTGGAAAAAATGTTATAAAGTTTAATGTACCTAGTTTTAAGTATAGGGATTGATACTAATGTGATCTCAGGCATTACTGTAAATCATTTGGCAAATGTTTTCCGTGAACTGCAAAATCGTATTACCTTTTGTATTGCTAATGATGGAGGACATGTGGAAACTTAAATAAAATTTCAATAAAACCTTAAAAAATATAGATTTACTTCTTTCTAATCCTTTTTACAAATTATTTCTATTACAAATATAAATAAAGTTATCATTTTTTTAAAGTGCACCCGAACTTTATGGACACTTTATATATATATATATATATATATATATATATATATACTAGACAACAATATAGTACAGTTTGAGTGTACCATATAAATGATTTTGTCAGATTACTGATAGTTATATAAGCAAGTAAGCAGTAATGGTTGGCTGCTCATATTTGTGTATGCCTGTTTGTTAAGGTGGCTAGTCAGTCACTATTGCATATACCTGCTTAAGCACATTTGTGTTTGTTTAACACCCACAGAGTCAACCTGTAATTTATACTGTCACTATGCTGAACAAACCTTTGTTACAGTTTCTAGGAGAGAACACATTATTAGTTATGACCAGCAGTCTCAAACCCTCTGTCATGGTGACTTGTGACTTCATACTAGCATAACCATCAACAACTTCAAAACTGTTCTGTCTACCAAGTTGCATTCACAAGGCTTAGGTCAACTCATGGCATGGTTTTCAAGCACTTTCCAAAGGTGAAGTCATCTCCCTAGGTCAATAAAATCAAGAAGTCACCTTCTTAATAAATCAACTATGGCTAAAACTATGGAGATTAAAGAAACCTAATGCAGCCCTAAGACTGCAGTACAATAGACTCGTGAATGACTTGAACCTGCAGAAAATGTACATGGACATCAGGAAAATGAAATATGAAGAACAAATTAGAAATGGAAGCTCAAAATAGGACGCACTAAAAGAAGCTCTAGTGACATCAGTAAACCCCAAAGGAAAAAGTATGTCGGATCACTGAAGAGATTCTTGACATGATTCAAAGAGACAGAAAATGATGCCAAGATATGAAACAGAATACAGGAAACTACACAAGGAAATAAGAAGCAAATGGAGACAAGCTAAAGAAAGATGGTTCAACAACAAATACGCTGAAATAGAGAGGAGAAAAACAAAGGAGAATAAAAAATAAAGGAACTAACTGGACAAAAGACCTGCTCAGCAACAGGATATATAAAAGCAAAGGACAGAACACTCCTACTTGAAAAAAAAAGAAAAAATACTTTAGAGATGGAATTAGTATATCGGAGATCTCTTCCAAGACAAGAGAAAGCAACCAGCAAAACACTAAAATATGGATGGGCCAGAAATATTGAAAACTGAAATGGAATTGGCAATAGCCAAGTTGAACAGAAACAAAGCAGCAACACCTGACAGGCATTGTAATAAAGGTGCTGATGTCCTTAGACAGCTTTGGCATAGACAGGATCACATAAATAATAAACAAAATCTACAAAAGTGGCAATATACCGGAAGACCTGAACAGATCAATTTTCATAACATTACCTAAGAAGCCAGGTGCAAACAAATGTGAACGCCACCAGACAATCAGCTTAATGAGCCACTTACAAAACTCATCATCCACATTCTGATGAACTGAGGGTGCAACACAATCAGCCCAGAAATAGAACAAGAACAGTGTGGCTTCGTTAAAGATACTGGAATGAGGAATGTAATATTCATGCTCAGAATGATATCTGAACGAGCAATACAAGTGCAGAAACACTTTTATTTGTGCTTTATAGACTACGCAAAGGCATTTGACAAAGTATGCTACAAAGTCTTGATAGAAATGTTTGACAACCTCGACATTTTCAGAAAAGACATTAGAATAATCGAGAATCTATATTGGCAGGTATACAAAAATAGAAAAGGCATAATAGAAGGATGTGTTTTCTCAACGGAATTATTCAACTTATACAGTGAAACAATTCTAAGAGAAATAAAAGCTTTTTTTTTAATCGTATCACCCCGAGCAAGGTGGTAATGCCACTGATGTGCAGGGGGCTACATAAGAGTAAAAAGATTAAGTAGAAGAAAGTGAAGAGGAAGACGAACCAGTTAGAAAGGAGCAAGAAAAGGATGGGAATACAGGTGTGATCACAGCTGCAAAGGTGGAGAGAAACAAAATGGATATACAGGGTGGTGAAGAAAGAACTAGAGTCAAGTGGTTAAGAGATGGGTATTGACATTGCATTTAAATTCCTGGAGGTTGTAGCCGTCAGGAAAGCAAGAATATGGAAGAGAGTTCCACAGGCGGGAAGTGCGAAAAAAGAAGCTGAAGGAGTAGAATTGTCGTCTGCATTTGGTTGATCTAACTGTGAATGGGTGGAACCCAGTTGCCAGTCTGGTTGCACGAGTAAACACCTGTTGCAAGGGCACCAGTGACTTAAGTTCGTTGGAGCAGAAGCCATGAAAGTATTTGCCAGGATTCATCATTGGCGGCCACAATCTCAACAATATAAGATACACAGATGACACAGTGCTGATAGAAGACACGGAAAGGAGAGTTCAGGTCCTCCTACAAAAGGTAGCAAAAGAAAGTGAGAACAAAGGCCTGAGTATAAACTTTAAGAAAACTGAATGTATAGTCGTCAGCAAAATGAAGACCCCAAAATGCTACAAGGTTGCAGAAACTAAAATAGAAAAAGTAAAGAAATTTAAGTACTCGGGAAGTGTTCTGACAGAGGTTGAAAAATGTGACATTGACATCTGAAAGATGCATTGGCATGACCAAGGACGCATTTCAAAAGCTAACCAGAGTACTGAGAGACAGAAAAATCTCATCAGAAACTAAGAAAAGAGTGCTGGTCTGCTATGTGATATCTGTGCTTCCCTATGGCAGTGAATGTTGGATGACCTCTTCAAGGATGAAAGAGAGGCTCAAGGCAGCAGAAATGTGGTTCTACAGAAGGATGCTGAGGATACCATGGACCGAACACGTGAGCAACAATGAGGTGTTGGAAAGGATGCAAATGAGAAGAAAACTTATACTTAACATCAGGAAAAGACAGCTGAAGTTCCTGGGACATGTAATGAGGAAAGAGGGCCTGGAGAATCTAATACTTACAGGACAGATAGAAGGAAAGAGAGACAGGGAAAAGTAGTGCAAGACATATTTGACAGGGTAGAGCAAATGGATGGCGGAGCAGGGTTTGGGAAAAATACTAAGTAGAAAATTACTGAGATCGACAAGAGACAGGACCAAGTGAAAGTCCATGATTGTCTACATTCTGAAGGGATATGGCACATGAAGAAGAAGAAGTGTTTTGACCTTAGTTTGGGAGTTAACTATTTTCTCAAAGCTGGAACCCTAACTGGTGTTACCAGTCTGGGTCTGGGTGGATCTAGGAACAACAGCAATTCGGAGGTAGTTCTATGATTGTCAAAACCTCCCAATCCAAGGCCTTGTTGCAGCATATAGTTTATTAACACAACCAGGGTGGTGCAGAAAATGTAGTTTTGCCCAACACCATAAATTACTACAATTTAGAAATATTAACATAAATTCTCTAGTCATATTATTAAATGGCCTTGTCAGATCTAGACGTTAATATGGATGCCATCCATGTTGCCAAACTAGTGCTGAAATATCTAAACTGTCAGTTGTATAAAACCTCTTTCTCAGAACAATCATTAAAAATATCTTCTAACAAATGAAACCTAAAGACTATACTTCTTTCAGCCTTGTGGATAAGGGATACAAAATCACAAAGAATTGTACCAAATAAAAGAAACACCTCATTTGAGGACTTTCAACCACAGCTACAACTAATATGAATATCACATGTAACTCACCATGTAAATCACCAAATTGTTAATGTTCAAAGAAAAGTTTAAGAAGGATAGAAAGATTTTTTAAAAATCTAACCAAAATAGCAGTGGCTGTTCAGTCAATGAATGACAAATGTTTTCTTGTAAGTAAATGGCTAATATAACCTTTACAAACTTATACCTTCCATCTTAATTTTAGTTGCTTTTCATCAAATAATAACATTATATTGAATGTTATTAGATTCAGATGCAGCATTGTCAACCATTATTAATTTCTGACTAGTATTTTTTCCATTTTAATTTTAGTTGTTTTTTATTGTAACTATGCAGACTGTCATTTTTCATTCTTCAATATACAATGATTAATATTCCCTTAAATATTATTATTATTAAATGAAACATTGTCAATGATTATTAATTTCTGACTCATATTTCTTTCATCTTAATTCTAGTTGCTTTTTATTACAATCTGTGATCATTAGTAAACAGACTGCAGATGAAGAGTAAACATTTGTTTAACTTCAAACTCACATTCCTTTTCCTTAGAAGTTTGCTTTGCTGTAACAGCTACTTCACCATTTGAGCTACAAGATCTTTAGGATTGACAGAAGATGAAACCTGATCCTTACATTCTTGTCTGTTTGTCTGAGAAACTGCTTAAGTGCACTCAGGGGTGGGTGTTTATATAACCCCTCTGTAATACCATTCTTTCATATGTTTGTAACCCAGGTGCAACTGTGGAGTCCTATGATTCTATACTTGAAAGCCTAGATATCACCTCAGCTCACCCATGTACCTAGTTCCCTTAAATGTGATAGTGAGTGAAAATTTTATTCTAGGGTGCAATATACACTACATATAACCATTCAAACTTACTCTTTGTTTTTCCTCAATCATCTGGTGCCTTATTTGATGTTATTATTTTTATGTACGTGAGTAATAGTAATTAGCATATCTTATGCTGTATTGATGACAGGAACAGAAAAAAGAACTGCAAGAATTACTAGATTAAACAATAAAGGAACAGAAAAAAGAACTGCAAGAATTACTAGATAAAACAGTAAAGGAACAGAAAAAAGAACTGCAAGAATTACTAGATAAAACAGTAAAGGAACAGAAAAAAGAACTGCAAGAATTACTAGATAAAACAGTAAAGGAACAGAAAAAAAAGAACTGCAAGAATTACTAGATAAAAACAGTAAAGGAACAGAAAAAAAAGAACTGCAAGAATTACCAGATAAAACAGTAAAGGAACAGAAAAAAGAACTAAAGAATTACTAGATAAAACAGTAAAGGAACAGAAAAAAAGAACTGCAAGAATTACTAGATAAAACAGTAAAGGAACAGAAAAAAAAGAACTGCAAGAATTACTAGATAAAACAGTAAAGGAACAGAAAAAAGAACTGCAAGAATTACTAGATAAAACAGTAAAGGAACAGAAAAAAGAACTGCAAGAATTACTAGATAAAACAGTAAAGGAACAGAAAAAAGAACTGCAAGAATTACTAGATAAAACAGTAAAGGAACAGAAAAAAGAACTGCAAGAATTACTAGATAAACAGTAAAGGAAACAGAAAAAAGAACTGCAAGAATTACTAGATAAAACAGTAAAGGAACAGAAAAAAGAACTGCAAGAATTACTAGATAAAACAGTAAAGGAACAGAAAAAAAAGAACTGCAAGAATTACTAGATAAAACAGTAAAGGAACAGAAAAAAGAACTGCAAGAATTACTAGATAAAACAGTAAAGGAACAGAAAAAAAGAACTGCAAGAATTACTAGATAAAACAGTAAAGGAACAGAAAAAAGAACTGCAAGAATTACTAGATAAAACAGTAAAGGAACAGAAAAAAGAACTGCAAGAATTACTAGATAAAACAGTAAAGGAACAGAAAAAAAAGAACTGCAAGAATTACTAGATAAAACAGTAAAGGAACAGAAAAAAGAACTGCAAGAATTACTAGATAAAACAGTAAAGGAACAGAAAAAAGAACTGCAAGAATTACTAGATAAAACAGTAAAGGAACAGAAAAAAGAACTGCAAGAATTACTAGATAAAACAGTAAAGGAACAGAAAAAAGAACTGCAAGAATTACTAGATAAAACAGTAAAGGAACAGAAAAAAGAACTGCAAGAATTACTAGATAAAACAGTAGCGGAACAGAAAAAAGAACTGCAAGAATTACTAGATAAAACAGTAAAGGAACAGAAAAAAGAACTGCAAGAATTACTAGATAAAACAGTAAAGGAACAGAAAAAAGAACTGCAAGAATTACTAGATAAAACAGTAAAGGAACAGAAAAAAGAACTTGCAAGAAATTACTAGATAAAACAGTAAAGGAACAGAAAAAAGAACTGCAAGAATTACTAGATAAAACAGTAAAGGAACAGAAAAAAGAACTGCAAGAATTACTAGATAAAACAGTAAAGGAAACAGAAAAAAGAACTGCAAGAATTAACAGATAAAACAGTAAAGGAACAGAAAAAAGAAGTGCAAGAATTACTAGATAAAACAGTAAAGGAACAGAAAAAAGAACTGCAAGAATTACTAGATAAAACAGTAAAGGAACAGAAAAAAAGAACTGCAAGAATTACTAGATAAAACAGTAAAGGAACAGAAAAAAGAACTGCAAGAATTACTAGATAAAACAGTAAAGGAACAGAAAAAAGAACTGCAAGAATTACTAGATAAAACAGTAAAGGAACAGAAAAAAGAACTGCAAGAATTACTAGATAAAACAGTAAAGGAACAGAAAAAAGAACTGTAAGAATTACTAGATAAAACAGTAAAGGAACAGAAAAAAGAACTGCAAGAATTACTAGATAAAACAGTAAAGGAACAGAAAAAAGAACTGCAAGAATTACTAGATAAAACAGTAAAGGAACAGAAAAAAGAACTGCAAGAATTACTAGATAAAACAGTAAAGGAACAGAAAAAAGAACTGCAAGAATTACTAGATAAAACAGTAAAGGAACAGAAAAAAGAACTGCAAGAATTACTAGATAAAACAGTAAAGGAACAGAAAAAAGAACTGCAAGAATTACTAGATAAAACAGTAAAGGAACAGAAAAAAGAACTGCAAGAATTACTAGATAAAACAGTAAAGGAACAGAAAAAAGAAGTGCAAGAATTACTAGATAAAACAGTAAAGGAACAGAAAAAAGAACTGCAAGAATTACTAGATAAAACAGTAAAGGAACAGAAAAAAGAACTGCAAGAATTACTAGATAAAACAGTAAAGGAACAGAAAAAAGAACTGCAAGAATTACTAGATAAAACAGTAAAGGAACAGAAAAAAGAACTGCAAGAATTAATAGATAAAACAGTAAAGGAACAGAAAAAAGAACTGCAAGAATTACTAGAGCAAACAGTAAAGGAACAGAAAAAAGAACTGCAAGAATTACTAGATAAAACAGTAAAGGAACAGAAAAAAGAACTGCAAGAATTACTAGATAAAACAGTAAAGGAACAGAAAAAAGAACTGCAAGAATTACTAGATAAAACAGTAAAAGAACAGAAAAAAGAAGAACTGCAAGAATTACTAGATAAAACAGTAAAGGAACAGAAAGAACTGCAAGAATTACTAGATAAAACAGTAAAGGAACAGAAAAAAGAACTGCAAGAATTACTAGATAAAACAGTAAAGGAACAGAAAAAAGAACTGCAAGAATTACTAGATAAAACAGTAAAGGAACAGAAAAAAGAACTGCAAGAATTACTAGATAAAACAGTAAAGGAACAGAAAAAAGAACTGCAAGAATTACTAGATAAAACAGTAAAGGAACAGAAAAAAGAACTGCAAGAATTACTAGATAAAACAGTAAAAGAACAGAAAAAAGAACTTAAAGAATTACTAGATAAAACAGTAAAGGAACAGAAAAAAGAACTGCAAGAATTACTAGATAAAACAGTAAAGGAACAGAAAAAAGAAGTGCAAGAATTACTAGATAAAACAGTAAAGGAACAGAAAAAAGAACTGCAAGAATTACTAGATAAAACAGTAAAGGAACAGAAAAAAGAACTGCAAGAATTACTAGATAAAACAGTAAAGGAAATTAAAAGAACTGCAAGAATTACTAGATAAAACAGTAAAAGAACAGAAAAAAGAACTGCAAGAATTACTAGATAAAACACTAAAGGAACAGAAAAAAGAACTGCAAGAATTACTAGATAAAACAGTAAAGGAACAGAAAAAAAAGAACTGCAAGAATTACTAGATAAAACAGTAAAGGAACAGAAAAAAGAACTGCAAGAATTACTAGATAAAACAGTAAAAGAACAGAAAAAAGAACTGCAAGAATTACTAGATAAAACAGTAAAAGAACAGAAAAAAGAACAGCAAGAATTACTAGATAAAACCGTAAAGGAACAGAAAAAAGAACTGCAAGAATTACTAGATAAAACAGTAAAGGAACAGAAAAAAGAACTGCAAGAATTACTAGATAAAACAGTAAAGGAACAGAAAAAAGAACTGCAAGAATTACTAGATAAAACAGTAAAGGAACAGAAAAAAGAACTGCAAGAATTACTAGATAAAACAGTAAAGGAACAGAAAAAAGAACTGCAAGAATTACTAGATAAAACAGTAAAGGAACAGAAAAAAGAACTGCAAGAATTACTAGATAAAACAGTAAAGGAACAGAAAAAAGAACTGCAATAATTACTAGATAAAACAGTAAAGGAACAGAAAAAAGAACTGCAAGAATTACTAGATAAAACAGTAAAGGAACAGAAAAAAGAACTGCAAGAATTACTAGATAAAACAGTAAAGGAACAGAAAAAAGAACTGCAAGAATTACTAGATAAAACAGTAAAGGAACAGAAAAAAGAACTGCAAGAATTACTAGATAAAACAGTAAAGGAACAGAAAAAAGAACTGCAAGAATTACTAGATAAAACAGTAAAGGAACAGAAAAAAGAACTGCAAGAATTACTAGATAAAACAGTAAAGGAACAGAAAAAAGAACTGCAAGAATTACTAGATAAAACAGTAAAGGAACAGAAAAAAGAACTGCAAGAATTACTAGATAAAACAGTAAAGGAACAGAAAAAAAAGAACTGCAAGAATTACTAGATAAAACAGTAAAGGAACAGAAAAAAGAACTGCAAGAATTACTAGATAAAACAGTAAAGGAACAGAAAAAAGAACTGGCAAGAATTACTACAGATAAAACAGTAAAGGAACAGAAAAAAGAACTGCAAGAATTACTAGATAAAACAGTAAAGGAACAGAAAAAAAGAACTGCAAGAATTACTAGATAAACAATAAAGGAACAGAAAAAAAGAACTGCAAGAATTACTAGATTAAACAGTAAAGGAACAGAAAAAAGAACTGCAAGAATTACTAGATAAAACAGTAAAGGAACAGAAAAAAGAACTGCAAGAATTACTAGATAAAACAGTAAAGGAACAGAAAAAGAACTGCAAGAATTACTAGATAAAACAGTAAAAGAACAGAAAAAAGAACAGCAAGAATTACTGGATAAAACAGTAAAGGAACAGAAAAAAGAACTGCAAGAATTACTAGATAAAACAGTAAAGGAACAGAAAAAAGAACTGCAAGAATTACTAGATAAAACAGTAAAGGAACAGAAAAAATAACTGCAAGAATTACTAGATAAAACAGTAAAGGAACAGAAAAAAGAACTGCAAGAATTACTAGATAAAACAGTAAAGGAACAGAAAAAAGAACTGCAAGAATTACTAGATAAAACAGTAAAGGAACAGAAAAAAGAACTGCAAGAATTACTAGATAAAACAGTAAAGGAACAGAAAAAAAGAACTGCAAGAAATTACTAGATTAAACAGTAAAGGAACAGAAAAAAGAACTGCAAGAATTACTAGATAAAACAGTAAAGGAACAGAAAAAAGAACTGCAAGAATTACTAGATAAAACAGTAAAGGAACAGAAAAAAGAACTGCAAGAATTACTAGATAAAACAGTAAAGCAACGAGAAAAAGAACTGCAAGAATTACTAGATAAAACAGTAAAGGAGCAGAAAAAAAGAACTGCAAGAATTACTAGATAAAACAATAAAGGAACAGAAAAAAAGAACTGCAAGAATTACTAGATTAAACAATAAAGGAACAGAAAAAAGAACTGCAAGAATTACTAGATAAAACAGTAAAGGAACAGAAAAAAGAACTGCAAGAATTACTAGATAAAACAGTAAAGGAACAGAAAAAAAGAACTGCAAGAATTACTAGATAAAACAGTAAAGGAACAGAAAAAAGAACTGCAAGAATTACTAGATAAAACAGTAAAGGAACAGAAAAAAAAGAACTGTCAAATGTAAGAAGACAGAATGCATGGTTCTAATCAAGAGGAACTATCCAAGATGTGAACAACAAATTGGAGATGTCAAAATCAAGGAAGTCCAGAAATTTATTTATCGAGGAAGTATTATAATAGATGATGAAAAATGAGATACCTAAATTTAATGGCACATTGGAATAGCAGAAGATGCTTTCTGTATAACACGCAGTTAGTCAGGGTTTATCCTGGTCAACATGGCACCAGATGTGATGACGGTCTTTGGCCACTAGTTGTGATGGCTTCGACACAGTAGCTGGTCTTCAAGTCGTCTATTACAACAGTATTCTTCCTCACCCATGCTGTGAATTTTGATCCTAAGGAAGTCACATTGAATTCTTGCTAGCTGTCTCTTTACCATGTTAACTCGATTGGACATGCACACAATTGGGTTAATGATAATGGCACTAAAAATAAATTGAATGAGGCCTGAATAAGTTGTGGAAAAAGTCTTTATATACAAACAAACAAAAAACAAAAAGAAATAGAATATAAGACATATTTGATTGGCCTGAGAAAATGGATGGTGGAGCAGTGTTTGGGAAAGAACAGTTCAGTTTAAGTGCCATACATAATACACACTTGGGCAATCATGTCTCGAAGGAGACATGACTGACTAGTCAGAAGATTATCCCACAGTAGGTTGCCATTGCGTTCTGTGGTAGATTGGTTGCTGACGAAAGCTATAGAACCCAATCTGTCCTGTTATTTAACCCATAACTGGAAGGAATAGACAGATTAATACCTTTCCCAAGGGTATTTGCATGTAAGTGAATACAATGAATTCAGCTGGAATTTGAACTCGGCTCCCTGATTTCTCATTCCAAGCCGATAGCCAATGCACCACAAAAGATACCAAGTGGAAAATTATTGAGATCGATAAAAGACAGGGCCAAGTGAAAGTCCATGATCGCTTACGTCCTGAAGGGACATGGCACATGAAGAAGAAGAAGTGTTTTGACCTTAGTTTGGGAGTTAACTATTTACCCAGAGCTGGAACCCTAACAGGTGCTACCAGTCAGGGTTAGGGTGGACCTAGAAACATGAGTAGTAGTAATCAGCATATCTTATGCTGTATTGATGACAGGAACAGAAAAAAAAATAACTGTAGGAATTACTAGATAAGACAGTAAATGAAAAGGAAAAAAAGAACTGTCAACTGTAAGAAGACAGAATGCATAGTGTTACGAGGATGCATTTATATAAAAATAATATTAATAATGTCTAAAAAATTATAGTAAGGGATTCTATTGAGTCCTACCTGTTATTACAAAAAAAATTTAATTCATGAAGTAGTTGTTAAATAGAGAAATTAGGAATAGAACATTTTGGAAGATTGTAGAATATTCCAGTAAAATCAAGAGAATTCAAAATGATTCTAGAAATTGGTGTTAGCCCCTATAAAAATAGGTTTTTGGAAAAGAGTATTCAGTTATTAAAAGGATTTGCTGACATTTTCAACTCTGGCCTGATTCAGGATTTGTATATCCAGCTGAAAGAATCTCTGCTAAAAGTTGCCGACCAACTATAACCTGAAAGAGAACCTCATGGAACTAAAAGGGTAAATAGATTATTGACTTTTGAATGCAAAACTATATATTTGTAAATATTTTTATCTAATGTTTTGTGAATTAAATATTTTTCTGTATTTTAACTCTGAGTTTTGGTCAATCATTTTTATTTTCCTTTTGTTACAATTAACATTGCATTCAAATAGAAAATGTATAGTTTACTACTGGCAGACAAAGTGTTACAAGGAGAGAAGGGGAGGGAAGGTGTCAAATATCTTTACCCAGTTAAGTTGGCTAGGAAGTTAAGTGCTATACTTTTTGGAAATCCTTAAATGCATATATGAAAACTAATTATTGGCTTGGTCAATGTAAGAGACAAAAATATGTATTTAACCAGACAGTTCCATGAGGTTCTCTTTCAGGTTTTAGTTGTTCAGACTGTTCTGTGAGATTCTTTCAGCTGGATATAGATCCTTGAATCATAACCGGAGTTGCTATAACAGCAAATCCTTTTAACAACTCTTTCAAGTTTTTGTTTGTCATTGACTTAAAGAGATTCTTTTGGCTGGATATAATTCCTTGAATTGAAACCAGTGCTGATGAGGTCAGCACATCCTTTTATCAACTGTTTCAAGTTTTAGTTTTTGTCATCAGCTTAGAGAGATTCCTTCAGCTGGATATATATCCCTGAATCAAAAACCAGAGCTGTAGAGGTCAACCCATCCTGCTATCAACTAACTGCTCCATGCCTAAAACCTATTTTTATAGGGGCTAACATCTAATTTGCATATTTCTAGAACCTTTCGAATTCTCTTGACTCTACTGGAACATTCCACAAATTTCCAAAATGTTCTATTTCTAATTTCCTTATTTTTATGACTATTTCCTGGAATAACACTTAGGACTTAATAGAATCCATTACTATAACTTTTTAAACATTATTATTGTTTTTATATATAAATGCAACCTTGTAACAGATGGCTGAACCAGAATGAAAGAATAGTAAGTGGGAAAGAGAGTAAGTCAGTCAGTTAAAGTGCCATACATGATACACGCTTGGGCGATCATGTCTCGAAAGAGACATGACTGACTGGGCAGAAGATTATCCCGCAGTAGGTTGCCATTGCTTTCTGCGGTAGACTGGTTGCCGGCCAAGGCTATAGAACCCAATCTGTTTAACCCCTAACTGGAAGGAATAGATGGATTAATACCTTTCCCAAGGGTATTTGCGTGTAAGTGAATACAATTGATTCAACTGGAATTCGAACTCGGCTCCCCGGTTTCTTGGTTCCGAGTTGATATCCACTGTACCACAACGCACATTAGTGAGTGGGAAGGATAGTTAGAGAGTAAGTTGGCAAAATAGTGAGTGGGAAGGATACTAAGAGAGTAAGTTGGCAAAATAGTGAGTGGGAAGGAGAGTAAGAGAGTAAGATAGAAGAATAGTGAGTGGGAAGGATAGTAAGAGAGTAAGATGGCAGAATAGTGAGTGTGAAGGAGAGTAAGAGAGTAAGATGGCAGAATAGTGAGTGGGAGTAGATCATAAGGTGAACCTGAAGAGACACAACACATAAAACAAGAAGTAGCAACATTATCTTGAATTTCTTTATTAGATGAACCATTATTAATTTTTTGCAAGTGTTTCTTTCATATTTATCTTTGGTTCATGTTCTTTACAAATGACTGTAGAATAGGAGTCAGAATATTTGCCATGAAAAACAAATAAAACTAAGATGAAGAAGTATGATTCAAAAGTTAATCATTGTTGGGTGTTTATTCATTATTTTCAGCCTTTGCTGCTTGCTGTATGGCTGTCAAATGTAAAACAATCAGAGCATTATGATAAAAAAAAAAGCAAGAAAAATAAAATAAAAGGTGAAACTAACAAAAACATATTAGTATGTTAGAAAAAAAACACAAATGCTCGTCTTCAGTATTCCCTGAGTCTAAATTAAGATTCACATTTCCAACAGAAATTTATTTTTGAATATCAGATAAACTCATTCACTTTATGTTATATTTATATAGACAAGACTAAAAGAGAAACTTGCTTAGAAGTTAGAATAAGTCTGTTTGGCAATTGCTTCAGTATATAAAGTACTGTGCAAAAGTATTAGGACAAGAACTATTTTATCTTTTATGAGGCATCAAAATAATTGCGACAATTTACCAATCGCACCTAGTATATATACAGTACTGTGCAAAAGTATTAGGACAAGAACTATTTTATCTTTTATGAGGCATCAAAATAATTGCGACAATTTACCAATCGCACCTAGTATATATACAGTACTGTGCAAAAGTATTAGGACAAGAACTATTTTATCTTTTATGAGGCATCAAAATAAAGTTTAAACTCACCTCTGTCCTAACACTTTTGCACACTACCGGTAATGTGCAAAAGTATTAAGACAGGAGTGAATTTCCTAAAAACCTCACTGAAACTCAAATATAGGGTGAAAAGCCAAGTAAATTGCTCATAAATATTGATTATTTAAAACTAGGTGTAAAAGAACTGTATTAAAAAGAAGTTATATTTAATTTTTCCTATTTTCTATTAAACAAGTTATTTTGAAACTACTCATTATTCTATTATCCTTGGATATGACTGACGTTTTTTTTTATCCCCGCCTCTCAAATTGATAAATCTATTGTTGCTTCACAAGACACACTTTGGGAACAAATACAAGCTGCTTAGCAGGAGATACCATTAGATACAGTGAAGAAGCTTGTGATGTCAATGCTTGACAGAATGAAGGCTGTGATCAAAGTAAAAGGCTATTATACTAAATATTAAATTTATTTTGTAACAAGTATTTTTTTCTTGTTAAAGCATTAAGTAAATCAAATAAAATTACTTTAATTAAATTGTTTATTTTCTGTCAATATGTGTCATGAAAAATAAAATAGTTCTTATCCTAATACTTTTGCACAGTACTGTATCTGAAGATCACTGTTTCAATCTTAGATTCTGACACTGTTTTTTTTTTGTCATTTATATTTACCATAATCCTGTGTGTACAAGATGCAGGATTTTTCATCCAAAATCATGTCCAAAAGTCTGATGTGTCTTATACCTTAATACAGAACACTACACAATATTTTCCAAGACACAAAACAGACAAAATTGGGTCAATTTGAATTTATTTGTTTTTTAGAAAGATAATATCTATTCAATGGTGTATTGCAACAAAGGGCAATAAATCACACCTGCACATCAGGAGGTAGAATGAGAAAACCAGAGCTTGAAAACATTTTCAAGTGGATTGTCAATGCCTGGGAAGAGTTGTGTGCCACTATTCAAGAAAAGCTTCATCTTGAACAAGCTCAACAACACTGAAAATGACATCATATACAAAGAATTCATACAGAAGTGGTTGTCAACAGAGGTACCACCAGAAAACAGTGATGATGATGATGACCACACTGATGATATCTACCACACAAATCTGTAACTCAACCTGACAGAGTAAGAATTTGATCAGTTCTATGGATTTGATGATGAAGGCATGTTTCAAAGGACATCCATCCACTCTCAGATCACAGATGAGTAATGGGCACAGAAAAATGCTCATGTCCCAGTTTTTTTTTCCATTTTTTTCTCTTCCCTTTTCAAAATCTTTGGTCATTTTCTTTGCTCTAAAATCAGATGCATTTTATACATGAAGATAATCTTTCTTTTCTCTGGAATTTCTCTGTTTTTTAACTGCTTATACTTCCACAATTTACATTGTTCAGACTATTGTCCTTATCTTTGATGCCATGTCCATGACATTTCAGCTGTTGTACGCTCTGATCTTCTTCAAGTACTCGGAATTTTGAACCGGACCCTTTATTACGATCACTAGGGTATATCATTCTCATTCCGTGTGCAATGCTGCTTTTAATAGCCATGCAGTTATCTCACTTAAATTTAACTCTTCTAAGTTATTTGTTCACCATTGCTGCAGCCTGGTATTGAACTGACAACTCTTTGGGTCAAGTCACTGGAATTAACCAATGTCTATATTCACTAGGCTATGTGTTCTTGAGTTTGGTTTGAAATTCTTAGCACCTGAAGAAAGCCAGAGGGTACAATGGCTGAAACATTGTAAACATGGCAAAAAAGATGAGAACAATTGTCCAAATAATGTAAATAGTGTAAATACTACCTCATACCAAAAGTATAGATAAATGCTTATACTTCCTAGTGATTTATGCATAAAGGATGATGGTACTTATTTATATATATTTTTGGTGGCAAGAAATGGCTTGTTAATTTTAATGTCAACAAAACTGCTTTCTTTTAATCAACTTAGAGAAACATTTTTACTTTCTATTAGCGTGGCTAATTCTAATCTCCAAGAGAATGGCTCATTACAACTTATTGGGCAAACATTTTCTGCTCACATGAAGTGGAAAGATTATGTTGAATCAATTGCTAGGTCTGCTACTAAGAAAATTGGTTCACTGTATTGTGCCAGACAATTTTTCTTGCCAGAATCTATCTTACACATTTATAAGTCTATCATTCATCTATGCATTGAATATCTTGACAGGCTCCAAAGGAGAATCAGTAACGTGATAGGTACCAACTTGGTGGCTCGACTCCAGCCACTTTCTCACTAATGGGATGTGGCTTCCCTCTGTCTATTCTACAAATATTTTCATGGCTTCTGCTCTGATGAACTTAAGTCACTGGTGCCCCTGCCACAGGAGTTTACTCATGCAACCAGACTGGCAACTGGGTCCCACCCATTCACAGTTAAATCAACCAAATGCAGCCAACTCTAACAGCTTCTTTTCTGGCACTTCTCGCTTGTCAAACTCTCTTCCATATTCTTGTTTTCTTGACAGCTACAATCACCAGGAATTTAAATGCAATGTCAATACCCATCTCTTAACCACTTGATTCTAGTTCTTTCTACATCACCCTGTATATCTTTTCTTTTCTCTCTACCTTTGTAACTGTCATCACACCGGTATTCCAATCCTCCTCTTGCTCCTTTCTCTGACACCCCCTGTAACTGGTTTGTCTTTGTTCTGGAGTTGTTTTCGCACTGAAGGTTATAATCATGCTAAGTTGGTTGCTAATTGACTTAACGCGCCCAAAATGTTAGGAACTTGGTAATCTTCCACTGTAAAGCTGACTCTTTAGTATTTGGCTAGCTGCCGACTAATATCAACTGCCTAGTAGTTCTACTGAACTCCAGTAGAATTCTAAAGAACTCTCTAGAACTTGTATGAACCTCCAAGAACTTCTCAAGTTAACTTCCTGTTAATGCTTATTAACACAGGAGGGAGAGTCCATTATCTGAGGAATAGGCGTGTTTCACCATAACAGTCTGTCTTTATTCTTCTCTACCTAATCTTTTACTATTATGTAGCCACCTGCGTTACCGCCTTGCATGGGGTGAAACAATTAAAAAAAAAAATTACTGCCACACTGGGTCTGGTGTTTCTGCTATGCATTTAGAGATTCTTGATAAAATCCAGTGAAGAAACTGTAATATTATAGACCCTGACCTGGCATCTTGGTTTCTGTCATTTTCCCATTGCCATAATGTAGCTTTCTTGTATCTTTTCTGTAAATATTTTTGTGGGTATTGTTCTGATGAGTTTTCCTCTTTGACAGCTAAAATTTATGAATTTAAACTTACTACTTCGCAGCATGGTCCTATCATTTTAAAATTGAAATGGCTTGATGTAACCGTAAGTCCTATACTAATAGTTTCTTCTCTCACACTTCTTAATTGTGGAACTCTCTTTTTTGATTTCTTGATTTCTCGTCAAAAATTTAAATGCAATATCAATTGTTTTCTGTTTTTGTTATTATTGTTCTTTCTTCTTAATAATATTTTTCTTTCTCTTATATTCTTTCAAACTCAATAACCTCTTGCATCTTAGTGGCTTTATTGTCTTGCTTTAGGTGAAATGATTACAAAAATATAACACTAGAATCTAAAAATTTTCATTATCTCTTAGGTATTTTAAACCTCATTTTTCTCTGAATTTTGCAACAATTTTCAATTAACATGTATGAACAATTGTCAATTATAATTTTTTATCTAATGTCAGTAAGATATTGATTTCTTTTATCTCTTAATGGCTGTGATTCGCTTAAACAAACAAAAGTAATTGACGTTCTTATCAATGAAAATACCTCTGTTGCAAGTATGAAGTTCCTTTGATCAATCCTGGATTTTGGTATTGATTTTTAGACCCTATTTAGTGTGAATGAGACACTAGTTCATTAATTATTTTATTGGTTGTTATGTATTTACATAAACAAAACATTTTTTGGCACTATTGGTTAATTGCTATTTCCATGGCAAATGATCAGCCGAGCTATGTTCCTTGAGATCCCATTTTCTAGGATAATGTTGAGTTGGAACAAAAGTTCATAGCATTTTTTTAATTGAATTTCTGATGTTTATATATTCAGTGATAAATTTATTCAACCACATATGCACCATTTTTTTCCATTACATTTTACCCTCGTTGTGGTAGCATTCCATCCTCCAAAAACTTGGTATTTTTCTGGATGATGAACTGGTTTAAGTAATTCTTATAGGCTTCTAGAGAATTGATATTCTTCTTATTAAGAGAATTTAGAAGGGCTCACAATAAATAATATTCTGAAGGTGTAAGGTAAAGTGAGCACTCCCTAGCAAAGCACCCTAACCAAGCTGTACCAATTTCTACTAGTATTGTCCAGATAACATACCTTTCGAGTTGACCAATTCTAGACAGTTTTCATTGATTGTTCCCACTGGTCCATTTCACCTTTCCCTGAACCTTTTGTTTCTCCACACTGTTGTAAACAATCCATTATTCACTGTTTGTGATTATTCTTTTCAAAAATGAGTGGCTTTTGTTGCATCTGAACAGAGAATTTTCAGATGAAAATGCAGTCTATGAAATCTTTTTCTGTTAAATTGTGAGGCACCTCAACATCATATTCATTCACATATCCAATTGTTTTCAAATGCTTTGCAATATTCATATGAGATACTAGCAGTATAGCCTGGCGTTGCTCAGGTGTAATGAAAGCTTTAAAACTAATCCATGGTTCCTGGAGCTCAGACCCTTTGAATATTGGCATGAAAGACTAAAAAGCAATAGTTGTTTCCAGTTAAAGCGAAACAGTAGACTGAAAGAAAAATGAATGGATGTAAGTCAAATTTTGATTTTCTGGTATCGATATCAAATAAGTTTTTTTCATCATAAACTGAATTTTGAAGGCTAAATAAGTCCTCTGAGTAAATGGCATCATGGCTGAGACTAAGAACTACAATTATACCTACTTAGAGCCAAACCCGAAGCAAAAACTAAAATAAAAGGGCTGAAAAAATACAGACATACAGGCAGATAAACAGACACATACACAAACATCTTGCCATTTATATATATATATATATATATTATTGATTTTCTGCACTATTGTAAGAACCACAACCTTGAAACTTCTGAATTTCGTTTCTTATGTCTTTGTCTATGAGTGTATCAAATTTGATTAAAATCAGACCACTCCTTCTATAATCCGATTTTTTCGATTATCGATATTTATTGGGGGGTACCTCGGCAGAAAACCTAACTAAGAACCCTCACAGATGCTTATAGTACAAATGTGTCAATTTTCAAGAAAATCGGTTCAGCCATTTTGGAGTCTATAGGTAATGGACACACACACACACACACACACACACACACACACACACAGACAAAGTTCCATTTATAAATAAGTTTAGATTTAGATTAGATATGAAGTATCTCTGTAATGTTTTATGTGCCATTGATTATTTTTAATCAGCATTTTAATTCGGTTATCATCAATGACTGCAGGCCGGCACAGAAGTTCTATCTTCCAAATCAAAATTTCCACTTCTGAACCAAGTGAATCAATACCTTCAGCCATTCACAGTTTTCATGACACCTATCTATTTTGCTGTTTGTACGGCATTTTACTTTTCTGGAAATAAAAGAACATCAAATAATCTCAAATTAAAATTTATCCAACTTTCTTGTATTTGTTTCATTGATCTCACCAGTTGAATACCCTGCATTCACTTCAGCACTGGTACCCTTGGGAAAGGTATTATTCTGTCCCTTCCCTCCAGTCATGGGTTAAATAACAGGGTAGGACTTGGGGACTCTGCCCTTAAAAACAAATCCCAATGAATCTTGATACTCGAAAAAGAAAAAAAAGTATTACTAGACACAAAACTCATATAAAAACAACAATAAACTGTTGAAAGAAAAAGGTATTACCACCAATAAATAAATAAAAAATTTAGTTGGCAATAAATGACCCACCGAGGTTGATATGCCATAAAAGCAAAACAACCAACCAACAAATCGTTGATTTCAGTTCATGATATAGTCTTGAGATCTGAAGAACTAAAGCCAGAGACAACATGAAATGCAACATACATTTGGAGAAAGCTCCTAAACCCCCACACCTTTATGCCAATATTAATTAATGAAGTTCTGGAGATGAATAAACACTGCATAGCTCCACACTTGTTCAGGAATATATAAACTATCAACTATACAACTGCATTCTCTCAAATCAATGATTAAAAATTGCTCTGCACAAATTATCGTTATGGATTGGTACTAAAGAATCCCAAACAAAGTACTGTACCAAATAACAGAACATTCATCATTTGTGTACTTCCAACAGCAGCAACAACTAAAATGGATACCACATGTAACTTGACAAAAATAAATAATGATATAATGAAGATGCTGATGTAAAACAGTACTTAAAACAAACGGGTTAAGAAGAAAATGTCCATCAATACTGAAAAGAGTGATAACAGCAAGAGACCAATTTTCCTGAATAATTTGTTTTAAGAGAAATATTTTATAAATTTCAACCAAAAGTAGCACTGGCTGCTTAGTCAATGAATGCCAAATTTTTCTTTGTAAGGAATAACTAAACTGAATGCCAAGAGTTTCATTATAAGAAAACAGCTAATATTGCCATTATCATTATAATTAATTTGAATGTTTCTTTATAAGAGAATGTCTAATATCACCATTACAATGAATGCCATGCTTCCTTATAAAGAAACAGCTAATATTTCCATTACCCTTACAATGAATACCAAATTTTTCCTTATAAGGAAATGGCTAATATTACCATTACAATGAATACCAAATACTTATAAAGAAACAGTTAATATTACCATTACCATTACAATGGCTGTGAAGGTTTTCTTATGAGGAAATTGCTAATATTATCATTAGCATTTCAATGAATGGAAATGTTTTCTTATACAGAAACAACTAATAATACCATTACAGTTACAGTGAATACTGAATGCTATCTGATAAAGAAATGGCTCCTATTACCATCATAATAAATACAATTTATTTTTTATAAGGAAATGGATGAAAAAAAATTGAGTTGCTAAAATTTGCAAAAACAAGGTTCAAGTCTAATGATGATAAAACCCTACCAAAATGAATCCAGTCGGTTTATGAAAAAAAAAAAAAATAGAAATGGAAAAGCAAAATTTTTGAAAAGGATGGGCTCAAATCTAATGTCAAAAACTGACAAATTTAAGTTGCAATTTGATTGGATAGTTAATTTCAAGTTTTTAATTAATGAGGATAAAAATATATGCTCCCTCTAGCCTCGAGAGTTCATTTTAGTCTGGTTAGCGCCACCTGTTTGCTATCATCCATTCCACCCAATGATGTTTTCTGGCAGCATTTTGCTGTTTCCATAACAAACTGTTTTTTATAGGGCAGGGTTGTTAGTCCTGCACCCAACACCCAAACCTGGAGGAAGGTGATTTCTAAGCAAAGCTTAGACATGTCACATGGCAGAAAGGGACACCCAGTGAGGATCAAACTCACTACTCAATTGTAATGATTCAAGCGAGACAAGCTTGCTAACCATTACACCACTGCTAGATGCTCCTGTTTACTATACAAAAGGGATATTTTGTATGACAAACTTAGAAAGGATTTAACTACACTTAGGCAAAAGTAGGCACTGCTATCTGGGAAAAAAAGATTATTGACTACTTTTGCTGATGAAGAAGAAAGGATTTGATGAACACTCAGGCTGCTAAATGAGAAAGAAAGACCGCTACTACTGCTGAAGAAAAAATAAAGAAGAATCTTCTAAATTTGAGATATTTATTTCAATTTTTATATTTATCTCATATACAAATGTCCTTTCTAAACTTGAGTTTTCTCATATATTTGTGGGGTTTTGTTGCAAGGTGAATTTAGTTTGATTTCTCTGTTGGATTTTTACATGGCACAAAGCCACTTCCCAAAGGAACTTCCTAACTAAATCCTTACATACCACCATTATTTTTATGAATGTTGAAAATCATTCATTAAACAAGCAAATGGAAAGTGAAATGAAATTGACAAAGCATCAATTTTCAACGATACAGTGTATTTAACAAATATTAACAAGAAATACATAAATTACATAGTTGTTGAAATTGCTTGAAAGTGTCTTCCATGGACTGTATGAAAATTTGTGTTGGAGCTTTTGACGTAAGTTGAAATGTTCATTGTTGCTGTAAGATTTATCAGTGTGATAAGAAATTTGTGTGAGGAATATTATTACTAAAAAGAATTGTTCAAATCTGAGAGTTCCTGAATAACGTTCATTTTTGTAGTTGTACAAAAGAATGAATTTGTATGAGAGAGTGAGTTGGACTTAAAGCTCGTATATTTCTACATTATGTGTGTGTAAGAAATTCTGGTGCCAACTGGTGAAAAATATGCGGCAAATTGTATATATAGGTGTTCAAACATCCTTACGATTTGGTGGTAAAAATGTAGTTCACTTACCTTGATTCTGATTGGCTAGCTCAAACCAATCAGCAAACAGCTTACATTTATTCAAATATAAAATGGTTACATACAAAATTTAATACATACAATTGCGTAAGTGTGTGTGTTTCCATAAGTGTGTGTGTGTGTGTGATTCCACAGGTGTGTGCATGTGCTACATATTCAAATATCTTTTCTAAACTTATATTATCACATATTTATGAACGTCTGTATTTAAAATCAGAAAATTCTGTCTGAAGATCCCATAAAACCATTATCATTTGAGATAGGTCTTCCATTTTTAACCCTTTGACCTTCAACCTTTGAAGTTTTTAACTTTTCAATGTCAATAAAGTTCATTTGTTGTTTTTAAAAATTGATTCATATGAGCTATTATTCTAAGGGAAAGTAAGTCAAATTGTTTTGTTGTTAAGAGAACATTTGTTTTCATGAATTAATGTTTTCTAAGAGAAAATAGACTTGTATGTCAAAGAACTTTTAATCTGCCTTGATAGATTCAGGTGTGCAAAGAGAATTTTGGGCAAGACCTATATTGTACAATTTATATAGTCTAAAAATATTTGTACCATTTTAATAAATGTTTGTTTCTTTACAAATTCATTTTGAATAAAAGTATTGTTTTTTGTTAATACTTCTAAAAGTATTTGTAAAAGGAAGGATTTGAAATCCTCCCACTTTTTCTCATGTTCTTTCTTTTTAAGACTGGCTGCGTTGTGGCACAGTGGATATCGACTTGGAACGAGAAATCGGAGAGCCGAGTTCGAATTCCAGTTGAATTCCTTGCATTCAGTTACGCGCAAATACCCTTGGGAAAGGTATTAATCCGTCTCTTCCTTCCATTTATGGGTTAAATAGCAGGACAGATTGGGTTCTATAGCCTTGGTCGGCAACCAGTCTACCGCAGAAAGCAATGGCAACCTACTGCGGGATAATCTTCTGCCTAGTCAGTCATGTCTCAAAAGAGACATGACTGCCTAAGTGTGTATCACGTATGGCAATTGACTGACTGAATATAATAGTTGAAAAGATGATTAAGGCTTGTACTGGGCATAAAGTGGGGGATCGGTTTTCTATTGTTATGAAGTAATAAACTGATCCCCCACTAATTACTACTTAATAATATAATACATATCTCCCCCATCTCTAACTAGGAGTCAAATAACAGGACAGATTGGGTTCTATAGCCTTGGTTGGCAACCAGTCTACCACAGAAAGCAATGGCAACCTACTGTGGGATAATCTTCTGCCCAGTCAGTCATGTCTCGAAAGAGAAATGATCGCCTAAGCGTGTATCATGTATGGCAATTAACTGACTGATCACCCAAGGCTACAGAGCACAGTTTACCCTATTTAACCTGTAGATGTGGGGAGAAGAGATAAAGTCTTACGTTTTCCCATTAACAATACTGCAAAAGTAAACATAACAAACTAGGATGGAATTTGAATTTGTCTCACCTATTCCAATTCCATTTTCTGTGCCAATAACTTTTACACTCTAGTTGCTCATTCGAAATTTTTGTATGTATTGTATTGTTATTTAAAAAATCTTTTGGCTTTTTTTGTCAGTATTTATTTCATCTTTCTTTTTTCATCTCCTTTTTTCGTATATTCCTTTTTAATTTCTTTTTTTTTTTTAGTTGATCTTGGTTTTTTTTCTTTCCTTTCACTTAGCTCATTTCTTTTTTTGCTTATTTGAAGTTTTTCTATTTCGTAGTTTTTTTCTGCTTATCTCACCTCCCTTTTTCTTTCTTTATCTTCTATATTCCTTCCCCCCCCACTTCTTTTTTTGGTTTGTGCATTCATTTATTTTTTTTTTCAATTCTGTCTCTCTCACACCACTTTTTACAAATTTCTTAGTGTAGTCTTTTTTACCTTTTCTTTACTTACATTAAAAAAAAAAAAAATTTGTCATTCTTTTTTCTTTCCGTTTTTTTTTTAAATTCCTTTTCGTATTAAATTATTAAAACGGCTTCTTAAAAAAAAAAAACTCTTCCAATAATGTTCTCTCCCAAATCCCAAAAAATAGTTTTCAACCATTTTTCCTAAATTTACCCTGTGTAATAAGATAATTCTAACGCCCACAAATTTCTATATCTGTTCCTCTCAATTTTGACTCCTTTTCTTTTCCTTAAACAAACATTTATTCAGACTGGTTTTTACCTGGCAGACCTTTTTCCTGCCTTTTTATTCTTCTTACAATAACAATGAATTACACTTCTGCAACTTCTAACCAATAACATTTCATAACAATCACAATTCTCGTCTACTTTTTCATCTTCACTATCATTTACGATGATCATCATTTTCTATTCTTCTTCGTCTTCCTTCGTCTGTCTGTTTATTCCATTCACTGGATTTTCTCAGCGTTACTCTCCTTTTCACCATAGCACGTGACCTATCCACCATGTTGTTTTTCCAACGGCGGCAGCAGCAGCAGCAGCACTATATAAACATGTAGTGACACGATGAGACGTCATTGCACACAGAGCTGTAGAAGGTACATGTGAAATTTTAGCACGCTTTATCACATCGCTTTTTTTTTTAAAAAAAAGAATTACAGCATTACTTTCCCGTCCGTCTTACAAACTGAAAACATTACAAAAAAAGACAAAACTTTACATCTTCCGCCTTTTCCCTTTCTTTTTCCTAAAACAAAAAGCAGAGCGAGTCAAATTTATTTAAATTTTAAAAAGTTAAAAAAAAAAATATATATTCATTTTTCTTAAAAAAGAAACATAAAATCTATTCATCCGTCCATTTATTTATTAATGACTGATGATGAAAGAACTGACTTAAAACACTTTCGCCAATCCGAAAGAAGGAAGGAAATCATACAAAAAAAATATGACAGGAAAAAAATCGAAAAAAATTAATTTAACAAATAAACGGATAATAATACTGACTTAGCTACACTAGGTAAGTATTTAAAAAATGTCAAGTTCAATAAAAATCCTTCGAAGAAGAGAAAAAAAATCATTTTATTTTTAGATGTGCATTTGATCATTTTAAATTTGAAATAGAATTCAATAATTTCACTTAAAATGATTTTCTGAATTAACTCTTGATTTCATTTTATGTTTTAAAATTTCTCTTTTTCTTTTTCTTTTAAATGTAGGAGAAATTTACGATTGACCCATTTTTCATTGTCGTTCATACGGATGGGCAATCGTGCACATACATACATACATACATAATATACATATATATATATATATATATATATATATACTTTCTAAATTTAGCTATCTATATTTAACTAGTTAAACACAAACTCTTAGGTAATATGTAAGATTCTTGTGTATAAATAAATGTAAAAAGATGTACTTGTATATTAATATTATTATCATTGTCAAAAAATTATATCGGATTTTCATATTTGAGTCACTTAATTTACATTTAATTTTTCCTTACCTTGGGAGATGGATCTAGAATCTATCGTTGTGTTTAAAATAAGAAAAGCGAAACTGTATCTGCATAACTTTTTTTTTGTTTGTTTTTCGTCAATATGGTACCATTGGTCATCCATAGATGTGGCCAGAATCTCCTTAAATCACGTTAATTTACGATAAGTTAATTAATTAGCGTTTGCCTTTTTTTTCCTATTTTGCAGGATTATTTTATAACGTACTGATTTTTTTTACACGTAAAATGACATACAAGAAAACCCTTTTCTCGTAGAATCGATAGTAAACTAGTTAGTATTGTTGAAGGATTTTTTTAATGCTTTCGAAAGTACAAAAATACTTAAATCGCCGGATTAATTAATATTTTTTATCTTGTTTAAAATACTTTACGTCAAGACAGTCACGTGATTTAATTTTAATTTTTCTTGCGAAATGTGTAAAAACTTTACTGTTACAACTTTTTTATTCTTGAGAGAGAGAAACATTTGTAAAAAAAAAAAACTGTTTTTCTCTTTTTCAATGATCCAAACTTTGAAGAAAAAAAAATTGAATTTATTTTTATTAACTTAGTTTGATTTGTGCTGTAAATTTAAAAATGAAAACTAAAAAAAAGGCATCTTATTTCATTCATTTTTTTTTTAACCATTGTTTTATTTTCGTATTTACTGTCATGTCGTGTTTTGTGCACGTGTGACTCTCTCTTCTCAGACTCGTGTACTTTTTAAAGACAAACCCGGAATAAAACAACTTATACATCTCTCTGGTGACGGCCAAAGGACATTCATGTTCTTCAGAAAATCAGTGTCACTTTTCTTTTCTCCCTTTACTTTCGATGATTTTGGTGGAGGTCGAAAAAAAAAAACTTTGTTGGGAAGGAACAACTAATTGTTTATATTTTTTTGGTCAGCATGATAACAAAGAAAGAATTTTGGGGCCTCGGAATCTCGCGAACATAAATGATGATCCTTCTTTATGTCTAGAGTTCTCAGTTTCGTTGTTTAGGAAATAAAGATCTTTTACTTGTTAAAAATAAAATGAAGTGCTGTTTTCTCTATTTCTTGAAATATTAGTACTTGTTTAATTGAAATTTCATTTTTTTAAGTCTATCGTTCGTGCTTTTTTTTCTCTTTGAGTCATTTTCAAACCAAAAAATAGGAAAACAGTTCGTGAGTATAAAGTTTGAATTGTATATTAAGAATTTTAGGAACAACTCAAACAATTGGAAGAAAAACAAACCATTTGAATTTGATTAACAGTAACACTAACAGTCGAATAATAATTTAAATTAAAAAAACTTTCAAAGCAGATGGGAATGGGACTATCGGTTCACTAGTGTCTAGATAACTTTTCAGTATTTTCTCAGTAGTCAATTTGAGGCATTGTCTAAAAAATGATTAGTATTTTTGTTTTAAGAATAAGCATTTTAATAGAGGTCATGAAAGGTGTTTACGGACTTCACGCTTTTTGAAGATGAATGAAAATTGAAAAATAATTTCGTACTCTGAAAGTATACCTAAACAATAAACATTAAACAATATTTTCAATTAAATTAAGTGTTGATAACAAAAACTTGATGGTTAGATTTTTACTACTTTGTTTTTTTATGTTTTAGTTTTTTTTTATCAATCTGCGCGTAATCTTATAGTATACACAAATGAAGACTGTAAAAAATTGAGAAAAACAAAAAAAAAAAATGAATATTTAGACATTTGCTTTAAAACAAAGTGCAATATTTTTTTAAAGATAGGTAATAGTAATAATTAATTAAACAATGAGAATGAATGTGAAGATTTAAAGAACTAATGCATTTTTTTGACGTGACTTTTTGTACTAAGATTAGCTGGGTTTTTGTAAGTTTTTTTTTTTTTTTTTTTTTTGGTTCGTTAGTTTCTGCTGGCCAACTTGTTTCATGATGGTTGGATCAATCATTTTTCTCATTTTGAGTTTTTAAAAACATTTCAAAGAATTAAATCACACAATAAGCGTTTTTCTTGTATTTTCCTTCAGTGCTACGCTAAGTACATTTGTACTCCAATATTATTAAAATTCAACTTTTATTTTTTAAAGCAAGGTTCTTTTACGAACATGTGAATCAATTAAAAAAAAATCTGGTTGCATAATTTCTTTTGGGCCTGGTTTTTGTCCGGAAGTTATAGAAACAAAGACGTCGACAGCCCTCCTCCATTGTATTGATAATAATAATAATCTCGATTTCGATTCTCAAAATCCCTGTAGGGATGATGTTAATGATTTTATTGTTTGCATCGAATTTTGACTAAAACTGACCCTTACTATTTTTTTCACTACTGTAAAATTATTAGTCGTAACTAAGAGTGAGAAATTAGGAATTTAAAAAATCCCCCGTCAACCTTTAATAATCCAATCTTCATTTTCCTTGTGCAAAATAAGTCTCACATATGTTTTGAATCAGAAAAAGTACAAACAATGGTTTTTGAGAGATTTTGTTGGATGACATTCACTTTATTAACTACAATTTACATTTACATTTCTTCTGTTTTAATAAAATTCCTAGAGTAGATTGGCATATTTTGGTTTGGAAGTGTACAGAGGTTTAAACATCGGATTTTTAAAAACTTGCTATTTAAATAAAAAAGATAAAGTGAATTTGACAGATAATTAATAATTTCATGACTCAACCGTCTTTTTAAACGTTTTCTTTTTCTTTTTAAATTCTTATCTAGAGAAATAAAATTTGCTTGAAAGTTGAAAATTAAAAATAAAATAATAAAAAGCTCGTAATTACAAGTAGGAGTTTTCAGCAATTCGCTTGTTTATTTTGGATATTTTTTAAGTTTTATTTCATTCTCATTTTTTTACATGCATAAACAGCGAAGTGTGCGATTTAAAACAAATTTATTTTTCATTTTTTATTTTGAAAAGCCCATTTTTCCTTATATCCAGTCATGTTTTCTCCAAATCTGTCGCAATTATCAACGTTGTTATGTTGGGTAACAAGAAGAATCTATAATTCAGCTAACTTAATGGTAATAAATAATAATGTGGTCAAAAACAAAACAAAAAAAAACAAAAACACTTCCTTTACTAGTTTTCTTCATCTTTTGTTTCATTTCTTCATCTTTTGTCGACCTAGTTTAACTTTTATCAATCTTCTACATAATCTGCGTAGCTTTGAATTTGAAATTGTCATTTTCCAACATTGTTACTGTCTCCTCTGTGTATTGAGAAAATATTTTCTTAAACAAAAAGTATGAATCTTTGTTTGACCCATAATTGATAATTTCCTCTCAATAAATGAAAATTGAAATTCATTCTTTCTATTAACGACGGTTCATTTATTTTTGTTAATCAATTTTTTATTTTTAAAATAAAAATGTTATCAAGATTTTCTGGTTTTATTCCGAATGCTTTGATTTAAAAAAAAAAATCTTTAAAACTTTTCTATCATTTTTTTCATTTTGTGTTCGTTTGAATAAACAACTCTACTAAAAAAAAAAAAATCTTGATTTGACACTGGACATTTGGTTTTGGAAGTGTGCCGAGGTTTATGGTGTATTTTTCGTTTCTTTTAAATAAATCCCAAGCTGACAGTTTCTCAGATTCTCTTCTTACGAATAAATTTATATACATTTGATTTCCATATGAAACTTTTTCGGTTCCACCTTTCACTTTATTTTTAAATTGATTTTTTTTTTTTTTTTTTTTTTTTTAAACCTCAGTCGACTTACCTGAATTAAGCAAAAAATATTTTGTTTCTTTCTCCTCCATTGGATTTACCGGTCTTTATCTTAGAAATCAGGATCATAGGTCCTAATTTTCCTTTTTCTTAGGATAATGAACAGCACACTTTTTTTTTTTTTTACTTTATCATTCATTCAACAAGTAGGAACCTGGAAAAACCTTACTTTCTTTTTCTTTTTTTAAATAATTTGTTTCCGTGTGCTTCCCAATTTTATGATAAAAATAAAAAGTAATTTTGTTTAAATCTCTTTAACAAAAAATTAGTAAGTTTTACTTAGTTTTTTTAGTAACATATTTTACTTAGTAACATTCAGTTCAGATTTTTAATTGTATACGTGGCGCTGCGAATTTATTTTAAACTTCATTTTTGCATTCATAGTTTGGCTTTTTAAACTTTTATGGAAATTATTGAAGCAAATATTTTGATGCTGAAAGTTGCTTTAACATACTAAAAACAAAAAACTGTTTTCAACACTTAGTTATTGTTGGATTTTATTAGTTTTTACTTTACTTTTGGTTTGTCAATGAATTTTAAACGAAAGTCACAAAATTTAAACATTTTTTTTTATTCTTTTAATGTTTGCATAAAAATGCTTTCAAATTGGAAACCATATCTAAAAAGAAATTCTGTTAAATATTCCAAAAATTAATTTAGATAGCATGCTCTGCTTTTTCAATTTAACAAACTGGTCATCCATTTTCTTTTCTCATTTTTAGATTTTTTGAGATGTTGAAATTTCGTGACCCTCAATCTTGAGAGATCTATCAAAATAAAGGAACAATCTTGTACATTTAAATTAAATGATTTAATGTTTAATAAAATATGACTGAATTGAAGTTGTTGTAAAATATAACTTCAACGGTAATTCCCACAAATACAAGGTGTGACAATTTCCGGTATGACCATATCTTTTCATTGGGGTAATGAGTCAGGCAAACTTATATACCTGCTGAGCATGTCTGGACATGATCCATTTTTAATTTTCTTGAGACACAGCTCAAATGAATGATTTGTTGACAAGCGGTAGAGGAAGTTCTACATGTTCATGTGATACTATCAGCAGAATCAAGTTTTGGATGAGTGCTAGGGAAATTTTACCCCTCCTACTAAAATGGCTTATTGTGAACATGCATTAAACAAATCTAATGTTTTTTTTGATGACATAGGTGATTCACGGAAGTGAAAAGAATGTCAACAATGGTGCAAGAAGTGGACAACCAAAAAACAGTACAAATGCAAATATATTCGGTATGATTCTTGGTATGCTTAGTTTAAAGATACGATGTGTGACTGATGGCAGTTGAGTAGAACTGAATAGGAAAAAGTGCAGCAGATTCTAACAAGATTTATTTTAGGATGAGAAAAATTCCTAAAAAAAATGGTGCCTTGAATCTTGACTGATGAGCATGTCGACTTCACATTTGATCTGATCTTTAGAATAATATGGAGAGGGTTGACAGGGCCATTACTAGTAGTGAAATTGTGTGTTTTCAATATGACATGGAAAATAGAACTTCTCAGATAATAGAAAGAAAAAAAGGTGCATCTTGCCAGCAGTTCATGCTGTATCTATCTTTTATCATAAGGAATTAGCTTACTATGATTTTTGTACAAAGGTAAACAGTCAATCAACCTGTTTATTTGGAAGTACGGAAAGAGATACAAAATCTGTTTGGTGGAAAAGACCCAACTTGTCTGACAAATGGATTCTCCTCTAAGACAATGCTCACACACCTATGTTAGGAGTTTGTGAGTACTTATCTAAGAAATCCATTACAAATATGGGCCATTCATCTTATTCCCCAGAATTATCCCCACCATTTTTGGGTGTTTTAAAAAATTACTGAAAGGGATTTTGGAAAATAAGTTCTAAGAATGTTTCCAGCAATGGTGCTATCATTTTACAAAGTGCATAGCTTCAGAAGGTGACAGCTTTTTTTTTACAGATTCATTCCAGGAATTAAATTGTTGTATCTCATAAATAGAAATTTGAATGGAATCATTTTAAATTTTCATTTTTTTTTTCTCCTAAAGACATTGTTCACTATTTGTCTTTTTCTTGAATATGAGAAGCATTGTGAAAATGTTGCTTATTTTCACAACTACAAGATGGAGTTCAATAGAGAGATTGGATAGAGCCAATTATAAGCTACAAAATACACTTTTTTTTATATGGTCATTGGTTATTATGAATTTTTAAAGTGTTCAATTTGTGTTGACAGCAGTGAAGGGCTTTCATAGCTTGTACATTACTGTTGTTACTGCTGAAATGCATTACCAATAACTGAACTGTACACATGTGCATTGTTTGTTCTTCATAAACATTCAGCATGCATCCATGAATGTCAATGAGTACAATTTTTCCACATGGAGGAATTCAAGACTCACCTATGCTTTATATTTATCATGTCAGACACTATTTTGCCAGACTGCTGCTTATCTACTATTTGTAAAAAGAAAAAAATGTATTATCAGTGGGAATGGTCAACCTCTATTACCAAACTTCTAATGTTACAAAATCACCAATAAACTTTTATAAATGGAACTTTGTGTGTGTCCATTACCTATAGACTCTGAAACAGCTGAACTGATTTTCTTGAAAATATACACAGTTGTACTATAAGCGTCTGCGAATATTCTTAGCTAGGTTTTGTGTCGAGATACCCCCGATAAATATTGATAATCGAAAAAATCTGGTTATAGAAGGAGTGGTCCGATTTTAATCAAATTTGATACACTCATAGACAAAGACATAAACGATATTTAGAAGTTTCAAGGTTGCAGTTCTTACAATAGTGCAGAAAATCAATTATATATATATAAAAGGCAAGATGTTTTGTGTGTCTGTTTATCTGTCTGTATATCCTTTATACAAATTTTTATCCAATTCTCACCAAACTTCAAAATTTGATTTACATCCATTCATTTTTCTTTCAGTCTACGGTTTCGCTTTAACTAGAAACAACTATTGCTTTTTTTAGTCTTTCATGCCAACGTCCAAAGAGTCTGAGCTCCAGGACCATGGATTAGTTTCAAAAGCTTTCATTACACCCGAGCAACGCCGGGCTATACTGCTAGTCACCAATTAAGACCTTACTTTCAGATCAAACCTTGTATATATTTTTGTCTTCAGTATTCACATTTTAAAATGCCATATAAACTTTTTTGTGTGGTTCTACTCTTTTTGTGCAAAGAGCTTCTAAAATATCAGATTTTGTATTACAAAATCCTATATTTACCTACCTGAATGATTTGTCATGAAAATGTCTAGCGGGGCACCTTGTGTAATGTTTAGCAAGTGTCCTTTCAATCAATTACTGCTGTGCTCAAACCTCACTAGATGTTATATAAGCCTTGTACCAAATTTAAATTACACTTATTGAATATTACCAAATATTAGTTAAATCTTTAAAGATTTTCTACAAAAGTAATATACATATCTGTATGTTGAAATATTTTAATCAAGTTTGAGATGGTAGTATTGTAATGTTAAATGAGGAAATAAAACAAATTTTAATGTATTATTTGTAATTTTTTTTTTTTGATAACAATAGTTAAGATATGATTTAAAACATCAGATTACATTACTTCTACTAGGACTTTAGACTTTTATAATTTGTATCTTTGTTGCATTTTGTTTTTGCTATTTCATTAAATTTAAACAATGAAGGCAAAATTTCTATTGCTGAATATTTAAAGGAAAGTCAGTGGTTACAGAATAAAAGCTCTAACCTCCTTCCACTCCTCAGATTTTACAAATATAACTTAGGGTAGTTTTGCCCAATGACAGTTTTTTTTTTTTTTTTTTTTTTTAATTACAATGACTTACACACAAATACTCTTGGGAAAGTTATGAATCCATTTTTACTGACTACAGCTATGGGTTAAATAGCAGGATGGACTGGGTGGCAATCAGTCTCACAGAAATAAATGGCAAACTATTGTGGGGAAATCTTTCTAATCAGTTATAAATCAAAACACATGATTGCCCTAGCATGTATCATGTATGACACTTAACTGACTGACTGAATTCTCAGCCATACTTTTGGTTACTCGTGATCACTGAATGACCACAGATAAGTATAAGCCTAGTTTGTGAAGATCTATCTTCTATACAGTATCTTGTCATTTCTTTAAAGTGGTAGGTTCAGAGCTATTCCTTATTATCTCTGCAGGTTTTTGTACTATGAGCTTTGGGTCCCATAATTTAAAAAGAAATGGAGTAAAGAAAGTTGAGCAAATGTTTGTCATAAAGTTAATACTGAGTTGGAGATGTTTGTCAACAGCATCTTTTGAATTAGTTCTTTTTCTTAAAAATGGATGGACACTTGGACAATGTCAGTATTCCATTTGGAGTCTGGCTGTCTGTAGCCAATAGCAATCCATATTATAAACCATTAATTATGCTGCTGTATTTTATCAAAGTTTACCATTATAATTAAAAGGGGATTTTAGGATTGGCTATTTAATTGCCATAAAATGCTATATGGATTTTTTAAAAACTTTTGGATAAATTTTGTTTTTCCAGAAATATCTTTTAAAATTAAGTTTTGGAATATTCGACTTTTTAACCTACTGAACATTATTTCAATTAGTTTTTATATCTTATAGTTTTGTATATATTGCAAGGAATGCACAAAGCATAAAATTATTTTCCAATTATCTTATCAGTTTAAAGTTTTTTATATGCCAGATATTTTGTGAAAAGTTGGATTTTTAAGTGATTAAACATTTTACTATAATTTCTTAGTATGTATTTTACAATTAAATTTAGTATTTTCCTTTGGTAAATATCTGCCATGTTTCCATAAATATGTAAAATTTGTCTATATTTTCATTTTTTTCTTTTTTTAACTGTAAAAATATATTTGAATTTGAGTTTCTGTGTATTTAAAATGTTGCAGACCATACAGCTGATTTTAATGAGTGAAAATCCAAATCTTATGTTGATCTTGTTTTTAATTTTTTAGGTTGTGGTAATTTATTCAGTTGATGGATTACACTTTGCTATTAATAGCAAACTTTTGAACGACTTTCATAGTATGTTTCAATCATTCTGTGTAAAAGTCAAATTTGTAATTTTTGGACAAATCATGAAAAGCCCCTGATATAATTTGTGTGTATATATTAAAAAAATACATTTTCATTCAGATCAATTTTCCTCTTTTGAAGTTTAAACTTTTCATCTTTGTATTTTGGAACAATATCTGTTCTCTTACTATGGAATAATTGAGTTATCTAAACGCAAAATAATTCCTTCCATAGTCATTAAAATTCAGTCAAAGATCAAAAGGAATTTTGCATTTTTAAAAGTAAATTATAGTAAAGAAAAAGTAGTTTGATTCTTATCACATTTCTTTTCTTGAAGAGATACTTTTTTTTTTCTTTTTTTTTTGTTGGCATATAAAAATATTTTGAAAAATAAATTAGTGATCAAAGAAGCAAGCTTGTAAAAGCAGTTGCATATTTAAATTTTAGTTTTGAATCTTTTTACTAAAGAAATTGCATAATTCAAGGAATTCTATCTGTTGCAGTCAGTTTGTAATGCTATAGATACTGAGTATAAATATTGCTGCCTGGTAACCTTATATTGAAATGTTAAAAATGGGAAATGTTTTGTGTATATTTATAAAGGAAAAAAAGTTTTTAAGTTTTAATTTCCTTTTGTATAATTGAAAGAATTTTATTTGTTCTGTACTAAAATCTATTTTTATATTAACCTCTAAGCAAACAGATTGAAATATTGTCTTGTCATGTGATCATATTGTTGGTCATCTACTTGTGATTCTGAGAAGGCTTCCTTCCAGGAAAAAGAACTGAAAGATCTCTTTCCCCTTCTGTTTCCTGTAATGTCTTTATTGAATGATTGCCTCTTGGTCAACTTGGGATCTTGGAACTATCAGGCTGACATCTTAGATGAGTTCATAGTGTGATTTTCCTTCAGTTTACTGGGTAAGATGATTGTTAGCTATGAATAATTCTCCTACACACCGATATCAAAGTGACAGCACAGATTATTATGGCTACCTCCAAAGATTCAATAAAAAATGAGCATACATGATGGAAAAATGTCCAAAGCTTAATAAAAACTGAAGTTTTATTGTTAAAATCTTTATTTTTAAGAGAAAAGACCAAAGGATTTTTTCATTATAAAATATTTTTTGATCTTTTTAGAACCTTGGCAATTTTGGTTAGTTTTTTTTTTTCTTGCATCAGCAGGTGACCATGACTTAATATGGTAAATTTGAGTATCTTTTTATGGTATAAAACACATAGATTTGAAAATTCTTGCAAAAATCAGCTAATTGTTAGATTTTAATGAAATTTTCAGGACTTATTCACAATTTAATGAAACTATTTTTAATTGTTTTAGAAAATCTTATTAGAATAAATATTTATTTCACATCTGTTTACAGCCACTTATTTAATTTTATGAAATCTCTAAAAATTCTTATTTGTAGTGTTTTTTTGTTTTTTTTATTAGGATAAAAATCCTAGAACAATTTAAATCATCAAACATTTTTTTTGTCAAACAGGGCCTCCACTTAGTTTCATTGCACTCAGATTTTCTCTATCTAATTATTTAATTAGAAAAGTTTTTAATTGTTTTTATGTATTAAATATATTATGAATATTGTCTTGAGGAAAAAAAAATTGCTGAATAATAAATTTGTGCATTTTTTTAAAAATTAGAGTAATACAAACTTTTTAGAATTTTATATTTGTTGTGTTCAATGGATATTGTTAAGATTGTATTTACTAGTTATAAATAGAAAAGCTTACTGCAATTCAATGACTTTCAATATTTTAAAAAGAATTTTGAATTCATTTTATGTCGACTTTTGTAAATACAAATTTCAAAACAACTTTTAAAAAAATAAATGTGGTTAACTATTGTAAATTTACAATTTACTGGTGATTGTCTAACATTTCCTTAACAAGTTAAACTATAAAGCTAAAGTACCTAAAATTCAATAAAATATTGATTAGAATATTTTCTCGAATTTTAAAGATTACTGGGTATTTAAAATGTGTGTGCATATATATATATATATATATTTTCATTCTTTATACTCAGGTAATTGTTGCAGTTAAAAAAAATGCCCAAACACAACTATTAAGAGTTGTCAACAGCTTATAAAAATACCCACCTTCATGTTAAAAAATGCTTTTCTATGATATTTTAAACTAAAGATAGGTAATATTTGTTTCAAATCAGATTAAGCAAGCTTTAAATCTGCTGATGTTCCTCAGTTTTAGAGAAGTCTGTTTTTGAAAGACTTTTTTTGATGACGAAAATTATGTTAACAGATTTGTCAATATTGGACAACGTTTGCATTTTTACTGATTTAAAAAAAAAAAAATATTCTAATCATTTTAAATTCAGTTTGAAATACAGCAAAGTATTTTGGTTATTGAAAAATTTAGTTTATTAGTTTGATATTTAACATTAAAAACTTCAAGGAAGCTTTTTCATTTTTTTTTTAAATGTGGGTTAAACCTTGGGTATTGCTTTTCTTTGGAGATAGCTAGATTATTATATACTTTTTCTCAGGGCAAAAGTGAAGGAAAGAAGAAAAATGAAAATGTGTTCAAATTGTGCCACTTTATGAAGTGTTAAACTAATTTGTTTGCCTACTTCAAATATTTAATCATTGATCAAAGGGAGCAGTTTTTTTGATACATTATTTTTGATATTCCATAATTTCATCCATATTTGTAATTTTGAAAACAATAAATGCACACAGCATGCATGTTTATATATATATATATATATATATATATATATATATATTAATATAATAATATTAACTTTAGCAACAACAATACCAATAGTAAAACTAGTATTAATCAAGCTATAATTTAAATCGTCTTGTATAACCCATGAGAACAAACTTGGAGGGAAAAAAGTGAAGCAAAAAAAAGAAACAAACGAAGTGCATGAACAAAAAGTCAAGCACTTGTAAGAAAGAAAAAAAAAACCCAAGACAAAACCCCTAACACTAAAGCGCTCAATACCAATGTAGAGCAAACACAGACAGAAATCTAAGCAAGAGCCAACAACTGACCACGGTTTCGCCTAACGGCTTGTCAGGGAAATTGACCAATTTCCTTGATGAGCCGTTAGATGAAACTATGGTCGTTTGTTGGCTCTTGCTTAGATTTCTGTCTATTAATATATATATATATATATATATATATATATATATATATACACACACACACACAAATCAAATATGGACAAATAAGAAATCTAACATGGTTCATTTTTATTAAAGCTCTGTCAAAGTTTGAGAGATAACACACACATATAGAAACTGGTATTTTTAATTTTGTTTGTGTTAGTTCACATTGGTCAGGCACATGTCATGTGCTTTAAAAACTGTAGATAATTCTATATGTACATAAGTTTGAATATTTTTGTATGTGTCAGTGGGTATTGGATAGTAATGTAAATGTATTTGTAATTGTGTATGTGTTTCTGTCTAGTGTGAGATCTAATGTCTTCACCTTTGTGTGGTCAGCCAGTGCAGCAGGGTGACGCATCATTCTAGTTTATGGCTGGTCTCTTTAAGCTTGCATTCTTTGTATTATAAGATTCTTTAAGAATGGATTCAAAGCAAGATGGCAAAGTAATGTTTTAGGTGTGTTTATAGTTGATAGTAATTATGTTTTCAATGTATTTCTTCTTTAAAGAATTGTTCTTTTTATTAATTAGGGTGGCATTAGTGAAATCAAATGTCCAGTGTTGTTTCTATACAAAATGAGTTAGATTGTTTCTCCAGACACAAGCCTCTCTTGTGTTTGGGAGATGCACGCTTTTGGATCACATGATATCTAACCAACCCCCCCCCCCCCCCCCCGCATATACATTTTTGCATTGTAAACAACTTATTTAATAAATTCTAGCATTTGAATTTGGGTTTGGTTTATTTTTCTTCTTAATTATATCTCTGATTGTCTTGGAGGTGGTGGTAATGATCCTATTATTAGAGATAACTAATTTGTTTGCTAGTTTAGTAGAAAAAGTCTTGAAGGAAATAATTAGAAATTTTGTTTCATCTTTTTTATAGAAGTGTTATTGGTGGTGTCTGTGACTTTGTGGATTTTGTAAGTTCACTTTGTTTAGCATTTGGGGATAAAATGATATGGCTAGTGGAAAAGTTTTCTCAATATATTTCTCTTCTTCATTTAGGTATTCTGTGCTACATATCCTTCTAAGGGGTCTCTGCATTAGAATTGTATGATTGTTCCAGAGATATATATATATATATATATATATATATGTGTGTGTGTGTGTGTGGACACCAAGTGGTGATGATCTGTTTCATGTTTGAATGCAGTCTGAAGACTATCTAAATATTTTATATTTACATATGCTCTATCTCTGATATTGAGCACTTTAACCCATAAATATAGCATACCTTAAAGCGACATTTTTATTATATATACTGGTGCTATTTAAAACCTTTAATGTGATGGATACCAACTTTTCTTAAGGTAAAAAGTGAAAAGATTTACATTTCAGAATCTAATGAAGTTAAGTTGCAAAAAAAAACAAAAAAAACAGAAAAAAACTAAATACTTCATTAACTAGTAACATGACCAGTGTTACCTTAAGCAACTAAATGTATTGAATTTTGTGGTAGAAACACCAGATTAAAAATTCATTGTTTCATTGGAATGAATAAATAATTAACATTTGTTTTACTGATGCTAGTTTGTCTGCTAATCTCTTATTTTATTAGACTTTGGTCTTTTCACTTCAGTCTCATCTGCTTACTAAGCAAAATTAGTTTTAGATGAAGGGCTATTCTAGTTTTCAAAGCAAAGACCTTGTTAGATTTAGCATTCACTAGGCAGTAGGTAACAAATATACATACAAGCCCCTAATATAACATTAAGTTTATGGGTTTGGGGATAAACCTTTTCTTGTAAGAAAATTATCTTAAAAGTCAAATAAGTCAAATATCTTATTTTATAAATATTTTAACAAAATTACTTTTTTTGTTTAATTTTATATAATATATTCACTTGTGTAGCTGGTATAAGTGGGTAGTAGTACAAATATAATTGTATAAATCGTGTGCATCAGATTAAATAATGTTCTTCCAAAATTTCAATACAAATAGCCATGTAACATATTCCACTCTTCTTATCCATTTCAACACCTCCTGTACAGGTTGAAATTGTCAGGAAAACTCCAGTGTTAGAAAGAAGAAAAAAAACAGTCTTTTGTTTCCTTTTTATGCAAGTGAGGTGATAATGTACACCTGATGATGCCATAGATGTAGAGAGTATTGTTGCAGTTTACAACATTGTATAACACTATCGGTGCTACTTGAAACGAAATCAATGAAAGTTTTCTAAATTGTGATAAAAAAAAAAAAATTGTAGCTGAGACCTCCTGCAGTATTTGATCTGTGTATTATAGAATCAGTATCTTGCTAGAAGAACCAGGTGATTAAATGTAATAAATGAGGTTTGGTTGCAAAAATTCTAATCTGCCTAGAAACAGAATATATATAACATGATCATTAGGTTTATTAAATTTGAAATTTTAAGATAGGCTATATTTATAGGTTAATAGTGCTCAATATCTAGGATAATGTATATAACTAGAAAAAATGTTGGCATTGATGTCAGCACAGTGGCAGCAGTCTGCTTTATGCTTGAAGACAATCTTTAGGCTAGTATCAGATTCGCCACTTATTGGCATCAATGTCCATATTCTTGTGTGTGTGTGTGTGTGTGTGTGTGTGTGAATTAAAGATCAAATGCAGATCAGAATCTGACAAGATGATAAAATAAAGAACTAATAGAAAACACATATCACTTTTATTAAAGTATCATCAAAGATTGAGAGAAAAACAGGCAAAAAGACAGAAACTATGGTATTTTTCAATTTTATTTGGGATAGTTTTCATTGTCATGTTCATTAAAACTAGATAATTGTAGATGTAAATTTGTTGGAATTCTTGTATGTCTAACGAGGCTTTGGATGGTAATGTGTGTTTGTAATTGTATATGTGTGTCTGTCTAGTGGGAGATCTCATGTCTTCACCTTATGTGGTTTGGTCAGTGCAGCAGTGTCTTAGATTCTTTAAGAATGAATTCATAGAAAGTTGACAATGTAATTTTTTTAGACATGTTTATAGTTGGTAGTACAATTAAGTTTTCAATGTATTTTCTCCTTGAAGAATTGTTTTTTTTAATTAGGATGACTTTAGTGAAATCAAATTTGTCTAGTGTTGTTTATGGTGAATGAGAGAAAAGTTGATATATATTTATAGGGTAATAGTGATCAAAGGGATTAGTACAAAATACATATTCTGTGTTAGTCATCCAGATTTAAGAAATAAAGAGAAAAACACATTAATTTAAAAATTCTTGCAAAAAATAAAATAATTGAATTTTAATGACGCTTAGGACTTATTCACAAATTATTTATTTTTTTTTTTTAATAAACTTTTGGTATTTAATTTTAAGCATGTCAACTGTCTAGAAAGTAAATTGGTTTTAGTCACTAAGTCCATTGTTGAACTTTATACTACATCCTTTTGCAGTTCTTTTGGTAGTGTTGAAAAAAACCACTGAATAGGAAATAGATTACAAAGACCTACATTCACCAGAAAACAATGATAAAGGAAGAGATTTTCTTAATGTCTTCAATTGTACAGCTATTTCCCTAGACAATTTCCTCTCTGACAGAAAAGCCTGTAAAATATGATGGTGTAAATTCGATTTTTTTTTTTTTTTTTTTTTTTTTTTTTAAAGGAAACATTTTAACAGATTTTTAATAGCCACGTGTATAAAATCAAGCTTATCTAATTTACTTTCATTGTAAACTGCTGATTAGCCTGAATGAAATATAGAATAATTAACATGATTTTTACATGTCTGTCTGTCTGTCTGACAGCTCATCAGTGCGGTTAGACATCCGATTGCTTTTTACCCAGGATCGAAACCCAACCAAATTGGCATCAGTTGGCGATTCTAGCTATTGGTGCTCGGTAGAAGGAGGCAGGTTTTTTAGCATGTACATTATCATTATACACATGCCCAATAGCTGAGAGTGTTCTAATTCATTGCTGAATGAATGATGCGTAGATGCTAGAGTAGCTACTGTTTTCAAAGTCTACCATTCTTCCAGAGTGTTCAGTCAGCAAACCTATAGATGTGTTATTTTGATTGACAGATTTCTTTCAAATATGAACTCCATTATGAAGTGTCATGTGTTCACTATCACTTGAATATTGAGAATGAAAATAAAATTTACAGAAATTGCATATCAGTTACTATTATAGGATCAAATATTTTAAAATTTAAGTACTTATTATACAGAATGTGGTATAAATGCCATTATGTGGGAGATATTTCTGCTATACTATGTATTGTACAAGTAAGTTTTATTCTTATAATGAATGTTAGCTTGTGAAAATGCAACATAAGTTGATTATTTTCAGATAATTGCATAAAGTTTTCAAGTTTATAAATAATTCTTTATGGTAGATGCTTTTTTTTTCTTTACTGTGATAGTAAAAGTTGGCAGTGTTTGCTGTCTTAATATGACCTTTTAATATAAAAATAGTGTTTTACTCAAATAGGGCAGAGTTTTCCCTACTTTATCACTTTTGAGTTACACTCACAGGCAAATTAATCTTATACTAACATAGCCAAAGAAAACTCAGTGACAGTAGCCATCATATTTGAGTCTTAAAATAGCTGTGATGCAAGAGTTCTGATTTTTAATGTTAAGTTGTTTTAATGCTTTTAATAGGATATGCAGAGCATAGATTATATTTATCATTTCTTAAATCTGAATGACTATGAACCCAGAATATGTATTTTTTACTAATCTCTTTGATTTTCAGGCTCCTTTGTTATATTAGCTAGGTATTTCCACAATTTTGCTAAAAATCAGTTTAGCAAAAACAAAATTTTATTGTCAAAATGAGGAAAGACCAAAGTGTTTTTTAAATATTTTTTAAACCTTTTAAAGCACATTAATTTGGAAATTTTTGCGAAAAAATCAAATTGTTGTATTTTGATGACACTTTTAGGACTTATTCACAAATGAATAAATTTATTTATGAAATTATCATTTTTATAAAATTTTGGTTAAAACAATAGAAATTTTAGCATCTGTTATCTCTCTCCACTGCCAAAAAATTGATTTCATGAAATTTCTATAAATTGTCTGCAAAGTTTGTTTTATTAGTTAAATGCTGAAATCTTTGGAAAATATAAATTTTTAACATTTTTTGTTAAACAGTTGCCACTTTTTCAGATTCAAATAGTAAAATAAAAAATGCAATTAAACTATGGCATTTGTTAGATAAGCATTTAATTGCTTTTATGAATAAAGATATCTTAAGGCCATAACTTTCTGAAGAAAAAGATTTTTGCAATGAATGATGAATTTTTACAAGAATTGTTTTCATTTTTTCTTATAAGTTATAATTTCAAAAATCTTGTAAACATTCTTCAAAACTTTGTCTGCATTAGGTTATTAAGCTGTTAAATGAAGACTATTTACTAAGCAAAAATTGAAAAGCTTAGAACATCATGCACTAAATATTTTGAAATAATTCAAAAAAATTTTAATGTGTATAAAATATGCCAATTTTGAATGTACAGGTGACCATACATGACATTATCAGAAAATAAGATTGATGACTGTAACATTTAAAATCAACATTCTTAAAATTAGATTATGGAAAATATTTTCAACACTTTCATCATTACTGAGTACTTAAAAATTGTGTAAAAAAAGCATTCAGCTGTCACTTTCTTAAATTATGTTTCTACAGATAGTCTCTGTAGAACAGTAATAAACATGTAAATAACTTATCAGTGCTTAACAAGTGCTTACTAGGTGTCAAGATACAAGCTTACTGCTGCTGTTCATTTTAAAATTCATTTTTCTGCTTTTTAACTTGTGTAAATTTAACTTAATACTTTTTTCAGATGAGATTAATTATACTTTAAATTGGCTACAATGCCTGAAAATTTCAGAAAAGTATTTTAGTTTTGGAAGATTTTTTTTCAAAGAAAATTGCATTGTAATGAAAAACTGCTAAAAAGGGTGCTAATCAACTATTTTTAAAAAATATAAAATTTAAATTGATTATAATTTTTGTTTGAAAAATACACTAGAGTATTTTGTTTAATGGAAATAGTAAATTTAATCCTTTAGATTTCAATTAAAGCTAAAATGAAAGCTTTGAAAAAGCTTTTTAATTGATAAAAATTCATTTTAAAACTTAAAAATTGGAGGTGTCTATTAGACAAAAACTAAAAGATTTTTTGCAAATGAATGTTAGATTGGTCTTACTTTTTCAATTCTGCTTTTATAATTAGCTAAAAATTTATTTTTTAGTAGCAGGAATGTATTGATAAGTACTGTGTGTGTATACAAGATTTGAATTCACTTTTCAAGAATTTTGTGATCTTTCAACCATTGTCATAACCAAATTTTTCACTGAGAATATTCTAATGTATCAATTGAAATTTTTAATATTATGCTTTTATTTTCTTTGACTTCTTTTTAAGTAGGGACCTCTAAAAACTTTCTGGAAAAGAGTATACCATGATGAAAAAGGCTCCGAACTTATTGTCAAAAATGCCCAAAATATTTTATTTATTTTTATTTTTCTATTTATTTTTTTTTTTTTTTACACTTATGAAATTTCAAGAAATTAAAATTTCAGCCTCTTCACACACACACACACACACACACACATATATATATATAAAAGCAGAACTCTTTGGAGAATTTAAATCTTTTTTTTGTCAAACATTTACTGAAATCTGCTCTGTACTTAATTTTATGATTCAATTTTAGCTTTGATGTTTTTAGCATTTTTCTTAGTGTTAAGAACATTGGTTTTGAAATTCTTGCAAAAATCAAATAATTGTTTGATTTTCATGAAATTTGCAAGACATTCATGAGTGAATTAAATTATTATTAAAATATTCTTTTTAAAAAATCTTGGTAAAAATAATTTTTTTTTTTTTTTTTACATCAGTTACCGCCTCTTAATTTTATATTTTGAGAAATTCAAATTCTAGGATCTTCAGAAACGGGAGTACTTGGAGAATTTAAACTATCAATTTGTTTTTATGAAACAGAAACACCATTTACCATAAAATAAAAAATGCAATAAAACTATGGTATTAAATAGAAAAGCATCTAATTGCTTTTTATAAATATATATTAAAGATATTGTTTTCAGAACAATTCTTTTTTCAATGTATAATGAATTTACAAGAATTGTTTGCATTTTTTTAAATTTTAATTAGAAAAATTTAAGTTTTAAATCTTAAAATTCTGTATTCATTTCAGCTATTTAGATATTGAGTGCAAACTATATTTACTAATCATAGATGGAAAAGCTTAATACAAATCATCAAACACCAATATTTAAAAAAATATTGCTTATTGGAAATATTAAATTTAATGTATTAGATTTAAATTAAAACTAAAATAAAAGCTTCAAGAAAGATTTTTCATTTTTAAAAATTCATTTTAAACCTTAGGTATCATGGTTTTTGTGGCGGACCTTATTCTAGATCTCTGCTTCACTTTTATCCCTGACTCTTGCCATGCTATGCAGCTCAGTTCACTTGGCTAATCTGATCATGTTGTGGTTTCGGTTAATATCTCTTTCCACTCCCCCTCTCCTCAGGAACCTCCTCAGTGGAGTATCTTACTGCTATCAAAGATTGGACTGGGAGTCATTCCTAGAGTTCCTTTGTGATGTCTTTTGTACCTCTGAGGTCTCCTTCTGTGTGAAGGCTGACATTGATGCTTTCATCCCAGTCAGGAAGTTCCAACTTAAATTTCTTTCATCCCCCTTGCTTCTCTCTTGCTTGCTCGGCCGCCATTGCCCTTAGGAATCACATCTTCTGGCTTTACTGGAATGACACATCTGACTACAATAGGCACATTTTTGTCTCTGCTAGTAATGAATACAAGAGGGTTCTAAATAATGCTATTTGCTGATAGAATGAGGCAGCATATAGCATCCTGCAATTTTGGCTCCATAGACTACTGGTAACTCTGCAAACGTGTGTTAAACAACAGCAAACTCTCGATCTCTTCTTCATTCAACAAATTTGAGATCCTCACCACCACAGCAGATAAGGTTGAGTGTTTTGCTTGCAAACTCTCCAATTTCTCACTCGACTCATCTGGTGTACCCACACCCGACTTCCCATATAAAACAGGCTTAACTGAATGACATATATATAACCCCCTCTCTCAGGACTGTAACATAATTTCTAAGCTTGACTCCTATAAGGCAAGCAGAGGTAACAGAATTCCAGTCATTGTGTTAAAGAAATCTATCCCCTGAACTCTCTCCTGTCCTCTCTAAACTCTATAACTATCACTTCGGTGATTCCTGTTTTCCTGCTTGTTGGAAGTCCTCCTCTGTAGTTCCTGTCTTTAAAATCTCTGGAGAGCACTCTGACCCCTCTAGTTATTGATCTATCAGCTTCTTACCAATTTTTGGCAAAGTGTTCAAGGCTATTCTCAAATGCTGAAGTGGTTCACCATCTTGCATCTCACAATCTATTCTCTGACAACCAGTATGGCTTCTGTTTTGCCAGGTCTACCACTGATGTGCTAATGACCATCACCAAATACACACACACACACACACACACACACACACACACACACACACACACACATTTTGGGCTCTTAATAAGAACGGCAAAGCTCAAGATGTTGTTCCAGATATCTCGAAAGTGTTTGACAGGGTTTGGCATGTTGGCCTTCTGTGCAAGCTACAGGGCTATGGTATAACTGGATGTTTGTTTGATTTAATTCAATAGTTCCTATCAAAAAGTGTAATGAAGGTTATATGGAATAGGCATGCTTCCAGATCCTATCATACAAACATAGGTCTCCTTCAACATTCTATCCTAGATCCTACACTTTTCCTGATGTAATCAGTTACCAAGTAGGTATCTGTGCAGGTGACATCACCATTTACTCATCTCAATAAGAAATCTGCCAACCTCACTGCTGCCCTTGGAAAGGACCTCCAATCTGTGGTGAACTGGGATAAGAAATGGCTCAAATTTTTATGCTTCCAAGATGAAGCTGCTCTCCTTTAAACACCATAGACAAATTTTTCTACCGTCCATCAGTATGGATCATGCTAATCTCCTCGACTTCACTCTCTGAGCCAAGCACAAGTGGAACAATTACATCGAATCAATAGTTACATCTACTGCTAAAATGGTTGGGTCACTCTGTCGTGTCGGGTAGTTTTTCTTGTTAGAATCTATTTTACATATCTACAAATCTACCATTCTTCCGTGCCTTGAACACTCTTGCTGGGGGAAGAAAAGACAGATTTGAGCTGTTATTCATTACTTTACCATACCTCCAATTAGTATGATCTAAAAAGTTCTCAGCTAAAACCACTTTTCTGATATCTATCAATTTGTTTTATTTTCTTTTTCTTTTCTCTCTCTTCTCTTTTCTCTTTCTCTCTCTTTCTCTCTCTTCTCTTTTTCTCTCTCTTCTCTTTTCTCTCTCTTTCTCTTTTTCTCTCTCTTTCTCTTTTTCTCTCTCTCTCTTTTTCTCTCTCTCTTTCTTTTTCTCTCTCTCTTTCTCTCTCTCTCTCTCTCTCTCTCTCTCTTTCTCTCTCTCTCTCTCTCTTTTTCTCTCTTTTTCTCTTTCTCTTTTTCTCTCTCTTTCTCTTTTTCTCTCTCTTCTCTCTCTCTCTCTCTCTCTCTCTCTCTCTCTCTCTCTCTCTCTCTCTCTCTCTCTTTCTCTCTCTCTCTCTCTCTCTCTCTCTCTCTCTCTCTCTCTCTTTCTCTCTCTCTCTTCTCTTTTTCTCTCTCTTTCTCTCTCTTCTCTCTCTCTCTCTCTTTCTCTCTCTTCTCTTTTCTCTCTCTTTCTCTCTCTCTCTTTTTCTCTCTCTCTCTTCTCTCTCTTCTCTCTTTTCTCTTTTCTCTCTTTCTCTTTCTCTTTCTTTCTCTCTCTCTTTTCTCTCTTCTCTTTTCTCTATCTTCTCTTCTCTCTCTCTCTTCTCTCTCTTCTTCTCTTCTCTCTTTTCTCTTCTCTCTTCTCTTTCTCTCTTTTTTCTCTTTCTCTTTTCTCTTTTTTCTCTCTTTTCTCTTTTTCTCTTCTTTTTCTCTTTTCTCTTTTTCTCTCTCTCTTTTCTCTCTCTCTTTCTCTTTTCTCTCTTTCTCTTTCTCTTTTCTTTCTTTTTTCTCTTCTCTCTTTTCTCTTTTTCTTTTCTCTCTCTTTTCTCTTTTTTCTCTCTCTCTTTTCTCTTTTTCTCTTCTCTCTTTCTCTTTTTTCTCTCTCTCTTTTCTCTTTTTTCTCTCTCTCTTTCTCTTTTTTCTCTTCTCTCTTTTTCTCTTTCTCTCTCTCTTTTTCTCTTTCTCTCTTTTTCTCTTTTTCTCTTTTTTCTCTCTTTTTCTCTTTTCTCTTTTCTTTTCTCTCTCTCTTTTCTCTTTTTCTCTCTCTTTTCTCTTTTTTCTCTTTCTCTCTTTTCTCTCTTTCTTCTCTCTTTCTCTCTTTTTCTTTTTTCTCTCTCTTTCTTTTCTCTTTTTCTCTTCTCTTTTTCTTTTCTCTTTTTTCTTTCTCTCTCTTTTTCTTTTCTCTTTTTCTCTCTCTTTTCTTTTTCTCTCTTCTCTCTTTTTCTCTTTTTTCTCTCTCTTCTCTCTCTCTTTTTCTTTTTCTTCTCTCTCTCTTTTCTCTTTTTCTCTTCTCTTCTCTCTTTTCTCTTTTTCTCTTCTCTTCTCTCTTTTCTCTTTTTTCTCTTCTCTTCTCTCTTTTCTCTTTTTCTCTTCTCTCTTTTCTCTTTTTTCTCTTCTCTTCTCTCTTTTCTCTTTTTTCTCTTCTTTAAGGTATTCTTAATTGGACTAAGAACTTTTCAGCATTCCTTTATGTAATTTTAAAACTGTCTCATATTTAAGGAGCTCTTGATTAGTTATAGTGACTCATTTGTTGTTTTATATCAAAACATGCAAATAAGTAACCTTGTATTCTTTTTCTTTTCTGGCCACTTCTACATAAAATTTTCTTATTTAAATAAATTTTAACTTGTTAAGTATTTTGAAATTTTCAGTGTGTTTGTCACAAAAAGCTCTTAGTTTAACATAGCTTACAATTAATCTTAAATATTTTTGGCTTTCATCAGCTTTATCGAATACTTTGGATTTCGAAGTTTATTGAATTTTAAGTTAAATTACCAGCTTTTGTATTGTTTTTAAAGAAAACTTTTACAATGATAAAACTACTTTTGAGTTTCTTTAAATATGTTTACAGTCTTGGTAAGCTAGCAAATTTGTAGTAATACAAATTGTACACTGATTTTTTTTTTCTTAGTAATTAAATTTAGGTAGAATTGTCAAGAGTGGATAAAATTTAATTTTTATATTCTGAAACTGATTTCTTATATTGCTACCAAGTCACTTTATAGAGGATAGCTATCTGGAAGAATAACAGTATTTTCTATTGTTTTATTCCTCTGTTTACACAAATGGAAATCAACAAGGTTGCCATTATGAAGCCAGTTTAACTTAAGTCATTCTTTGCAGTTCTTAAAGTGTTCAAGAAAATTTAAATATAAATGGTATACTATGTGCTGATTGCTAGATGATAATTTATAATGTGATAAGGAACAGTAATATAATTGACAGATTTTATAATTGTTTAGTCTTTTAGAACAATATAAAATTAGATTTTTTTTTCTAATTGTGAATAAAGAAAATATTTAAATATAAATTAATATTTAGTATAGTTCTGATGATAGATTTTTTTTTTTTTTTTTTTTTTTTAATCATCTCACCCCAAGCAAGGCATTCCACTGCCACTATTGCGCATGGGGCTACATAGGGGAAGGTAAAGAGAAGGAGTGGATAGACATAGGGAATGTCAGGAGAAAGGTAATAGATGAGTAAGGATAGCGAGGATGAGTGTCGGGCAGATGGGAAGAGTGTTTGATAGAATGGGAGCAGGTTAGTATGTTAGGAGGTGTCTATTGACCTTACATTTAAACTCCTGAAGATTGTAGCCGTCGGGGAAGCAATCGTTTGGAAGAGAATTCCACAGTCGGGAAGTGCGAGGAAAGAAACTGTTGGAGTAGAAGTTACGGCTGCATTTTATCGATTTCACTGTAAAAGGGTGGGATCTAGTTGCTAATCTAGTATCTCGTGCAAATTCGTATTTAGGGGGCACCAGTGATCTAAGTTCATCGGAGCAGAAGCCGTGAAAGTATTTATAGAAGAGACACAGCGAAGCCACGTCTCGCCGGTGGGAGAGAGACTGCAGGCGGTCTGCCAAGTCGGTATCTATCACATTACAGACCCTCCTCTGAACCTTATCGAGAAGCCCGAGGAGAACAGCAGGGGCACCCGACCAGATATGGCAGCAGTATTCAATGCACGGGCGGATGGTAGATTTGTAAATGTGCAGGATAGATTTAGACGGAAAAAACTTCCGGGCCCTACACAGAGAACCGACTTTCATAGCAGTGGATTTAGCAATGGATTCGATATAGTCATTCCATTTGAGGTCCGCTGAAAGTGTGAGACCAAGGAGGCGTAGTGTTTTACTCTCTGGGAGGCAAGCCTGGTCCATGCTAATGGGAGGTAGGTGAGATTGTCGATGATGGTTAATTGACAGTAGCTTCGTTTTAGAAGCATTAAAATTTACTAGCCACTTCTTACCCCAGTCCAATATGGATTGGAGGTCTTTTTCAATCTCGGCTGCGAGTTTAGCTTTGACGCCTACACCAGATTTTTGTTGGAGGCGAGAGTAAACTGTGGTGTCATCGGCGTACAAACCTATTTGGGTTCTTATGGAATCAGGGAGATCATTAATATATATCAGGAAGAGTGTAGGACCTAAGATGGAGCCTTGGGGGACACCTGCGTTTGTATGGTAGTTCTGAGAGGCATGTCCGTTTAATACCACTTTCATTGTGCGGTTAGAGAGGAATGACTGGATTAGTTCAAACAAATGTCCAGTTATACCATAGCTCCGCAGTTTACATAGAAGGCCAGCATGCCAAACTCTGTCGAACGCCTTAGATATATCCAATGCAACGGTTCGAGCTTCGCCATTCCTGTCGAGTGCCTGGTATATGTACTCGGTGATGGTCGTTAGCATATCAGCAGTAGACCTGGTGAAGCGGAAACCATATTGCTTGTCCGAGAGGAGCCTGTGTGCTGTGAGATGCTGAACCACCTCGGCGTTGATAATGGCTTCGAACACTTTGCCAAAGATCGGAAGAAGGCTGATAGGGCGGTAATTTGCAGGGTCAGAGGGTTCTCCAGTGTTTTTAAATATAGGAACTATATTCAATATGTTTATTGTAATGAGTTTGCTAAATAAAAATTGGAATAAAACTCTTAAAATATTTATCATATCTATATTGCTGATATTTTTATAACATGTTAAAGATTCACTTTCATGTTCACTTGGGATTGTTATTTTGTTTTAAATTCTATTAAAATATTTAATTTTATTAGATATTTAAATTGGCGCATTATCTCTTGTCACAATATCAGTGTTGAGTTGCCCACATGTTTCTGTTATTGAGTGTCCCTTGCTTCGCAGAATTAATCATCCACTAATACAAGGAAAGAAAAAAAAAAATACATTTCCTACTTTTTATGTGACAGGTTTGGCAGGATGTTGGCAGTTTCCAATATCTTTGCATACATCTCTAAGAGAATGTCTTTTTAGTGGAAACCTAAATAACTCCATTCAGTAGAATAACACAGCTTGTTGGATTAAGAAATGTTGTTATTATGCAGACAACAACAGAATCAGATATGGTAAATAGTTTATTCATGACTAGTTTGGGATGGAAAGTAATTTTTTTGTCATCCCAATATGTCTAAAAGGAATGTCAATGGCATAGTTACCAAAATGAAAACTCTGGTAGCAACTAACTCTTGCATAATTATAACTTTTGGAGCTTGTTACTTTTAGAATAAGCTGGAATAATTTTGGTTAATAAGTCAATTCAGGATCTTTCATATGTAGCTCAGTCTTCCAACCCCCCCCCCCTTTTATCACAAGAAATACTATAGTGTTTCTACCATTTTTGCCAAATGATTTTATTCCTATTGTATATTTGCTATAACTAGCCACACTTATTTTATTAAATGAAATCAGTAGATTGCATACAGGAATGAAAAAAATGTTAATATAATATATGATCATATTTTGAATCTAGGCAATTTACCAGTTCTGTAGAATAAAAAAATATACCTTTCTATAATGTAACTCACCATTTAATAAATCAACTCGAGGAATTGTTTTAAAAAAAAGTCACTATAGAGAAATGTATTTTTTTTTTTATTCAAGTCTTGCATTGAAAAAATGAAAAATATAAAATGCAAATTATTACTTTATCATTTCATCTTTTTGTTAGATTATATATATATATATATATATATATATATATATATAAATTCTTGTGTAACAAATTTCAAAGAATATTGAAATATATTTCCTTTCACCTCTAATTTGCAAACAAATTTTGTGATCTTGAGTGATTGAATACTTAAATGATCATAAAATATTCAGTAAATGATTTTCTTTTTGTTAAGCAGTCAATACAGCCTACAAATGGACTAGGTTAATGTTCTTTTTTGCTCATTTGCTGTCTTTCAACCTTTTGGTAAGATGTATAAACTTTAAATTTGAAACTTTACTTCCAACAAATGAGTATGTCACTGAGTCATCCACTTTGAATATAACCTGAGTTTTCAGTTTTGTGCTAGAAGCAAACTGATAAGTGAAAAAAAAATGTTTATATGTAATTTAATTTAAAGTTAATGACTACTTACATATTCAAGTCAGTCTTATTGCCAATAAAACCAGTGTTTTTACACAGATAAATGTGTCACTCATCAAATACACTGATTGCTCTGAAAGTATTTCCTCTTATTTTATGCTGGATTTTGATGGTATGGCAAATATTTAACCTTCCAACCTATAACCATATTTTGGGCCTTATAGCAGTTGAGTAGTAATCTGGCAAAATGGCATCTGGCATGTAAGTGCCATATGAAGCATTAGTATATCATTGAATTTTTCCTTGTGGAAAAAAGTTGCACTCCTTGATATTCATTGATGTCGCTGAATTTTTATGGAAACCAAATAATGGCTGTAAGTACAGTTAGACATAGTCTTAAATATATGCTTGCATGTTCATTCTAATTTTAAACAAATCTTTGGCATAATACTATTCAGGGTTTTTTTCTTTATTAGTGGCTGTTCAATGAAATTTTAATACTCTTTGAAAATTAATATTCAACTGTTGCTTGTTCTATATAGTCTTTATACTTGGTAAAATATTTTAAAGATATTTCTGTTATTAGGATATTATTCAGTGTCATAAGCATTTTATGTCTCTAAAAATATGTATTTCTTCCAACTGTGCAATGACATACTCAGGTCATGTCCACCAAAGTGAAATCTCTTATCTTTTATTGTTTTTTTTTTTCTGTTGATATATCATGCTAATAAAGAGATAAACCAAGGAAGTAGTAGTTTCAACTTATTTGGTAGATATTAGTTGGATTTTTAGATCCTGTTATATTGAAACTAGAGGGTCTTAGAAAGATAACTATTTACCTTATGTGCAATGAGATACAGTGGATTAAATTGATTCAAAGTATACTTAAATGCATTTTCTGTGTAGCATTTGCATCTTGGTATTAATGCACTCTGGCAGTGTAAATTTGTATTGATGAGATAGCATAAGTTATAGTGCAGTCAATAAGTTGGTGTCGTTACTATTGGCTTAAAATGTTTACCAAATAAAACCTCAGTTTCTTTATTCTGAGAAAATTTTTTTTTTTTTTTCAAATGTGTTGGCAATTTGCCTTTTGAGGAAGAATGGCGTTTTCACACTAGGAGCATTATCTGTATTCAATGATGACTCATTGATAAATGTTCACTACAAAATATATTTGCCATAGCTTATAAAGGTGCATAATAAATGCTGAGTGTTAAGAATATGCATACATAGTTGTTAAGCATTTGATTGATGCTTCAGTTATTTGACATGAAAGAAATAGTACAAGAAGGCAAAACAAGTTAAAATCTCTTGTAGGCAAATTTTGATTATGAATTTTGTTTGTATTCCAAAATCAGCTTTTTAGTTTTATGTGCCAAATGAAAAGAAAAACATGATTAAAATATTAATTTGAATTTTGGTATAAACACTAGATATTTTTGTACTTCTAAATTTCATATAGAATTTTTAAGGAACAATATATTTGCATTAAGTTCTTGCATGTTTGTATTTTTATTTTTAATTCACCAAATTTATTAACAACTCTAAAAATAAATGTGAAGGTTTGTATAAGTGCATTATTGTAGTGTCTTGTTTTCTGTTTATAAACAATATAAAAAAAAATCAATTAAAATATAGCCATACACAATATCACACAGCTATGTTTACATATTGGTGATTCAGAAAGTGGGCGGTACCACCTCCCTGGGAAAAGTGAGAGGAAAAAGTGGGCAGCCAGAAGGTGGCAGTGCCACATCTGAGCTTTGACATACATTACACTCTCCTCTCATTGTACCTGAACTGTATCCTGCTTTCCTTTTACAGTGTAATTATGGGAAATACTAGCTGATCATTTGACATTCTGTTGTAGAGCAGCTGACACCCTTCTAGCACTCTCAAAGATGGAATGGTCTGTGGTCCAAAATAGCCATATAAATAAAGATTAATAGCAGTCAGAGATTTGGAGTGTCATTGACAATTATTATTGGGCTGTACTCTCTGCGACTCTAACAACTTAACCTCTTCTCTTTCTAATTATTGTTATTCTGTCTTATCTCTATTTGTCTTGTTTTTACTTAATACCCATGAACATGAATATTGTGCTGTAGATACTTCAGCACACATCATCTAATATTGTACTGCCACTTAAGTGATACAACACATTCAATAAGAGCACCAAGAAAATCCAATAAAGTTGACAATGTAGAGTCGTTAGGGTTGTTTTGATATTCAAGGTGGTGGCAACCCAAAACAGTTTGGTAACCTCTGCATTATATGCCCAATTAATGTATGGAATATAAAGATATTCTGCTCTGTATACTAGTTTATTTGTATGAAAATAAGTTTTAAGTATGCAATGGGGATTTTAATTTTTTTGTTTATAGGAAAGTTCAGCATGAATTTGATTAAAGAATATACTTGGTAGTGAATAGGCTAATAATGTGGAGTTGCTGTTTATTTGTGTATATTTTCACTGTAAATTAGATGTAGTTGAGCTTTAAACAGGGTCATATTTGGAAGTAAATAAATTGATCTTTTTTGTAATGTTAGACCAGGAATCTTATGCTTTAATTTGTAACTTAAAATCTTGCTTGACATTTATTTCCATACAATTTCATATGTATAAAATGAAACTTTAACAAAAATGTTTTCATACCAATCCATATTGATTTATTACTGAAATAAAATTAAAAAATAAAAAAAAATAAAAAAAAAACAGTAAAAGTTTTTATAGTTTGTTTGTTTTTTTTTTTTTTTTTTTTTTTTTTTTGATACAATTTTTCCAACAGTAAAAGATTTTCTTATCAATTATTTAAAATATCTGGTAAGGATTCAGTTGGTGCTCACTTGCAAGCTATTATGTTAAAAGCAGGATAAAGCAATGAGATTACAGTTCTTTGATGAGCCTTGATCATAAGGAAAATAATTAACCACTATTGTTTTGTCTTATTTGAAAATGTTACTGTTAGTAATTCAATGATCTGTTAACTAAGCTAAAATGTTTTAACATTATTTATAAACTCACATTACAATAGTTATATTTTCCCAATTTCTTTTTGTAGATAGAGGGATAAAAAGCTGACAAATCTCCATTTACTGTCTTTTAATTTGATTAGCAGTGCATTGAGATTTACTCCATTTTAACTTTAAACCAGAATTCAAAAGTATTTGTAATTTCACTGTTCTCACATTTTAAATACCAGATTTGCTTTTTCACTTTAAGAATAAAACTTGCTATATTCAAGAAGTGTTCAGAGATTGCTTTAAACATTTTCAATAGTGGTGTGTGGTATTTTGCTTTCACTAGTCAACCATATCTTTGTGCATTTTTATGACAATCTAGTTTTTTTTTCCCTCAGAATTCTGTATTGTTACAGAAGTTTATTTCTCCCAAATTCTGTTATATTTTTTGTCTGAGTTAAGCTCTGTTCATAAGCCTCATTTACAAGTTAGTAGAAACTGAAGATTAGACTTGTTTTCCAGTTTAATACTCTACTACTCTATCAGCAGCTGATATCAATGCTATGTATATAAATGAAAAATTATGATTTTAATATGGACATTTTGACAGTGTAATCCTTTACAGTTTGGAACTTTTGAAAAAAGTTGATTTTGGTCTTTGCAAAGAGTTTATTCATTTTTGCCACTTAATTGATGACAGATCTGAATCTGTGATATTTTAATTTTGTTCCTCTTGTAGTAGCAGAAAGTATTGAGTTGTACTTAGGCAAGTCATAGCATTGATTAAAATCAATAACCTCTTTGCTAAATGTCTGACTGAGATATGTACCTTGGGACTGATATCAAGTTCAGTAAGACATTTGAATGAAATGTGTATTGCTCTTAATTCATATGTACCTTCAAATAACATGGAAAGTTGTTTGTCTTCATTTATTTTCTTTTGTTTTCAGAGGTGCCAATGAATCTTTGTTTATCCCCACACTGATTTTTTTTTTTCTATGGCAAATCTTAGAGATTATCAGTTGCTATTTATTTCATTTAGTAAAGATTTAATTGGGAAATGTTCTAAGAAATACTATATTCTGAGATGGAATTATTTTTAATACAAAAATAGGCATTCATTTTTTAAAATTGTAAAGAATTGCTTAGAGTTTTTTGTATCTATCAACAAAACAAAAACAAAGGACTCCATTTTTTTGTAGTTTTATTTGCATTAATAAAAATATAAGTATTCTCTCTCTGTCATTTGGAATTGATTTACAAATTTGATAAAGTAGATTAATCCTGAAACTAGTAAAAATGATTGTAGACATTACATTTTAATATTGTGCACAAATAGCCCTTTTCATAAAAATAGCATGTGGTGTACTTGAAGCTGAAAGTGATTTACTGTTATGAAATTCATTATTGAGAAAATTAGAATTATGCCCAGTTGAGGATTTTCATAAATTTCCAACTAGTATATAAAATTATAGTGTCACATTTGCTTTAAATTAAGTCTACATGTTCTAATCTAAATGGCCAATTGAAGTTAACAAGTTAAATTGAAATAATGTTTGATTAGATTGAATTTATATTCCATAAAATATAAAAAAAAAAAAATTTATAGGTTTATTTTTGCAAAGATGATTATTAGTGATTAATGTACTTATATTTGAGTGAGTATCTTTAATTTTTAACATTATTCCCTGATAATAAAAGAAGCATAAACACTTATGTTAACCAAGATTAATTATATAAGAATTAAAGAAAAAGGCTTCTTAGCAGTTACAATGTATATACAAAACATGCAATATCTTTATAATTAAAATGTAATTGTATATTATAAACTTTATAGTTTATTTGATATTTACTTTTATATAATTAGCAATAAAACATGTTTTTGTAATATTATTTTTATAATAATACTAGCTGTATAGCCCAGTGTTGCTCAGGGTTTTTTAGTGGTTATGTTGAAATGGTAAGGTCAAGTGCTTATTCAAAAAGCTCCAGTATGAGGTTGCCGTGAGGAGTAAGTTAAAAAATGTGAAGTATTGGTTTTTGTTGTATTTTGGCAAAAAAATAAACGGTTGCAAAAAGCAACATTTTCCATTAATTTTTGCTGTAATGTGTGTCAATTGAAATTTTTGTTCGTATACCAAGGCATCAGACCTTGATCTACCAGTGACTCAATTTTGGTTGAGTTTGAGTGAAGCGTTTTGGAGAAATGCATAAAAGTGTGCAAAAGACCACCCGAAATTGTTTGTTGTTGATTTTTAACAAACCCTGTACATTGATTAAAAAAGATTTTGTGGACATCAAAAGTTTGAACCTTGGTCTACAAGTTACCCAATTTTGGTTGAATTTATATAGGGCATCTCGAAGGATAAGAGTTTGTAAATTCTAAGCGTTTCAGTGATTTCTGCCATACCCTGTAAATCTATTTGAAAAAATTTTCTGTACATCAAAGGTTCATGTCATGATTGACAAGAGACCCAATTTTGCTTGAAATCTGACCAAGTGTTTTGGAAGAGTAGGGTTCATTAGAATGGAGAACATAAACTCGGACATCCATTTATATATATGTGTAAATTTATAATCAGTTTAAGATTTTCATGCTTATTTAAGGAAAGTAAGAAGGGCATATTTTTATTATTGTAGAAAAGAAAACATTTGTCATAGGTTACGTAAAATAAAATTTATTTGCAGTATGTTTGCCTGATGAGCATCCCCCCATTCTTCTTAGGTCATTTTCTTAAAAATGAAAAGGAAATATTTACTTTTAAATTCTAATATTTTCTCACTTTCTAAGTATGACTCACTGGCCTCTTAACAGTTGTTTGTAGTCAAATATCTTTTGTACAACAATCAGCTGAATACCTAACCTCATACTTAGAAATGGTGGTTACTAATAAAAAAAAAATTTAAGCCACTCAGTTTTTTCTCTTCACACCCAATGCTTGATTATAGGTTCATCTGGCTACTCTACTGAAACCTGTTATGATTTTTTGCGCTCTTGCTATCCATGCAGCTTTGTGCATGCATGCATGTATGGTATTCTATTACTACTACTATTGCTGCTGCTTCTTGGTTGCTAAGCTTGTTGCTGAATGGGCACCTGTTGTTCCAATGTTGTTGCTTCCTGTCAGTTGGGGGTAGTAGAAATTACTACTCTCCCTCACCTAACCCAGCCATTCTTGTGAAAACAAGCTTAGTTTCATGTTCTACAGAAAATAAGACTAGAAGTATACAGTTCTTCCACTGCTTTGTAACTTAAGTCTTTCGAAAAGACTACTTGTTTTTTTTTTTTTTTTTTTTTTTTCCTCTTTCACTCAGTTGATATTTAACATTCTTTTTGTCTTTATTTTTTTTTATCATAGAACATCCTTTGGAGTTCAATCCTTACTACATCCACCATATACTGACTTGAGTGTGTATTATGTATCTCCCAAAAAGATCTATTCCTAAGATTTAAAATGCATTTCATAAATGAAAATTTTTTCCTTGAAGCTTTTAGTTTTAATTCCATAGATTAAATTTAATATTTCCAATAAGCAAAACACTTGTATCTCAAGCCAAATTTAAATTAATTGAAATTTTTTTCTGATTATCACTAAAATCTATCAAATTGCCTATACTGAGAAATCTATCAACACGTAATTCTCTTTATTAAAAAATTTTCCAAAGTAAATCACTTTTCTGAAACTTAAAGATTAGCTGATTTAAAGTTTAATTAATCTGAACTGAAACAAATACACTTTTAGTGTGTGTGTGTATGTATATACCCACACTGCATGCTTATATATATATATATATATATATATATAAGCATGCAGTGTGGGTATAGAAGAATCCTGTACATACTGTGGTAGGATAACTCTCTAAGAGAGCTCTAAACATATATGTATACAAATACATATAGAGCAAATATAAGAAAAATTAAGGCAGACACGCTATCTCATGGTGAATCGGAAGCATAGGCCTATTTCAGGCGAACCATCATCAGCTTCCATCTTTATTTAACAATGGATTTTGTGTAAAATCTTTTAAATAAAGACGGAAGCTGGTGATGGTTTGCCTGAAATAGGCCTGTACTTCCGATTCACCATGAGATAACGTGTCTGCCTTAATTTTTCTTATAGCAATCGGAGTCTAGCCATACTGATGAGCTGTGATACAGCAAAACAGATCGGTCTGTGGATGACTATATATATATATATATATATATATATTTATATATATGTTTTATAGTTATAGTTTTTTTGGGTTTTTTTTTTTACACAAGGTTCAGTGTTTTTACAAGGTATTAACAGTTCTATTAATTGATGTTTGTGAAATTTATCTAGGAGATTAATAATGGTAAAAATTACTGATAATGTGGATGCCTTTTTCATATTTTTAACTACCCAGTAATTTAAGAAATTTGAGAAAATATTCTAAGCAATCTAATATTTTGACTTTTAGGTACTTTGACTTTATAGCCTCAATTATGAAGACACTTGTTGCAGAAATATTAGAAAATAATAAATTTTAAATTTACTATAGTTAGCATTCTTATTTTCTAATATTTGGACATCTGTATTTAGAAAAATTCATACATTTTATGTTTCCAAAAAAAAAAAACACTTACTAAGATTTCCTAAAAGAAAACTTTCGGAAATAATTTTAATTTGTGAATGAATCCGGAAAGTTTTATCAAAATCATACAATTATCTGATTTTTGCAAGAATTTCTAAATTGTTTTCATCACAAAAAGACACTCAAATTTCTCAGACTAATTTATGGTCACCTGTTGATGCAAGATAAACAATATTTTTAACAAAAATAAATATAATTTAATAAATTGGTCTTTCCTCTTCATAATATAAAAATTTTGATAAAACTAAGTTTGGTACATTTTTACCTCATGTATATTTTATTTTTATTTTTTTTAAGCAAATCTTTGTATGAATAAACTTGGTAAAAGCCTTTCCTCTAATTTATGAAACGGTTTTTGTATTAAAGCTATGGTTTGATCTTTTGTTATGAATTGGATTCAGATTAATTGTATTTAATTGTGCTTAATTTGCCAAGTATAATTTATATTTCCTTTTCCTGTTAATCGGTGGAGAAAGGACATTGAGTGACAGGGGATCAACATGTCACCCCTACTTGTTTCTTCTTCCTCACCCCAATGCCATTTTTTTTTCCAAAGGGGAAGTAATTTTGACAGCATGATCTAATTTTTGACAGGGATAATTTTATTAGAAGCAATTTTTGGTTCCAAACATTTTTTTCCTGTTTGCTTGATAGAAAACAAATGTCTTCCATGCATTCTTTAGTTTCGAAATGACATTGTAACTTCTATAATCAGCATTTGTTGGTAATAGAAGATAAGATTGTGTTGGAATAAAACTAGAAAATTTACTTTAGAGATATTGAAATTTATGGTATCTTAAACACTATTTGTTGCAGAATTTTTTTTCCATATGAAAACACAAAGTAGATTTCTAACAAAAATATAATTCCTAGATTTAAATACTCATATTTAGCTGAAAGCTAAAAAGTCATTTCAATATTGAGAGAGCAAGCAAACTTTTTCATTTCCTTAGTTTAATTCTTTTTAGAATGAAATTCATTTTGCAAAGTTGTTGATCAACTTTGTAAATATTTCTTAATATTTAACGTTTGCATATTCTCAAATGGTAGGTATTAATTTTAATATACCAGAATGAGCTTCATCTTGTAACTTTTTGGTACATCTTGATTAGTTTAAAGCTTTACATATATAACTATTATGAAGTTTGTAAGTATATAAAGAGATAAGAGAAAAAGTACTTAGCTGACACATTTTGTTCTCTAAGGGACTTTATCAAGGCAGAGTACAAAACATGTTGGATAATTACAGTTTTTCTTCTTGTTACTTTCATTTTCTCTCTTACACACCATCTGAGAATATTCACACACACGCATACACACACTCACACATATATAATGTGTATATTAAGCACTCAAAAGAAATATTGTGTAAATGTGCAACTGGAGTGGATTCAATTTAATGAACTGAAAATAAAATCTCTTTCTATGAAGTCTTTCAATGATGTAAACAATTCCTTTGTTAATAAAAAATGGATAACTCACCAAATTATTGGTTTGAAATTGTATAAATACTGTATTCAAAATATACAAATAACCTTCAACTATTTAATAGATCGTCTATCTATATATATATATATATCGAGGCAGCAGATAATTTTCTAAACATATACTGTTAATTATTAAAGACAATGAATGTCTATTATGTTTAATCATGAGCCATTCTAAACATTGTATTTTGGCTTTAATTTCAGTTGAAAATAAAGACAAAAATTCTCCAACATTTGGATAATTTTTTATTAAGTTAGTTCTAAGTTTTCGTAGTTTTATGTCAACACAAGATAAGATCGTTGCTGATGGTGGATGTTTTTGTGTTAATGTCCTTGTAACCTCTCTGAAGATGGCTCTTGGGATCCGAAAGCTTAGAACCAACTTAAAAAATTATCCAAATGTTGGAGAATTTTTGTCTTTATTTTCAACTGAAATTAAAGCCAAAATACAATGTTTAGAACGGCTTGTGCTTAAACATAATAGACATTCTTTGTCTCTTATATTTAACAGTGTATGTATATATATATATATATATATTACTCGAAGATTGTGTTGAAGCATGAAACACTGTTGCCACTCAGTGTCAGCCTCTATATGCTCTATATTGAGTACTTTTACCTATAAATATACCATAACTTAAAACAAACACACACACATATATATATATATAAAGAAACAAAAATAGCAAGAACACTGAAACTCTTGGAGAATTCTTTTGAAAATGAAAACAGAATCCAACACTCAATAGCACTGATAAATTCAATTATGCAGCCGTGTGGATACAAGATAAGGTTACTTGGAAATGTGATAAGCTGAAGGTTGTTTTCATAAAAATTGGCTTAATTAATATGGAAAAGTTCCTCACTATAACTTGGCTTTTAGAAAAGGTTTAAGTGAACATTAGATAAGACTTTAAGTGGCAGTTGTTAAATGCTGATTTTTATTTGAAGTTCTGTGAGATTTATAATTTTTGAGATAATCTAAAGAAGGCAGAAATTTTAAAGACATGATCAGTGACTAAAAAATAAATTAAAACTGATTATCTATAATTTCTTTTATTGGGTGGCACACTTTGAATAGAAATCAGGTGAAGACTATAAACTACTGGCAGTATAGTGTAATGAAAGCTTTAAAACTAATCCATGGTCCTGGAGCTCAGACTCTTTGGACGTTGGCATGAAAGACTAAAAAGCAATAGTTGTTTCCAGTTAAAGCGAAATCGTAGACTGAAAGAAAAATGAATGGATGTAGGTCAAATTTTGATTTCCTGGTATCGATTTATTTATTTATATATATATATATATATATATATATAATCGATTTTCTGCACTATTTTAAGAACTGCAACCTTGAAACTTCTGAATATTGTTTCTTATGTCTTTGCCTATGAATGTATCAAATTTGATTAAAAACGGACCACTCCTTCTATAACCCGATTTTTTTTGATTATCGATTTTCGATATTTATTGGGGATACCTCGACACAAAACCTAGCTAAGAACACTCGCAGACGCTTATAGTACAACTGTGTAAATTTTCTAGAAAATCAGTTCAGCCATTTCGGAGTCTATAGGTAACGAATACACACAGACGCACACACACACACACACAAAGTTCCATTTATAAATAAGTTTAGATTAGATTGCTGCATGTCTAGTGCAAACTTAGAAATTTCTCTTCATTTTGCTGAGATGTATGTTTTCCTGATCTTTAGATGACTAGAAAATTCTAGTTGTCTGAAGATTGCAATATGAAACTAGAGTAACAACTTGAATTGTCTTTTGATAGTTGACATTGTGAAGCAATTTTGCTGTCTAGGTAATCTAGGTGTTGAACACTTTACTGAGTAGATGAGTTTTTTTACTTTTTTTTTCCCCTCCCCTGTTTGAGATTTTTTCTTGTCTAAGGTTTTAGGTCTTCTGCTAAGTTGTTGTTCACACCAAGATAGTTCTTTCTTTAGTTGTGTGTGTGTGTGTGTGTGTATATATATATATATATATATATATATATATATACACACACACACATTCTGGGATCAGTCAGTGATGATGGTATGTCACTAATTTGATATTCTAAAGCATTGTGTGTGTGTGTGTATATATATATATATATATACACACACACACTGTTGCTATCTTCTGAAGGATATGAAAAGTACTTGTATACTATGTATTGTAAATGAGTAAAAGGGATATTTTTATAACTTTAGATTAACCCAAGTTTCTTTTATGCCATTTAGAGGCATTAGAATTTACTTCTAAGCAAATTTACTATAGAAATTATTGTGATTTTTATATTAGCTTGAATGTTTTTGAAAAATTGTCCAAACTGATATTTTTATTTTTTCATATAAGTATAAAAACTTTGTCTGGCTCTTGTAAATGTAGAGAAAAGCAGGAGTCAGGTTCTTACTGGAGTAATACAGAAAAACCAACTATTTCCCCCCAATGTGTTTAGTGAATGGATCATTTGTATGAATTCCACTTGAGGTCAGAGTTGCGTTTGTCCCAGTAGGTGCCAAAGACACGTATCTTCACTGAAGGAACACCCATTTGTGATTGGTGAAAGTTATGGGACCAGTCAGTGATGATGGTATGTCACTAATTTGATATTCTAAAGCATTGAATGTCCTCCCTTTCCAGACTGGTCTGTTAGAGCTAGGTCAGAGGAGAGATCAGCTGGTCATCTGGAGTTTTTGAAGTGCATCCGTATACTGCTTTATCATCAGCATAGATATTCACTAATAATTGAAGTATGCTTTTCAGCAGATCATTTATGTAAAGTTGAAAGTTGTTTGGACTGAGGAGTCAACTTTAAAGAATATCTGCATTGATTGCTTGTGCCTCTGATAATTGGTTGTTAACAACTACCTTCAAGGACCTACCAGTTATAAAACTTTGAGGAGATCCTTCCAGTGATTCTATAGAGAGCTTGTGCAGTGTGCAGTAACCCATTATGCCACAACTTGTCAAAAGCCCTTGTGTTCATCCTTGAGTAGCATTTGTTATCTAGTATCACTTGTAAATGAAATAAAGACACCAACAACTGTGTGAAGGGAAATTAATTTTTTGTTTTGTTTCACCACGTGCGAACCACTCGCTGCCATGATTCAAAACAAAACTGTCCTCTCTCCGTTTCCGGTGATTAAATTGTCTTCATCGTGAAGAGTGGCCAAGGGACACCACTCAGTGGAGTTAACAATTCTTCCTCTTTTTTTCTTATCTTTTAGATGATCTCTAAATAAAGAGAGGAAGAAAAAGAAAAAATATTGTATTAAATGTATAGTTCTTTGGGCTCTACCACAAAACCCTGAGTATTTTAAATGAAGGTACACCCTTCTTAGTTAAACAATCAGCAACTTGTTCATTTGTAGGTATCCAAGAGAACTCTGTTTCTTTTCTTGCCATCATTTCTCTCAAAATAGCCGCCTCTTGTCTAAAATCTGTGTGGATGAATGTATGGAGTCATAGAGAGAGGAATTGTCCGTTTTGCATATTATCTTGATGTTCTCAGGTTCATCCTTCAACTGCAGTAATTCCAATAACTTCCTGTAAAAAAAGGCTGGCTTCTGACATGTCAACCATGGCTAGTGTTTCAGCAACTAGTGTACTTTTGGCCACTCTTCTAATGCGCTTAGGTTGCCAGGCTATGGGCATATATTTGTTGTTATCGCCAACCAAAAAGATTATATAACCTCCCTGAGATCCTCCGTCAGGTTAGCGAATGAAGAATCACTATAGACAACAATCTTTAAGTGATCAAGATCTAAGTTGGGAATGTCTATCTGGGACTTTTTCTTCTTTGCTTTCTTAACTACTCTATTGGCATATTTTATACATTCTACATGGCTTTGTTTGAGAATAGAACTTAAAGCACTAACATCGTAGCTAAGATTGGATCTGGTTTGGGTAGCCAGCCAGTTGACCAATAGCTTGCCTGATTTCAGTAATTTCTTTTGTAGATATTGTCTTTTAGGTTCCTGCCTGTTTCAACTGGAATATATTTTAATTTCTTTACATATTCATTCTGTCCAAGTTTGATATTTTCACCATTCTTTTTTATGTCTTATCCTATGTATTGGAACTCCGCAATTTTTTCAGTCTTAACTGCAAATACCTGACAGATCCTGTCTATAACTTTTCTCTGAAAAATTTCTGAGCCTGCAAAGCAAAAATCGTCCACATGAGTAGCAAATTATACCTTGCAGTTTGTTTCTGAAATACCATGTGAATATGGCCTGATCATATTTGGAAGCTACTGCTCCTGAATTCATTAATTCCTCCTTGAGTGTTAGGTACCAAGACCTAGAGGCATCGTTCAGACTATATACACATTTGGAGAGTTTCCAAATATAGCCCTTGGGTACATTGGCTTCTTTGGGAGGATCCAGATAAACCAGTTGATCTAACTCCATGCTTTGCAGAAATGCTGTTTTTATATCCATAGATTTACACACCCAATGGTTAGTTGCCATTATTGCTAATGCTATACGTAAACCTTCCTTGGAGCACATGGGAGAATCATTTCTTAGGTTGTTAGCATCTTTATCCTGAAAGCCTCTGGTAACAAGTCTGGCCTTGCATTTTTGTGTGTACGTGTAAATCCATCTGGTGGAAACTTTTGGTTGACCATGATCTGGTACTTGGATGTAGACCTAATTTTTAACCTAGTTTTGGAGTTCCCTACTTCTTGCTTCCTCTAATTCCAGGTTATCTTTGGCAGAAGTGATCATGACATTTTCCTCATCACAAGAATTGTGCTTGTGTTCGGTTTCTACAGCCTCACTGGTTTGCCACTCAGATACCTCATGTCCAAAGTCCAGCCAGAAAGGTTCACCCTCTTCCATAACTACATTCATCAAATGCTTGTTTTTGCCAGTGGCTTTTCTTGCCTTATGACATTTAATTTTCTCCAGTTAGTCTGTGTCATTGGCAAGCTTGCATTTGATAATTTGTCCATGTTTTGAAAGCTTAACTTTCTTGGTGGTGATGTCCTGCTTATTTGTTATATCTCTTGTTTCCACAGTCTGATGTTGCTCCGTATTTTTGTCTAGGACTTCAAAATATTCTAAATTATTCTCTTCAAAATTTGGCATTCTTGGAGATTCTTCAGGCCTTTCTTGTAGGGTACTGGGAACCTTGCTGCTACACTCATTGGGATTTTGATAAGTTTCTGGGTAGGGCACTAAACGAGATGGATATACCCTTACATAGGTGCTACCATGCTTGACAAGCACCTGCTTATGTTCCCACCCTATGACAGTTCCAGGACCAAGCCATTTATCACAAAGATTCTTTTTGTAGAGAACAGCATCTCCATTTTTGTATGACTGCACTATACCTGTTCTAACTTGGTGATGAAGTGCACGTCTTAGTTTCTCTGAGGATTCACCTGCTATGAAATGTTTCCTGGCAGCATGTATAGCGTTCAGGTTATTTGCAACAATTTCACTAGTAGAAACACCTTCTTGTGCAGGGAGCTTGTCATTTAGAAAACCTGGTAGGTTGGGATTTCTGCCAAAAACTAGTTGATTAGAACTGTATCCATGGACGCTGTGAAGCGTATTTTTGGCCCTTACAGCTCATGCAAGAGCCACCTCAAAACTACAATTCGTTTCTTCTATGGTTTTCTTTACCATTTCTCCCAATATTCCATTGTGTCTTTCATTTAGCCCATTGCTCCATGGGCTTTCAGCAGCAGTGGTATGAACGACAATGTTTAGATTTTGTGCTATGTCCCTAAACAACTGGTTATTCAACTCTCTGCCATTGTCAGTGAGAATAAATCCTGGTGTGCCAAAATACGCAATCCAGTTCTTGAAGATAGCACTAATGATATCCGAACTTTCCTTACTCAGAATTCTAACTCCAACACTGTATCTGATACCATGGCCAATAAGGTGCAGTACCTTGTTTCCATTAATTTCTTTAATATCCATGACAATGCTCTCATTGAAATAGGTTCCCAGTGAAAACCCAATGATGGGTCTGGGTTCAACCCTTTTGTACCTCATGCAAATTTCACAGGAATTAGAGAGTTCTTTAAGAATTTTAATAAATTCAGGATCTTTCATTCAAGCATTCCTAAGTCACATAGCTTTTTACTACTAGAGTGACTGAATTGTCTGTAGAGCTTAGTAGCAATTTTAATTTTTTCTAGTCTATTTTTACTTGAAATTTCTTTTGTACACAAAATTTGTTTGAACTTACCTCAGTCTGGTGGAGGTCTGGTAATGGGAATGCAATAGTGAGCAGATGAGGTACATTGCAGTGGGATCTTTTTTCCAAACATAATGACATTGTCGTTTTCAAAATTGAGGCATGTCCTGGCTCTTTTCATGGACTTTTTACTTAACAAAAGTGGTGTGTCAGTGTCTACAATGTCAGTGACGATACTGACCTCAATGCTGGCAATAACGCACAGTAGAGTGGCTGTTTGGGTAGATTTAAATGTGCTTCTGTCCCCAAACTTGTAACTCCTTACTCCGTCTTGAACTTTTGTTTTTCTGGTATGGCTTCCAGAAAACACTCATACCATTTAGTTCCACAAACAGGTTCAGATGCACCACTATCTAAGACAGCTGAGCCGAGTGTCTCTCCTAAGAATGTGTAGCACCGTATCCGCTATATTGCTTTTGCTGGTACATTAGCATGAGGTGAGACATGAGTAAATGACCTCCTTTTTAGCTGTCTGCCTCAACATAAGGGCAGTTAAATTTACATCCACATCTGAAACATGAAGTGGTGTTGTCGCTTTCAGATTGTGGGTTTAAAGTTTTTTTTTTTTTTTGTGTGGTGTGTTGAGTTTTTATTGAGGCCTCTTCTGCCATTACCCTGACCATTAAAACAGGAATTCTTATCCCCACAGTTTCGTCCATGACTACTATAGTAGGTCTCTTCAGTTTTGTTCTGGTTGTCCGTACTGAAAACAATGTCCGATTCAGTCTTTACCATGACTAGAGGAATTTTTGGTGATGAAGTGTGGCAGTATTTTTCATGTAGTATTTCTTTTTTTTAATTGTTTGAACATTTCACTAAGTGTGAGTTCTTGAACGGTAGCTTTTATTAGCCATTCGTTTTCCGGGATGAGATTGGCACTTTTAATGCTCTGTATGTGAGCACAGGCTCAGGCAGAATTATGCTCTTTTAATTTGGCGATGTGTCACTCAAAATCTATGAGAAAATTGTCTATCGATGTGTTGCTCTGCTTTTGGAGATGTTCAAGTCTCATACACCTTAAATGTTGCTTGGTTGGCATCTTCTAAGAAGAGGGTATCAAGTTTTTGGTATAACTTTTCCATGTCATCTTCAGCATTGAGTTTGTCGATGTCCAATCCAGTAATGCTTCTCTGGTTTTATCTTCAAAGGCCAGTAGTACAACAGGCGCCCATTTGCGTGCTTCTAAACTGGTGGCGAGTTCCCATATCTGCATTTCTTTTTTCCAGGAATTATATTTGTCTGTGTTTAAGGCAGGTGGGATAATATACCCAATGTAAAATGGAATATAGACAACGACAACTGTGTAAAGGGAAATTAATTTTTTATTTTATCATGTGCGAACCACTCGCCTCCATAATTCAAAACAAAACTGTCCTCTCCCAGTTTCTGGTGATTAAATTGTCTCCATCGTGAAGAGCGGCCAAAGGACACCATTTATCACTAATCCTGCAAGTAATGGCAGTTAGGATATCAGCAGTGCACTGAGCTGGTCAAAACTTGTACGATTTGTTGATCAAGAGGTTGTCTCTATTAAGGTGATCAATAACTTGATTATAGCTTCAAAAAGTTTCCTAATGACACTGAATAGGCTGATGGGTCTATACTGTGATGTAGGTGAGCACTCTCCCGCACTCTTGAAAACAAGCAGTTAAATAAGTTAATAATATTACTGAGATTGTAGTCAGTAAGACTGGGGAAATCTGGAATGGGATAGCTTTTGTCATGTAATAATTACAGGTAAAGATTGTGATGAAGAGATTTGCCTTATTTTCTTATTTTTATTTTTTTATAATAATCATATCGCCCCAATCAAGGCAGTTTACTGCCACTGTTTTGCCGGGGGGGTTACATAGGAGAAAGAGTGACAGATTATAGGGGTTGATAGGAAGTGGGTAAGAGAAGGATGAGAATACTGATGAGTGGGGTGGATGGAAAAAGGAGCATATGAAAGAGGATGCAGGTTAGTGAGATAGGAGATGACTATTGACTTTACATTTAAATTCTTGGAGATTGTAGCTGTCGGAAGCAAGTAAACAAAAGGGAATTCCACAGGCGGGAAGTTTGAGAAAAGAAGCTGCTGCAGTAGAATTAGTGTTTACAGTTTATTGGTCCCACTGTAAAAGGGTGGGACCTAGTTGCTAATCTTGTGGCTTGAGTAAATTCCTATATATGACAAAGATGTAATGACAGTGGGACCATTTATATTAGTAAGCACTGATGCGTTGCCTCTATTCAGAATTTAGAGATCTTCTAGAACTCTCAGAAATCAAGTTATTTGCTTTCAATCTTGACCGAGACTGCTTGTGTATAGCTATGCTTTGCATTTTCTAGAATTTTCTTGCAATGATTCCAGACAGTTCTGAATGCAGCAAGTATCCTACTATACTATTTTCTGTGATAAATCTTGTAGTAATGATTATGTTGAGCTATGTCTGTAGCACATTTGTGGGTATTAAGTTTTTTTCCTCCATTCCAGAAAGGATCTATTCCTAGGCGAGGGCAGCAGTTTTTGGAGGCAGTATATTTGAAAATGAAAATTTGGATATGCATTGTGGTGCAGTGGATATTGACTCAGAACAACAAATTGGGGAGCCGAGCTCGAATTCCAGTTGAATTCCTTGCATTCACTTATGCACAAATACCCTTGGGAAAGGTATTAATCCATCTCTTTCCTCCAGTTATGGGTTAAATAATAGGATAGATTGGGTTCTATAGCCTTGACTAGCAACCAGTCTACTGCAGAAAGCAATGGCAACCTACTGTGGGATAATCTTTTGCCCAGTCAGTCATGTCTCTTTCGAGACATCATTGGCAAAGCATGTATTACGTATGGCACTTAACTGACTGATATTTGAAAAAGATTGAGAGAAAAGCTTTTGCCATGGAAGATTTGAAGCTGTTTCAGTTTACTATCATGCACTGAAAAAGAATTTTATGAAATAGCAAATCAGGAGATGACTTTGGTTGTACATCAAATTTGACACTGACTAGGGAATAATCTGAAGAACTTAGGGAGGGGAATAAAACTTTAAAGTATTTTTCAGGGCAGGATGTGAGGAGGTCAAGGATGTTTGCCTAATTTCTTTTGCATCCAGAATGCAGGTGGCTTCTTCAATGACTGAGCTAATTCAAATCAATCTGCATTCTTCATTAGTTTTGTTCAAGGGAATTTATCACTCTTTGTGATGACTTTTGAAGTCACCACAAATATGAAATTGATCTGAGGGATATTCAGTCAAACATTAAAGTTCCATTATCTTGAGGATGATACAATAAAAATGAAAGTAGTACTATTGACAAGTGCCATGCAGAAGCACTTATAAGGGAGATCAGGATCCTTGTTATTTTGGGTCTCTGCCACATGGAAACCTATTTTTAATATAGGTGCTGATTCTGTGGCCATTGAGATGTTGACAGTCATGTTTGGCTATTAAGTGTGTCTTGCCCAGCATTGCAAGTTCTTGCATTTGGATAGATAACAATACCAGTTTTAGACAGGAATAGGAGATCAAGTTTGGTACAAGATGGAGTTCCACTTGTGGAAATTTGAAATGTAGACCATTCACATTGGCATAAGACATGGTGAATCTAAAGTCTATACTATGAATATGATTTGTGTCTGTTATTAAAAATTCCTTCTGGCTTTGAGGAGAACCAAATGATGGATTTGAGCAAATACTGCTCCCAGTTAGATCATCTGGAGACAGTAATTTCTGAAAAGTGTCCAGAATTAGTTCAGAATGATGTAATATTTTATCAGATAACATGAAACTGCAGGTTCCTTTGGTAACTAAGCAAAAATACTTTAGCTGAGAAATTGCCACTCATCTACCATGTTCACCTGATACTGCAATTTCAGATTACAATTTATTGTCTTTATAGTTTTTTTTGTGGATAGTTCTCTGGAAGATCTCAAGATACATGTTATTGTTAGTGATATTGTCAGTTTGTCTAATGTGTATTTATATTTAAGAAGGTTGGGTCACTGTCGGGCCAGGATGTTTTTCCCGCCTGAATCCATCCTGCATATATATATATAAATCAACCATTCGTCCATGCATGGAATACTGCTGCCACATATGGTCAGGCGCCCTTGCTGTTCATCTCAGTGTTCTCAACAGGCTCCAAAGGAGAATCAGTAATGTGATAGGTACCGACTTAGCGGCTTGACTACAGCCACTTCCCCACCGATGAGATGTGGCCTCCTTTTGTCTGTTCTATAAATACTTTCATGGCTTCTGCTCCAATAAACTTAAGTCACTGGTGCCTCCGCAACAGGTGTTTACTCGTGCAGACTGGAAACTGGATCTCACCCATTCACAGTTAGATTGCAATTCTACTCCTGCAGCTTCTTCTCTAGCACTTCCTGCCTGTGGAACTCGCTTCCGTATTCTTGCTTTCCTGACGGCTACAACCTCCAGGAATTTAAATGCAATGTCAATACTCATCTATTAACCACTTGACTCTAGTTCTTTCACCACCCCGTATATCCTTTCCTTTCTCTCCACCTTTGCAACTGTCATCACACCTGTATTCCCATCCTTCTCTTGCTCCTTTCTAACTGGTTCGTCTTCCTCTTCACTCTCTTCTAATTTAAAAAAAATTTATAATCTGTACCCACCCCCAAAGCATTGGAACTATAATAAACCATTGTTAAAATGGCTTTAGAAAGCTTTTTGATAAATGTGAGTAATAGGGATTATGTAATATTTACAAATTAAATTTCAAGTTCCATGCTAAAAAATACTAGGTTTTCTGTAAATTAACTTTTTTAATAAGTGCTAATTTTAGTAAGGTTGAGATACTTATCCATCTTTCTTATAAATCATTAATTTTTGTTTTATAAGGAATGCTGTCTTCAAAATCCAAAGTTTTCTGATTTCTTGGTAAATTAAAGTATTGTTTGGTTTGGTTGTACATTTTAAATGAGTTTTTTTTTTTTTTAATTTGCAAATGTTTGTTTGCACTCTAAAAAAAAATATTGAATACAACTTTAAATCTCCATTTTCTGTTTTATTTCTTAAAGGTTTTTTTTTAATAATTTTTTGCTTTGGCCATGTAGTAATTTAAAATTTGAGAAGTTCATATTTTGAGCCCATAAATTTCATGATTTAAACTGTTCTTTATTGCACATTTATTTTTATTATTGCTTCCTTTGAAAATAGTTTGAATTGATATCTGTCCTTAAAATATTTATCAGAATTGATGAAATTTATATATGAAAAATTTAGTTTGGATTTAAAAGGTTCTTGGAAAACAGTTTACATATTGAGACTTGTTTCCATTATACAGTTAAACTTATTTTTTCTTGTTTCTCAATGTTTATTCAATTTATGAAAATAATTACCCTTAACTAAAAACTTTTGTAATTTAGCTGCCTATTATCAATTTCCATTTTTTGAGTGGTTTCACAGTTTTGTATATTTGTTATGGAAACATAATTTAGCCAAGAAGTGAGTGTGGCTGGCAGTATGATTCTTGCTTGTAAAGAATTCTGATTTTTATATTTTTTTTTGTTACTAGTGTGAAACAGTCATCAATTTATTTTTCGTTTTTTTTACTGCAACTCTGTATTCATTGAATTAGTTACTGATGTTTCTAAATGTTCATTTCTTTCCTTTTGTTTATCAAGTACAGAGATGTGACTATTTTCTCAGTGTATAAAGAGGAGGTGCTGAAAAGTTCAGTTGGACACACTTCCCAAATTCAGTATTCTGTGATATATGTTCATTGAATAACTGATTTTAGCAATTAGGTCAGGTTGACAGCTCTTCAGCATTCCTTCATGTATAACTCTGAAAATTGACTTTGTTTATTAACCATTCTTGTGATTTGCCATTTACTAAGCTTAGCCTAGTTTTGGTAAAATGTCACAGGCATGGGGCACTCAGTGTGGATCATTCTATGTAGTTGTAATGATTTCTGAAACCAGTTTAAAACTTAAGTGATGGAGATGGTGAATTGTTAAGAAATTACTGTACTTTCTCTTTTCTTTTTGTTAGTTTACAAGAATATAAAAAATATATAGTTTTTCAGTTACTGAAACATAAATTGTAGACAACAGATTGAATAACTAATCTCACTCACCTTAGTAAGTAATTTGCTTTGAAAATAAAATAAATATCAAGAGTTAAGCTATTCCAGCCTTTGATAGTGAAATAAATGCAATGATGCTGTTGAGCAAGTCTGAAAAATATGATATAAAATGTGTTACAATAAGCTTGTCAATGATCAAAGACAGTTGCAATGTCCAAACAATCGATTGATATGAAGTTTCAGGAAATTTCTTTTACTGATTAAAATGAAGTAAGGTAGGTTTTCAGTCAGTTTTACGTGGAGGCTAACCCACATTTGATGTGCATACTGTTTAAGTGCTGGTAAAATATGTATAAAAGAGGTAACTCTTTGTGCAATATGTATACCATTCCAAGAAAAAAAATTAAATATCTAAAATTTTTAAATAGAATGGTTGAGATTTTTCCCATTACAAATCAAAACTGGAATATATCGGTTGTAATAGCAATAGAATTTCTTTAAGTTTCTTATCTATTCAGTGAGACACACACACTTCTGATGAGTGAGAACATCATCACGGTACCCTCATGAAACTTTTAAGTTGACATGAATCTGGTTTTTAAGAGACAAACGCTTTGTACCTATCAACACTCTATCTACACCCCAATATCAAGCACTTTACAATAAAATGTCTGCTAGCCAAAATTCATTTTATCAGTAAATTGACTGAAAAACAACCACCTTGGTATTAAACATTATATATATATAAATATATATATATATTTAATATTTTCATTACTTCAAATGTATTTTAGTAGATACCCAAGTTTGAAATAGGTATCCCTTTCTTTCCTCTTTATTTTTTAAAATCTCAAATAGTGCATATTAAGTCTACTGGTATGTGCTAAAGGATGCTGAACCAAACGAGGAGATTCTCCTACAAGAGTAGGGGCACATGTTTGAACCCTGCTGGAGAGCAAATTTTCTTTATTAAATTTTATTGGCAAGTTGGTAGACATAATACATAGTTTTAAAATAATTGTACCAATGTGCATGTGCTTATCTTTGTTGAAAATACATCTTGCCAATGGAAAAATATTCACCAGCAAAAAATATAAAATTTCTGAGGAATATTTTTTTTTTTTTGTTTCATGCTTATTGAATCTTGTCATTCATATTTGCTAATGTTGATTGGTTTTTTAATTTATGCATTAACAAAATATATCAAAGTGAATTTTTTCTTTTCATTCTTGATGTGAAGTGTGATTTTTTTTTTTTTGTATCAGTTTATCTGTAAGATATCACAATCTCTAAGAATTAGTCATTGCATTATGGATGTATATAAAATGACTTAAGGTTGTGCATCTCGTGTCATTTAAAACAGGTTGTAGCTGAATAAAACTGCACTTGAAAATGTCTGGTGCTAAAACAATACAATTTAAGAATGTAATCAATAAGCATGTTTTAATCATTATCATATTTTGTTTCTTTTTGCACTTGCTTATAAGATTCCACTTTATTTGCACTTCATTTTATAGGCTTATCATCACTACTATCATTGTGTCTCTGCACTACCCAATGTTGGACTCCAAGTGGCAGCAAATTTCCTTAGTAGTCTTGTCTCAGTCCTCCTCTTCCTAATTTATCTAGCATAGTTGAAACTGTTCCCAGTTTCCTGATAAGGATTAGTATGACTTGTCACCTTCATGTTCTACCATTTTCAGCTTGTTTAGCAAAGTTGAGATACTTATCTATCTTTCTTTTAAATTTACCCTCTGGTCTGCTGGTATTGTGAAATCCATTGACATGGTATCTTATTTGCAACCATTAGATCTGCTTCTGGGTTAAATGATCTGCTTCAATTGGTCTCAATGGAGTTTGTGTTTCATTGTCTAAGCCAAATGCTGTTCTGTGCATATTCCATTGGCCCATATGGTCAAAATGTAGTTGCTTGCACAATTATTTTTAGAACACCTTCCCCACCCAGTCATGCCTAATGTTGTCTTTTGAGCCTAATTTGCTACATTCACTGATTATGTGGTTGATTGTCTTATTTCCACATTGTCTACACTTGCTTTTCTCCTTTCCTGTCTATTCTGACCTTTTATATAATTGATTCCTATTTGTCATTGACGTTGTCATTAATTAGAAAACTGCAGATAGTTACTCTCTCGCAAATCTTCTTGCTGTCCATTGTTGGGTTAATTGAACTTTGTTGGTATTTCATCAAAGATATATTTAAGAAATGTCATTGGGGAAACATGTAGGAATTGCCACCTTGTTATTTACTTTACTGCTTCAAATATTACTTGAAATATAATGGGTAAATTATTATGCATTTACATAAATTTTGTTTGCTATTTTATTCTGTTTCCTGTTTTTCATTAAAAAAAAAATTGTAGATTGATCTCTTAAATGTATGAAACATGTTTGACTATTCAATCTTGATCAAAGTTAGAAATGTGCTTCAACTTTTCAACACCAGTCCATTACTTTTTTTTCTATAACATTTAAAAAAAAAATCCTTAACCTACAATGATAGTTTTTTTTTTCTTGAATCCCTTCTCCCTTTCACATGGAAAACATTACTTTTTTGAGCAGCACTTGTGCTAATTTCTTTGTTTACAGAAGGGTATTTGGTTTCCTTCCTTTTTTTTCTGTCTGGAAAGATGTTTTATCTCAAAAGAGGTCAGCTAGGATGAATATTGTCTTGGTGTAGATAAAATACTAGTTTACTAGTTGGTTAGCAGGAGCAACTTGTGAGTGTGTCCTATAATGTGGTTTTCAAGATTTGTCAATAGTGTTTCCTTTTAACATGTCAGTCAGTTAAGTGCCATCTGTGGTAAACGCTTGGGCGATCATGTCTCAAAAGAGACATAACTGACTAGGCAGAAGATTATCCCGCAGTAGGTTGCCATTGCTTTCTGCGGTAGATTGGCTGCCAGCAAAGGCTATAGAATCCAATCTGTCCTGTTATTTAACCCATAACTGGAAGGAAGAGATGGATTAATACCTTTCCCAAGGGTATTTGCGTGTAAGTAAATGCAATGAATTCAACTGGAATTTGAACTCAGCTCCCCGATTTCTCATTCCGAGCTGATATCCACTGTACCACAACGCACATACTATTCACTAAATGGAAAGTACTCGATATACATGATATCTCATATTGGTTGTCTACAACCTACAAAAGGTTTTTAAGAGCATACTTCATTTGAGGGAAAACCTTTCAATAAACTAGTAATTTGGGAATACTTTTTTTTTGTTTTAATAATATCAGAATATCAGCTACCAGTGATTCTAAATTTAGTGCGTATGAGAGTATGTTGAAAAATTCTTGTTTCTACCAAGAAAGGAATAACTTTGAGCCATGAAACATCATGTTCTACTTGTTAATCCTTAAGTTCAACACCCTTGGCACATCATTTCTCAAGATTCTTTTAATAATTTGTCATCAAATTCTAATGTTTGATCGTTGGAATACTATTCTGTTGTTGCTGATCTCAATAAATTTAAGATTTCTTTCTCTACAAAGTCTTTTTAAGGTTAGAAATGGATTGAGTTGTATGGCTAGTCAATGCACTCAAACTTAAAATTCTTTATAACATTCATTGTTTTGCCAGCCCTGTGAACAGATAGTCTTGTAAAAAGAGAGAACATCTTTCTACAGTTTTGCATTCTGTTTTTCTTTCACTGCTACCAACTTTGATAAGCACATCAAGTTAGAGTTGATTATTCTGCATTAATGTTTTGACCCTTCTAAAGAAAGGTTTTTTTTTTTTTTAATAATCATATCACCCCACGCAAGGCATTTTATTGCCACTGTTTTGCAAGGGGTTACATTGGAGGAAAATTATGAGAAAGAGTGACTGGTTATAGAGGGTGTCAGGAAGAAGGTAAGAGTAGGATGAGAATACTGATGAGTGGAGTGAACGGAGAAAGGAGTATGAGGGAGAGGATGCAAGTCAGTGGAATAGGAGATGACTATTGACTTTGCATTTAAATTCATGAAGATTGTAGCTAGTGGGGAAGCAAGTAAACGAAAGGGAATTCCACAGGCAAGAAATGTGAGAAAAGAAGCTGCTGGAGTAGAATTTGCGTTTACAATTTATTGGTTTCACAGTAAAAGGGTGGGACCTAGTTGCTAATCTTGTAACTCGAGTAAATTTATATATAGGGGGCACCAATGAGCTAAATTCATTGGAGCAGAAGCCATGAAAGTATTTGTAAAAGAGACACAGGGAATCCACATTGTGCCGGTGAGAAAGTGGCTGTATCCAAGCTGCCAAGTCGGGATCTATCACATTACAGATTCTCCGTTGGATTTTGTCAAGGACACCTAGGTGGATAGCAGGAGCACCCGACCAGATATGTCAGCAGTATTCAATGCACGGGCAGATGGTAGATTTATATATGTGCAAGATTGTTTCAGGTGTAAAAAAACTTCCTGGCTCTATACAGAGAACAGACTTTCTTAGCAGCGGATTTAGCTATGGATTCTATATAGGCATTCCACTTGAGGTCTGTTGTGAGAGTTAAGCTGAGGAGGTGCAGTGTTTTGCAAGTCATCAAATTATCTTTTTTATCCTAAAAAAAATGTCTTAATATTTTAATCTTGAATTTCTTTGGCTGTAAGGAACTTGAGTGTTACCATTGTAGAATTTTTTTGGTTTCTGGATCATAGTGTAATAACAATGTTTTATCAACAATGAAGTAATCAAAACAAAAAAAAATGCTGTAAAATCCACTTGGAATTGTGTCCACTTGATATTTTTGATTGGCATTCCAACATTTTGGCACACACTTGACTGACAACTTCTGGATGCCCAACTGCTTATGAATTAGTAACTATACATATATAACTTGGTCACTTTTATGTCAGCAATTCTTTTATTGCCATAATTTGTCAATTGACTAAAATTGTCATGAATATGATCAGCAATTTCATGAAGGCATCTTTTATTGTCTTGCATATCGAGTGTTAAAATATCGATGCTGAAAATGAGTTCACCGTTTTTCAAAGCTCAGCATGACCAACATATGTCAATGTTTGTATTATACATTCATAGACTTTTTTCTTTTATAGGAACATAACACTTGAAAATTCTACATTTCCACTAATATGATTCAGTCAATCTGAAAAAAAAAGTGCAAGAATCCTACAAGCTGATATGTTGGCATGAAAACATTCTAGTGGTGGGGTACAAGATAATATTCCAATTTTGAGAATTGGTTTTATTTGCAATGGGCTGAGAATCTTCCAGTATTGGTGATACTTTTTCATTAACATTCTAAAATAGTCTTTGATTTACCAACAGTAAAATTTAAGTTAATATTCTGGAAGTGCGTTTAGATATAGCATATATTCAGTTACTGCTGCAATTTCTATAGCATTCAAAATTTGTATACATCATTTTTTGAAGATTTTATATAATAAAACAGAATACTTTAAAAAATTTTTGATAACTATCATAATTAGTTCTAAATAAAAACAATTTTAAATGTTCATTTTTACTTATTCCTGGCAATATTGAAACAGTTATATTTTTACAAACTTCAATAAACTTAACGGTAACTGAGGATTTTTTCTATCAAATTTGTCAGCACAAGATCAAGGAGTATATCTTGTGATTTGAACATATTCAATTCATAAATTTGTAAGTTACTATTTGTTTATATTTAGGAAGGTACCATTTAAGGTTAAAAATGTTTCTTTTAGCCCATCAGTACTTATAGAATAAGAATTAAGTTGTTTATATTTTGTATCTGGTCTTACATTAGGCTGTAGGTGTATTATCAGTCAGTTAAGTGCCATACGTGAAATGCTTGGGCGATCATGTCTCAAAAGAGACATGACTGACTGGGCAGAAAATTATCCTGCAGTAAGTTGCCATTGCTTTCTGCGGTAGACTGGTTGTCAGCCAAGGCTATAGAACCCATTCTGTCCTGTTATTTAACCCATAACTGGAAGGAAGAGACAGATTAATACCTTTCCCAAGGGTATTTGCATGTAAGTGAATGCAATGAACTCAACTGGAATTTGAACTCGGCTCCCCGATTTCTCGTTCCACTGCACCACAACACACACCCAGGTGTGTTATACAGTGTCTTAATTCTGACTTTCCAATATGATCTGCAAGTTTAGTTTATAAAATGTAAAGTATTTTCTGACATGGATTAAATAATTTATGTTGAAAACTTAATGAAATTTTAAAAATCTCATTCTCTTTTTGTTTCTGATGAAACTATAAAGTTAAACTATTTAGAAATGTAAAAAACTTTTTAATACTTACCAACTGTTATGGAATTCTTATGAAGTCTGTGAAATTAGTTCATACATGCAGTCTGAATTGCTTGTATGATGGATGATTGTGTTGGTGCCATGGCCATTATAAATGGCATTTTATCAATATAGTTTAAATGTTTAAAAAATTTTCTTTTGGGGAGCAAAGGGAAGCTCTTTTCTCTCTCTCTTTTAATTTTTCAACTTTGTTACAACTTAAAACGCTTCTGACCATATACATTAGATACTACCTTACACTTCCAGGTGGGGGGAACCACAACAATAACGAAGAACACATTTTAAAATTTTTATAAATTTTAGTTTTATTTGGAAGCCAAATGTTAATGATTATTCCATCGAGCCACCATTACAGATGAAAAATGCAAACAACAAATTTAAAAATCTCTTGAAAATTCAATATTTATCTTTAGAAATGTTTCCAAATAATTTAGTGAATTTAAAGATTAATTAACTGAATTTTGTAAAAGTAATGTTTACTTTTTACTTAAAACTTAATGAATATAGCATTTATTTATACATGGTAGTTTGTGAGGTCAAATGTTAAAACTAAAAAAAATATAATTATACCCCCAACCTAAAGTGTGCAAAGAAATAAAATGAAAATTAAAGAAATACAAAATGCTAGCAGTGCAATGTTAAAAAATAATTTATCTTTAATTTTAAATAACAATTTTTTTATTCTATATGATTTTATAAAACTGAGAATGAAAAAGTTCATTTTTTTTTATGCTACTAAGTTGTTTTAGTTAAATACTTTTGAGTTTAATACATTACTTTTATTTTATTTTCATGTTAGATGTCAAAATATTTAATTAGCCAAAGTTATTTTTATTACCTTTTGAATATCTATACCAAAAATATTTAAGTTGCACAATTAAAAAATTTTTTTAAAGCTTCATTAAATTGCCTTGAATTTTATATTTTTAGATTCTTCAAACGTCTTTATTTAATTAAAGGAAAAACTCTTCTTACAAACAGCAATGGGATGAATTTCCAAATTGTGCTGAAAAATTGCAAGTAAATTTTTTAAAAAAGTAGAAAAGTCTAGATATTTTTTTCTTCCAGTCTGAAAGAAAATGTTTTCTTAAATTATGCAAGCAACAACAGTAAAAAAAAAAAAAATTGAGTTTTCAAATTTTGGTAAGATTTAGGACAAAAATTTTGTATGTTAACACATTATATTGCATAATATTTTTACTGAAATAACATTTTCAAGTATTTTGCTTTATTTCACTGTATAAAAAGTGAGGAAGACATCAAAAAGGAGTGGATGAAAGATACCCCCAGTTAAATATTTTCACATGGTTTTCTAATGAAATAGTTTATTCAGCATATAATCCATTAATGAAAAGTACTGAAAATTTTGGTTGATAATCACTTGAATTTTAGCAAATATCTTAAAATAAGCAGCAATTTTTCCCTAGTTTCATTGTGGGGGGGGGATGCAGCCATTTTTACCTATTAGGCATGATATAAGTTTGTATAAAACGTACTAATAGTTTGAAGTTTTGTATGTAATTAATGGTAGTAAAAATTGACTTACAATTTGATCCCACTGACCAATGCAATAGTTTTGCTGCTTAGCATGAAAATGAATGCAAAATATAGACTGAGATGTTTTTAGTGTGCTTCATATAAACATTAATAACTTTATTACTAAACCATGAAAGCATAAAATCTGTTTCTCTCTTACTTATTTAGCTAACCTCTTACTAACCTTAGGTTTGTGGTTTAGTCCATAAAAATATTTAAAGCAAAACCAAAATTATATTTTAAATCATCATTGCATAACTGGTTCTTTAGTTCTCAGTAGAAATTACTAAAAATATTTAACTTTAGTATTTGACCAAAATAACTTTTGGTACATTAGTTGTAAACTAATAAGTTTCTTAATCCAGAATACTTGCATAATTCAGCTTTTACTTCAAAATGCAGTTTAAATTCAGCTCAGGTGCCTAATCTCTTGACTAGAGGATATAATGTAAAAATGATGTCCAGCATGAAAAAAATTACTTGGTTGTTTTTAAATTTTTTAATCCTTGGTCTCAATGTAACATATTTAAAAATACATGTTTATTCGGTCTCTATTTTTCCATTCCATTATCCATTTTTAGTAATATACTAATTTATTTATTAAAATGAAAGTACTAGCTGAGATATTAGATAAAATTTTATAAACTTTTTAAATAGTTAAAGTTTTTTATAGTTTTATACTACTTTCAGCTAATTAGCAAAATGTTGGATATTTAAAAGCAGATAACTTTGAAATCTGTATATCTTGCCTTGTATTTTATTATCACTTTAAATGCAAATTTCCTTCAAATTATATTTTTAAGCAAGATTTTTTGTCTTGTATTTTAAAACAAAAATTTTATTAGATTAAATTATCTTTTCGTAATTTTAGCTGATATCTCACAAATTGACTTAGATTAGTACAGTCTTCTTAAATCCATTCTTTTAAATATTTTGTGAAAGCTCTTGAAACATACTTGGGGAAAATTCAGCCATGATCTGATTTAGTAATTGATAGTCCTGTCTGCTCGGCATTAATTGCTAGCTTGTGGCACGCAAGATATGTTTAACTGTCTGTAGATTTGGCCTTGTTCTTGCTCCAAAATTAGTTTAGAAAGCTTGGCAGTCATGTGTGCTAACTTAAAGCAAGTTTCTTCATATAAATGAAAATCTTAAGTTTCTGTTCAGAATAAGGGGATTAAAACTGACCCATTTTAATAATCAGTATACAGTTTATAGGATCTACGTTGTGGTGCAGTGGATATCGGCTCGGAATGAGAAATTCGGGGAGCCGAATTAGAATTCCAGCTGAATTCATTGCATTCACTTATGCACAAATATCCTTGGGAAAGATATTAATCCGTCCCTTCCCTCTAGTTATGGGTTAAATAACAGGACAGATTGGGTCCTGTAGCCTTGGCTGGCAACCAGTCTACCACAGGAAGTAATGGCAACCCACTGCGGGATAATCATCTGCCCAGTCATGTTTCTTTCGAGACATGATCACCTAAGTGTGTATCATGTATGGTACTTAACTGATAGGATTTATATTTTTTTATACTGATAATAGAACTACCTATAATTTTGTCCTGAATGTATCTATCTCAAGCAGTAAAAGAGTGCAATAAAACAAAAGTTATACTCTGCATGCAGGAGTATTACCTTGCTAGAAGACCAATGAATTTGTTAAATTTTTGTTTAAAGTAGTATTTAATGAATTATTCTCACTAGTGTATTCATCAGTCACTTTTAGGGTGAAGATCTGCTGTATGAAAATAAACACTTCTCACTTGACCTGTGAGAAAGTGTAGATTACAAGTATATAATATAATATAATAATAAAAAGATTCCAGCAGACAAAATGTAAGAACTTAAAATTAAAGAATACTGGTCTGAATAAGCTTTGTTTAAATAGTTGGCATTCAGTCAGTTAAGTGCCATACGTGATACACACTTTAGGCGATCATGCCTCAAAAGAAATATGACTGACTGGGCAGGTGATTATCCTGCAATAGGTTGCTATTGCTTTCTGCGATAGACTGGTTGCCAGCCAAGGCTATAACCCAATCTATTCTATTATTTAACCCATAACTGGAGGGAAGAGATGGATTAATATCTTTACCAAGGGTATTTGTGCATAAGTGAATGCAAGGGATTCAACTGGAATTTGAGCTCGGCTCCCCGATTTCTCGTTCCAAGTTGATATCCACTGCACCATAACGCACATCTTCATATTTGCTTATGACAGCAAATTCACTAATATATAAAAAGCTTAGACTATATCACTAGAATCTAAAAATATTCATTATCTGTTAGATATTTGAAATCTTATTTTGGTCTAAATTTTGCATTACTTTTTAATTATTTAATATGAACAATTGTCAATAAAGTAATATTCAATCCTTCAGCTTGTGCATTTAACAATCACATAGCTGATTTTATTTTATTATAATGAAATTAATGGTGTGGAAATACAGGTGACATTGACTAATTGTTTTATTTTGTTCAGAATGTCATTATAATAAAGCTGGTTTAATGTGAAGACTTTACTGATATGAACAAGCTGCGGTAACTCTAGTTCAAAGTCAGTTTTAATAGGACTTTAAGGCTGGAAGAAAGCTTTATGGATAACAATTGTTTCCTTTGTATAAATTAAATGGCTTAGCAACTATAGCTTATTTTTGGAAGGAAATCAATTCAAAACGAATTTATCTTGAGGATTAACTAAAATAAAATATTTTTTTAGACTTTTAGAAATCCTCATTGTCAAATGCAATGTAACTCTGATGTAATTATGCAAAATCCATTTTGTTATAGATGAATAAATGACATGCAGTTTAAAATAGATTGATACAAAATCCAGTAGATTTTTCTTTGAAATTGCTTACTATTTAATTCTTATTTTAGAATTATATTCTATTATTTACTTGAACTCTTCTCCTTGACTATGTTATCACATATCATACAGCTTTGTCAACATCTTTGTCAATTTAGGTAACCTTCATGGAATTTCAAATTGAAATGGTTATTTAATCAATGGAGGTAGATTGTTCTTGTTCTGCTGCTCATGTCTAGTGATGTCTTATTTAGTATTGATCAGTCATTACCCTCTTTGTTTTCACTGAGTCTTCCTGGCCCAAATATTGAATTTATAAGCACCAGCAGTGTCAGCAGAAAGTAGCTTACTATTTAAGACATAAATTTCTAGACTCAGGATTGTACCATAGAATAATAATTGAAGCAGACTGTGGAAACAGGGAAATCAATACATGAACAGTACTAATTAGAATGGACAAGAACAATCTACCCACCATTGATAAAATAAAGAGTTCAGTTGAAAATTCTCTGAGGGTTATGCAGATTGCCAAGTACCTGAAGAAGGTGAGGAGAGGGGCACAAAAGCTGAAACATAGTAATAACAACAAAAGTGAGGACAATCATCCAAGTGTAATTAATGTAAATAACTCATCCCAGAAATTCAGTAAATCATTACATTTTGTAATAACACATCACTCAATAAGTCCTGGGCCTGTCATATAGATGGTGCCATTAATAAAAAATCTGTATGATTTTTATGAAGTACTCACCTTCAGATGGCATGTGATAAAATTGGGACCCATTGGTTATTTAAGCGAAGCTACTGTTGCAAATTTTCAAAACAATGGAAAAATCTGAATTTTGTCTGTTGATAAAGCATTGCTTTCTAATGGGGAAAAATACTGTTCAAGCAAAACAATGGCTTGAAAAGTGTTATTTGGACTCTGCTTCGTTTGAAACAACATTTAAGAGGTGGTATGCTGACTTTAAACATGGTTGTATAGAGACAAATGATGCTGAACACTTTGGTTGCCCCAAATCGGCAGTTGTCTCGGAAAACACCAAAAACATCCAAACTTGTTTTGGCCAATCGTAAATTGAAGTTGTGTGAGATAGCAGAGGAGTTGAACATATCGGAAGGCAGTGTATTCACCATTTTGCATGAACATTTGTCAATGAGAAAGTTGTTTAAAGTGGGTGCCATGTTTGCTCACAGTTGATCAAAAACAGCAATGCGTTGACAATTCGAAGGGTTGTTTGCAACCGTTTGAACACAATTTTTTTTATAAATATGTGACAATGAATAAAACAGGAGTCCACCATTTCACTTCAGAGTCAAATCAGCAGTCAGTTGAGTGGACAGCGCTGGGTGAAAGCTGTCCAAAGCGACCAGACAAAAACATCAGCAGACAAGGTTTTGGTCTGTGTATTTTGGGATGCGTAAGGTATTTTTTTCATCAATTAACTTGAGAAACAAAGAATTATCAATAGCAAATACTATATAGCATTATTGGTGCATTAAAAGGAAAAAAAATCGCCAAAAAATGGCCACAATTGAAAAAGAAAAAAGTGATATTTCACCAAGACAATGCACTGTCACAAGTCAATGGCATTGATGGCAAAACTACATGAATTGCACTTCAAAATGCTTCTGCAGCCACTTTATTCTCCAGATCTGGTCCCTAGCGACCATTGGCTGTTTGCAGACCTCAAAAGAATGCTCTGTCAATGAATAAAGTCAAATTTTACCTAAAACTTGGTGTATTAGTTAGGCCCAGGATTTGAGTGATATGTTAAAATAAATGCAGGTTTGCCTAAAAGTAGATATAAATAAAATAACTTTTTTTTTTTTTTTTTTTTTTTTTAAATCTTACCACCCCGAGCAAGGTGGTAATGCCACTAATGTGCAGGGGGCTACGTAATAGTGAAAAGATTGGAAAAGAGAAAGCTGGAAACCACATCCTAAACAGGGAACAAGGGATGAGCCTCTAAACCTGTTCAATAGACGTGGGTGGAGTGTGAACCGGGCAATAGATAGATCTATCTACTCCAATTTATTCACCAATTTTGACAACCTTTTTCAATCTCATAAAACCTATAGCTAAACTTGAATTATGACAATTTCACTATTCTGGATACAATTAAGTACATACACTACACAATGAGGGATTACCAAGTAATTCCTGAAATCAACTTTGGATGATTTAGGCACATCAGTGCCTATGGACAAGTCCTTGTCAAATCATAGACAACCCCCACCCACTTTATATATTATGTATACATTTATTTATCATAACAATGATATACTCATATAATCAATTTAAAGGGATTTTGACATGTACATTTATACTCTGAACTAATTTAAAAAATAACTTAATGGCCTTTAAAAATGGTACTGCTATGCACTAATAATTGGGTATTGGACTAGTATGCTAACCTTAGCTGGTATGTTTTAACTGTTGTACTCTCTGGCCTTCAACAGGCATCTTTCATAGTTGGTAACATTCTTACAATCTTCATTCAATCCATGTGGGTAGATTGTTCTTATTTTGCTTTCTAGGCTTAGGAAATATTTGGTATTCTCTTGATTTGCTTTTGTGTCACTTGTTGCTGCTGATTATAATCAGAATATATGACTTTTCCAACACTTTAATCTACTAGGATTAGCAGATTAATGCATTGGTTAAAACATTTCTTGAGCAGTTATGGTTTGTAATAGTCAGTTAAGTGCTATACATGATACATGCTTAGGTGATCATGTCTCTTTTGATCTGTGACTGACTAGGCAGAAGATTTTCCCATGGTAGATTGCTATTTCTTTCTGTGTTAGGCTGGTTGCAAACCAAGGCTATAGAACCCAATTTGATCTGCTATTTAACTCATAGATTGAGGGAGAAGAGATTAATACCTTTCCCAAGGGTATTTGCATATAAGTGAATTTAACAAATTCAACTGGAATCCGAACTCTGTTCTCTGATTTCTCATTCCAAGCTGATATCCATTGCACCACAATGCACATTTGTAATAAATTGTTTTTAAAGCTGGTGTTAAATTTTTGAGTAACTTAGATACATGAAATGAGAAATATTTTGATATACAATCAAGATAATTTTTTTTTATCTTTACAACTGTCAATGTTTGATCTATTTTGTTAATTTTTGAAAAATTACTTTTGATAAGATAATTCAAATGTGAAAGAAAATAGTATTCTGGTTTCTAGAGTGATATATTTTGAGCAATTTACTCCACATAATGGAGTGTGCATTGTGGTGCAGAGGATATCAACTTGGAACGACAAATCGGCGAGCTGAGCTCAAATCCCAATTGAATTCCTTGCATTCACTTATGCACAAATACTTTTGGGAAAGGTAATAATCTGTCTCTTCCTTCCAGTTATGGGTTAAATAACAGGACAGATTGGGTTTTATAGCCTTGGCTGGCAACCAGGCCATTGCAGAAAGCAATGGCAACCTACTGCGGGATAATCTTCTGCCGAGTCAGTTATGTCTCTTTTGAGACATGATCTCCCAAAGCGTGTATCACATATGGCACTTAACTGACTGACTGAATATAATAGCCTGTCTCTCCCTTTTTTAAGAGACACTATCTGAATGGATAAAATGTTTTAAAAACAAATAGAACCATACTTGATTATGAAATTCTTTGAATAATATTTCTTTCATGTTCAGGTCATTAGATGAAATAAAATAGTATTTAAAATAAATGGAGTCTCTACTTAAAATGTTTTAGTAATGATTATATACAAACTACATTAAAAAAAAAAAGAAAAACAGTATATTTAAATAGGTGTTAGCATATGTATAAAAGCAAGAATACTATTAATATTATAAAAAGATTGCCAAACTGCCACCTAAACTAAGATATATATATATATATATATATATATATATATATCCAGTTTGTAAACAGTGAGGATAATACAAGATCAACTTAATATAAAATGTTAAGTGTTATATCTATATAGAGAGCTCATTGAATCAATTTTTGTTCCGAATGGAACGAATATAGTGTGGTCTGATGAAATAAGCTAATTTAGCTCATAGAAATTATAATTTATGACCAATCTAAATGATTGTTTAATACTTAGTTTATGGTCATAATAGGGTTAGACCAGTGCATATTTGTATTAAAGTGTTCAGTGTATTAATAATGTAGAACTTTTGAATATGTTCCATAATTTCGATACCTAGGTTTGTACCCTGAGTGGTGTCTTCTGCTGATTTTTAATAACTATATAATAATAATAATAATTAAAAATTGCCTGAAGACATCACTCGTGGTAGAAACTTAGGTAGTGAAATAACTCGTTTAAAAATGGAATATATATAAATGTGAGAAAGAAAGTACACTTTTTAATATCCTTTTGCTTTTACATTTTGACATGTTTATATGAGAGACTAATAATAGTAACGATAGTGAACAATAGATATTATGAAGTTACTGTTTGCTTTTGTTCATTGCATGATTGCACTACTATCACTTGTAATTGTAAGAATTTTTTCTTCCTATGAGCAGGGTGTTGTCAATATCTTGAGATTTTCAGGAATTCAGGAAACTTCTTTCAAAAATATTTTGATATACACACCCAGACTTTCAAAGAAAAATAGTACAGTAACCTCTTGGTTGATTAGTTTATATTTTTTTAACGTTGCTTATTTTTGTCAACATGTTTGATTCAAGAGAGAAAAATGGCACTTGTAATTGTATTTTCCATTTGTTAGTATGAAATTGCATTAAGATTTTTTCATCTATTTTCTAATTCTTTTCCAATCATTCAAAGCTTAGTCTAGAATTTTTGTGTACTTCTATAATTTTTGTTAAGCACGAAATAAATTTTTTTACCCTCGTTATATAAATTATAAAATATTATCAACTCTATAAACTTTCCAAAGTATTTAACATATGATTGCAGTAACTTTGGATTTTTCACATAGTGCTTTGTTAATCCTCTTGCTTTTCTAGTTACTCATTCTAGTTTGTAAATTTTTAAAACTTTGTTTCCCTAGCACTTTACAAAATCAATACAAAAATATTGGTTTTCAAGAGTCTAATTGTAGTCTTACTTATAAAGAACTTATTACTAATTTGTTTCATTACTATAAAAATGGCTGTATTTTGGTAATCTTGCCACTGTAATGGTTATATTTTTTGCCTGAGTCATAAGAGGTTTTAGTTATGAAATTATGGCATATAAGTGGGCGGTGGGGAAGCTGTCCTTTTTAAAAGGATGCTAAAAGGAAACCACAACAGGAAGCAATGCATAAGCAGTCTGATAACCCTTTGGAAATAAGATATTCCATTATGCTAAAATGAGCCATGCTTGTTAATTGTACCTGGTAATGCTCTAGTTTTCATCATAATCTCATTACTATTAAGAATTTCATTTTAATATTTAAGCTGTCATATTAACAAATAATTGTGATAATTACATGGATATACACTTTAGCTTAAAGCTTCTTGGTTATGACCTGCAATGCTGAAAGGAAAAAAAATTTTCAATACAGTCAATTTTGACAGGACCTATAATTTAACTATTTACAATACTATCACAAAGCATTCCCCCACCCCACCATACCACACACACACACACACACTCCTGGTTCAGCCAATGTAGTTCTACATTTATCATTAGATTATGGCTGGCATATAAGTTTTCCTGTACTACTTTGCCCAACTTACATGTTTATATATGTTATGCTTAAGTGTTGTTTTCTTGTCTTTAATCAATCTTAATATTCAGCATCTTTTCTGTTTACAATTCCAACAGCAAGAAAAGTGGATTGATCAGTAAGAAAATCAAATTCTCTTATTTAATACTCTTATAATTATCCTAAAATCCCTTTGTAATATATTTAAAGAAAAAAAAAAGCCATTTTTTTTCTTTATCTTGCCAATAGTTTCAATTTCTTTTTGATTGTTTATGATTTGTTCAAATTTTTTTTTGCTATTTCCAAGGTTATTCCCATCTCTCAGTAACTCTACAATATCTTGTTTCTGTTTTGCAAGTAATCTTACGTCTCATGGCAATTTTTGCATATCTGAAATTAATATCTTATATATGCATGCTGATGAATGACCGTTGAATTGAATAATCTCATGCTACCGAATAAGCTAATATTTCTAATAATACAAGTTGAAATTAAAATATCTTCACATATATAGAAAATTTTACTGATATCAGTTGGCTAATACTAATTATGAAAACATTGATTTGCATAAAATCTGACAAGGTATGGTTTCTTATATTTTAAGCAGCCGTTTCAGTTGCTTGTCTTTTACAGATTCTGTAAATGAGTTTGAAGATAAGTTTGATTGCTTTTTTTTTTTTTTTTTTTTTCATTATTTTGCTATTTTCATATATATTTTTTTTTCATTTGGGCTATAAACATGTTATCTAAGGTAGTTTTTATAACAGAACTATATATATATAAGCTAAATTTCAGACTAATCCTTGATCATAAAATCTTTGTCATTGCTTTAATCTACTCGGTAACAAGAATAAATGAATAAATAGCTTAGACTAATCTGAAACTGGCTCTATTAATAACAAGTATGTCAACTTCAGCCTTAATAAATGTACTAATATTAATAAGTCTTAATCCTCTTAGACAGATGGGGTTTTATTCAGCCCTGCTTGGATATTTCTTCAAACTTTTCCTGACATGCAAAATTTATGAACTTATTTTATTTGGGCTTGTTTAAGCAAGAACTTCTAAAATTCCTTTTTACTTTGACATTAAGTTTTCTTAATTGAGATGTTTAAGCATCAATTTCAAGATTTTTCTAAACCCAACTGTTTTTTTTTTTGTTTATATTTTTTTTTTTTTATACTTCTATGCTGATATACAAAGCACATTAAATTGACATCTCCATCCTGTCAGTTTTATTGTATATAATTGAGTGCTTAATGTCTTGTAAACATTGTCTCCTTGCAACGGATCATCAACAGGGACTAATGTGGATTTTTTCTTTTATCAGACTCTTCCCTACTGCTGTTTCCTTTTGTAATTGCAAAGAATTTGTGACTATTGGTATTTCTGAGCTTATTGACTTTAAAGCCTAGATTTTAAAGCAAAGTTAACAAAATTGCTAATGATAAAATCTTAAATTTCTTTAAAAGCTTAATTTTAGAGCTCTGACAGAACTGCCATCTTAGGGAAGATGGGTCAGAATAGTGTCTCTATATGGTCAGTTATCATCTGTTAGTGGGCATATCTGAAATAGGAATTACCTCGAGCTTGATTCACATTTATTGCATTTGTTAAAGTACTTTAACATCTAGTGATGAGCAAAACACTTGCTTATAAACAGGTTTGATTGAATGATAGAATTAATGTTTCGGTTCTTTTTTACTTTAGAAGATTTATCATTTTCTAGTAAATCTGAAGATTGAAATAAAAAAAAAAACAAACATTGATCAAATTGTTTTTAAAATTAAGGTTAATTATTCTGTATGTTCTACTTTATTTAATTGAAAACTTCACAAAAAAACTTGACTTTAGGGCTTTTTTTTTTTTTTCATATGTACAGAATTCGGTTTTAATGTGATATTATTTTTGCTTAATAGAATTTTCACTTGTGTTTAAGATGATTAATTTTATTTTTTCAAGCACAATCAAACATGAATTCAAATTTTATTTTACAATTTTTAAAATTTGTTCAGCCGAAGCAAAAAATATACAGTATATAATTTGTCTGAATTTCTAGGATAAAGAGCTATCATTATTTTGTTGTCCTCATTTTTATCATAAAATTTTGGCTGCTGTGTCCTCTGACCTTCCTCAGGTATATATTGATCTGTGTACCTATTGGGAATTCTGAACTAAACCCTATATTTAATCTACAGTGATACTGTTCTTGTTTCACTACTTTTGTCTAGGGGGTCATTCCATGTCAAATCATCCAGACCTCGACACCCTTACCTCTCAGATTTTTTTCAAATTTTCACCATATGTTGGTATCATAGAAACTAGAAAATCCTGAAAATTTGAGCGTCTAACTCTAAGCGGTTCCGGAAATATCGCACTTTTAGTATTTTATGAAAATCGTGTTTTGTTGCAAATTTCCGCCATTTTGAATTTACATTTTTGGGCATAAATCCATTTCTAGACAAGGTTCAGTCTTGAAAATTTGCACTAAAATGGTTTTCCACATGAGGAATCCAAAAATCATATCTAAAACCTCTGAAAATGAACTGTTTTTGAGTTATTGAACTTTTAAGCCGAGGTTTGGGTATTGGTCTCGCGCGTCCCAAAAAAACGTGGCACTATGGGAAATTGAATTTTTTTTGTTTCTACACATTCTTGATAGTCTGAACTTGAATTCCTCCAAAAATGGTGTTTGGTTCTTTTCTCGTTAGCTCACAATTGAACCTCAAAGATGGGCCAATCACAGTGGACATTCCCAAATTAACTGCATCATGTGGTGTGGATACAATGTATTTGCAGCATTTATGAACCCATAAAAATTGTCATGTGATTAACCCATTTTTTAGGTTTAATTGTGAACTTGGGAAGAAAGAACAGAAGCCCATTTTTCTGGTAATCAATGCAGGGGATATGGATACTAAGAAACAGTACCTATGCTGGGTGCGTATGTGGTATGATAGTACATTAAAGTCAACAACTATCAAGACAACACAACATCTTATGAGTGTAAGGCAACATATGCTGTCACAGTTTTATCATAATCCTCGTCAGAAATAGTAAAGCTCCTTCCACTTGAGTTTGTTGTAGGTACATGGATGCTACAAATGCTGTTTTTGAAAGGAACAGGACACTGGTCAGCATTGGAAGGCCAGTTGAATATTTTACGTGGACCATGGGGGTGCATGAACTGAACATCAACATCACCTTCATTGAGGTTTACTTTCTGCACCAATCCGACCCACCAGAATGAGTTGTACACACATGTTATATATGTTGAAGGAGTAATATCTCCAACGTCAACATGAGTGAGGATTTTAAAGTCGTGAATATCAACAAAGGATTCATCCTCACTACAGAGTTTGTGTCCAATCTTGCATCCTGATTGTGGAACAAAGTGATGGCTACTTCTCGTCCCGGGTACTGTTTTCCCATCCACAAACCTCTTCTTCATTCTATTCCTCACCTCAACCATGTCTTCCTTGTCAATTCCAAAGAACACAATGGACTTCATTTCTGCTTGGCACACTTCCAGTAATGCTTTGTAAGTTAGAATCTGGTTGTTCAATGGTCTCTGCAAGCATCGATTTGCTGCATGCCGTTTAACAGCACCACCAATCCCATCACAAGGGGATTTTCCATGGCTGGTTGCAAAAAATATCCACTCAGCATCGATACCATAATCATCTTTGTGAAAGCACAGATTAAGAAAGTTTTTAAAATTCTTATATTGGGCACCACAACCATCTGAAGCATAGTAGATTTTGTTGATACCTGTGAGATGTTGTTTGATGAAATCTGTCATCATGGTCTGTATTTTGTGAACAAAGCAAGTGTCATGTGTATTTTCATCAGAGATAAAACATAGCGAATGATGTTGTAGAAATCCATCTTTGTCTTTGTAGTATATTACAAGGGGGTGAAGAGTGCAGTACTCTTTGCTCCAGTGAAAACTTTGTATCTCATTCTGAATGAGAAACTGATAGTTTTCAGCGAAATCACCCAACACCATGACATCATTTTTTCCCAAATTTTCTTTTTTTGCCTTCACATAACGTGCTTGGGCTTTGGCAAGGTACAAGTGTCTTGTCATTTCATTAATCTTCTCCACCAGAAGCAATTTGTACTCCCCATATGTTGTTGTAAGTGTCATCAGGGCAGCTCGATCAGTTGTCTGCCATTGGCAGTAGTGGAATTCAGATTCCATATCCAGGTGTGATAGTTCATCCTCCAGGAACTGTTTGAGGGCTTCACTCCCAGGACATGATTCACAACGATGCATCATACAGACCCGGTTATCTGTGTTACAAACCAGTTTCTGAATCAAGTCTTTGTATGTGCATTTCCAGTCAATTGCATCCACAAGCAACACTGCATTTTGATGAGTGCTGCACACACAAACTGAATGAGTCCCTGATGAGCCAGCAGGGACACACCACTTTGGCCTGAGAGAGCAGAACTTGGAGAAACCAATTTTCACATATGGGAGTCAAAATTTCAAAATCTGTTGGGAACAAATATAACTAAATACTGAAGATGCAGTGAAAAGCTTCATTAAGGTATTCATATACAATCATGACAGTCAGAATGTAAAAGAGAACTGATCCATTTTGTAAATTATGAAATAGACATTATTTGTGAATGGCTTAGAAAACTTCTGGTGGTTACAGGATGCAATATAGAAGTTGTTCATACAGAATGGAAACATTGAATTCTATATTGCAAATAATTTCAGAGATAAATTTAAATATAATTAAAGATTAATTCTTCTTTATTCCTTTCGTCCTTATCCGGTTACATGGCTTTACCTGCTACTTGCACCCTTGCATCAAACAAAATAGTTTCATCCAACTTAGAGAAACATCAGAAAGCAGTAATACCACTTCTTAAAGGAACAGCAAGTCAAAATAAAATTCAAGTTTTCCTGTTTGTGATGAAGTCAAGTGACTCCTTGTACACAGCTCTGTCTGAAGTGAGGCCCCTGAAATTGCCCATCTTTGAGGTTCAATTGTGAGCTAACGAGAAAAGAACCAAACACCATTTTTGGAGGAATTCAAGTTCAGACTATCAAGAATGTGTAGAAACAAAAAAAAATCAATTTCCCATAGATGTTTTTTTCTGGATGATTTGAGATGGAATTACCCTAGGGATATCATCTAGTTCTTATTAAAACTTATGAATTAAAACTAAACACTATCCCAGATGGCAGAATGAGAACAGTCTACCCCTATAGATTAAATAAGGGGTTCAGTTCAGAATTAGGTAGGTTTATATGTAGGTTATACAAATTAATATACATGTGATGAAGGCGGGATGAGGACAATATACCAAATATATTGAAAATAATTATTGCATTTGGTCACTGAAAATGCTAGTTTTTAACTGCTACAAAAAAAAAATAATCCCCTATTTTTGTGTTAAAAATTTTTTAAAAACTCTCACTATATAATATACATTTTTTCGATTAACTTTATTTTGTAATTTTCAATCTACCTGCAGGTTAAGAATCTGTTCACTTAACTAAAATTGGCAAGGTCTCTGCACCCAGATATTTATAAGAGAAATAAGATTTGATTTGTGCTCAAAGGAATCCAAAAACAATATTGCATTTTAAAGTGTTTTTAAAACTAGAAACCTTGTCTTAAATGTTTTGTCAGTATTATGACATCAAAGAAACTGTTTGAAATAGCAAAAATATTAAATGTTAATAGTAATACATGTCACTGTGGCAGAAAGATTGGTTCATTCTCTCTCAATAGATGAACAAGCATATTGACAGCTAATATGGAAGTAGGTTTCTCAATATTGTTATATTCATGGTAAAATTTAATCTCTGTTACATATTTAATATTAAGTTTAAAATTTTTGTGTGTTGAATGTTTTTAAATTTATTTCCACTTGGTTAATAGTACTTTTACACTTTTGTAAGTACTATTAAAGTGCAGGTACACAATCTTGTGTTAAAGTGCAGGTACACAATCTTGTGTTAAAGTGCAGGTACACAATCTTGTGTTAAAGTGCAGGTACACAATCTTGTGTTAAAGTGCAGGTACACAATCTTGTGTTAAAGTGCAGGTACACAATCTTGTGTTAAAGTGCAGGTACACAATCTTGTGTTAAAGTGCAGGTACACAATCTTGTGTTAAAGTGCAGGTACACAATCTTGTGTTAAAGTGCAGGTACACAATCTTGTGTTAAAGTGCAGGTACACAATCTTGTGTTAAAGTGCAGGTACACAATCTTGTGTTAAAGTGCAGGTACACAATCTTGTGTTAAAGTGCAGGTACACAATCTTGTGTTAAAGTGCAGGTACACAATCTTGTGTTAAAGTGCAGGTACACAATCTTGTGTTAAAGTGCAGGTACACAATCTTGTGTTAAAGTGCAGGTACACAATCTTGTGTTAAAGTGCAGGTACACAATCTTGTGTTAAAGTGCAGGTACACAATCTTGTGTTAAAGTGCAGGTACACAATCTTGTGTTAAAGTAGGTACAATCTTGTGTTAAAGTGCAGGTACACAATCTTGTGTTAAAGTGCAGGTACACAATCTTGTGTTAAAGTGCAGGTACACAATCTTGTGTTAAAGTGCAGGTAATCTTGTGAAAGTGCAGGTACACAATCTTGTGTTAAAGTGCAGGTACACAATCTTGTGTTAAAGTGCAGGTACACAATCTTGTGTTAAAGTGCAGGTACACAATCTTGTGTTAAAGTGTAGGTACACAATTGTAATTCACTTATGCACAAATACCCTTGGGAAAGGTATTAAACTGTCTCTTCCTTCCAGTTATGGGTTAAATAACAGGACAGATTGGGTTCTATAGCCTTGGTCAGCAACCAGTCTACCGCAGAAAGCAAGGTCAACCTACTGTGGGATAATCTTCTGCCCAGTCAGTCATGTCTCTTTCGAGACATGATCACCCAAGTGTGTATCACGTATGGCACTTAACTGACTGATACTGAAAACTGAAATAGAAAGACCATAAGTAATGAATAAATTTTATTTCAGACAAAAAATGCTTTGTATAACTTAAAAAAAAATGAACAGCATCAAACCATAAACTAAAAAATATATTGCGCTCTTGCGCCTGACAGTTATTCACAAAAATATATGTACTTTGCATGCCTCTCTGTTGCTCAGTACTGTCACATACCTGACAGTAGTGTAAGATAGTTGTCAAAGTATGAGTTAATGAGAAATTACAGGCAGTAGGTATTGTAGCTTATTTATAAACTAGAATAATCATCTACTTAAGACTCTGACACTCAGGTTATGGTTCATCACTTAAGGATCATGTTGCCATCTTCATCAGGTTTTACAGGATGGTCCTAAAGTCACAAAGAAGTTCTGATATTTAATACGTTGTTTTTGTTTACAAATTGTAATATTTTAGTAAGTTGTAGAAAATAGATTTATTTCCTCTAGGTGTGAAAGTGAAAGATGACATATTTTAAATGGTGTTCATTTTCTTTTTTGTATAAACATGCTTTTTCTAAAATGTTTTCCATTTCCTTTATGTTTGGGGTTCTGGGGATCTAATTTCTGTTCTAATGTTATTTTTAAGATCTCCATTTGTTTAGTGCTAGCTCACATAACATTTTTTTTCTTAGGATAGCCCCATAGAAAAAACAAATCTGGAATAGTGATATCTGGAGAATGAGATGGTCAATTTATCTTGGAAAATTGAGAAATTAATTTTCTATCAAAATTTTGCAATATGCATTCACTGTTTAGTAGTGTATTTTTTTCATGCTTAAATTTTGGAATATGCATTCACTGTTTAGTAGTGTATTTTTTTCATGCTTACATTTCAGGGTTTCCATTATATAAATCTTTAATAAAAGAAAAAATTAAATAATTTCTAAAATAAGTTATTAAATATTGAAACCCCTTTGTGACTTTTGGACCACGCTGTAGTTGTACATCTGGCAGGTGGGCCAGGAACAAGATTCTCAGATGAAATATCACTGACAGATGGCTGTTTTAAGGACTTTTTAAAGTTTCATCTGTCTCAATAACATAGGTTTCTGCCTAAGCAGTCACTCTCTAATTAAATAAACTGCCACAATTTCTTACTTACTGATAAATGTAGGTTGTTCATGATCACCAATTAACTGTTTACGCAGTTTCACCACATTGTCTGTGGATAACTACTGTCTTAATTGTTACCTGTATGTAACATTTCAGCAATTTCCCATCCCTCAAACAATGCACAACATGCTCATCATTTTCAATGTTCAGCAACTCTTCAATGTCAACTTCATCTAGCTTATTTATTTTCATCTGATAAGCATTTAGCAAGGGGTTCGCAGTTTGATATCATCTTTTCATTAGTGACACAAAACCCTTCAAAGTCTTGATCTATGGAATCCTCATCACAAAACATTGTTGTAGATCAGCGTTTTTGCCAAGCATGTGTTAAAGTTGATTTATCTACATATTTCCAAGCATTAGCTATTGCATAAATGGCATGCTTAACATTGATCTCATTTAGGAAGTCTTGGATTCCTGCTCCCTTGTTGACACCAGCAAGAATACAGTTCTTAAGATGGTCTTTATACTTGCTCTTCAGGGAGTGTAAAATTCCTATGTCACAAAGCTGTAATACAGATGTTACATTGGAAGGCAAATAAATGCTAAAAGCATTACTTTTTTACAAGATGTTCAGAAGGGGGATGTGTGGAGAAGTTGTCAAAGGACAACAAAATTTTAGTTTTCAAGTCTAGCTTACCTGCAATGAGCTCTAGCCACTAGTACAAAGTAGTTACTGAACCAGTCAGAAAACATTGGTTAGGTTACCCATGCTTTCTTGTTTGCATAATAATGTACAGGTAAATTGTGTATATTATTCAGATGTCTCGGACCCCCCCCCCCCTTTTTTTTGCAATCATTGCCAACTTCACCTTATGCGTTCCAGCTGCATTGGTACATCCAAGAACAGATAAGCTATCCTTCAGTCAGTCAGTTGCAAATATGTGATACACACTTGGGTGATTGTCTTTCAGGACATGATGGATTAGGCAGAAGATTTTCCTGTAGTAGGTTGCCATTTCTTTCTGTGGTAGACTGGATGTCAACCAAGGCTATAGAACTGAATCTGTCTTCCTATTTAACCATATTGTAATGACCAATCAAGGTTGGTAATCACTAACAAAAGTTTGGTGAAAGTGGTTTGCATATCCAAGTTTTTATTTTCTATTTAAACATTTATTCCAACAAGCTGAAAAAATGAGTTTAACGTTTGGTGGGCTCAGGTCAGTCAGTGGGGAAGGGGTTGAGCAAAGTTGAGCCAATCATGACACCTGTTGCTATATATATATATATATATATCTCAGCATCACATTTCCTACAGTATATATATATATATATATATATATATATATATATATAATGTGATGCTGATAAAAATTTACTGGCAAATATGTCTGGGAATTTTTATTAATTTGTTAGTAATTGACAAATTGCTGTAACAAGTTTGTTCCAGTTAAGAGTATTATGTTAAAATATATATAATTTATAGGCCTTCAGGTCCAAACTGTTATGAAACGTGCTTTATGAATCAGTCTTGTAAAAACTAAAAATAGATTTAATATTTTTACTATTGTCTGAGTAGCAATATAGTTATGGGAGAGTGGTTTATCCCAGATGCATTTTTACTTGTGCTCTTTTTTATTAACCATTATGGCAAGTCAGCAAGTAATTGATTTTGTACTTGATTTAGCATGAATCTTATCAGTTTTAGTCAAACTGGCTGAAAACTGATTGCATATGAACAGGAAATGAATTCAACAGATATTTTTTTTTTTTTTTTTTTTAATCATTTCACCCCGAGCAAGGCAGAAACGCCACTGATGTGCAGGGGGTTACATAAGTGTAGAAAGATTAATTAGAAAAGAGTGAGGAGTACAAGCTAGTTAGAAAGGAACAATAGAAAACTGAGAAAGCAGGTGCAATGACAGGTACATGGGCGGAGAGAAAGGGAAGCTTATACAGGGGAGGGGAGAGAGAGCTAGAGGCCAGTGGTTAGTAGGTGAGTATTAACTTTGCTTTTAAATTTCTGGAGGTCGTAGCCGTCAGGAAAGCAAGAATACGGGAGTGAGTTCCACAGGCGGGAAGTGCGAGAGAGGAAGCTGCAGGAGTAGAATTGTCGTCTGCGTTTGGCTAACCTGACTGTGAATGGGTGGGACCCAGTTGCCAGTCTGGTTGAACGGGTAAACACCTGTTGAGGAGGCATCAGTGACTTAAGCTCATCCGAGCAGAAGCCATGAAAGTATTTATAGAAGAGACAGAGGGAGGCCACATTTCGACGATGGGAAAGTGGCTGCAGACGAGTCGCCAGATCAGTACCTATCACATTACAGACTCTCCTTTGGAGCTTGTCAAGAACACTGAGGAGAACGGCAGGGGCACCTGACCATAAATGGCAGCAGTACTCCATGCACGGACGGATGGTTGACTTGTATATATGCAGGATGGATTCAGGTGGAAAAAACATCCTGGATCGACATAGTGACCCAATCTTCTTAGCAGTAGATTTTGCTATGGATTCAATATAGTGCTTCCATTTGAGGTCTGAGGACAGGGTAAGTCCGAGGAGGCGTAGTGTATTACTCTCCGGGAGAATCATCTGGTCCATGCTTATGGGAGGCAGAAGAGGTTGCCTGTAATGGTTGACAGACAACAGCTTGGTCTTAGAGGAATTAAAGTTGACAAGCCACTTCTTGCCCCAGTTCACCACAGAGTGTAGATCCCGCTCAAGGTCAGCAGCGAGATTATGTCTGTCCGCCACGACAGGTTTCTTACTGGAGCGGGAGTATATTGTAGTGTCATCTGCGTAGATGCCTACTTGGGACCTGATCTCATCTGGGAGGTCGTTGATGAAAATAAGGTATACAAAAATAAAAAGGGGTGTAAGACAAGGATGTGCCATCTTCAGATCTACTTAACCTGTACAGTAAGACAATTCTGAGAACTAGAAGTCCTGCCAGGATTAGACATTGGCAGCCACAATCTCAACAATATAAGATATGCAGATGACAGTGCTAATAGCAAATGTGGAAAGGAAAGTACAGGACCTCCTACAGGTAGCAAGGGAAAGTGTGAAGAAAGGACTAAACATAAAATACAAGAAAACAATGCATGGTCATCAGAATAAAGAAAGTAGGGGATACTAAAATCAAGTAGGTGCAGAAATTTAAATACCTGGAAAACGTTCTAATAGAGGACGGAAAGTGCAACACTGAGATCTGAAGGTGTATTGGTTTGGCTAAAGATGCATTCCAAAAGCTGAGTAAAGTATTGAGAGATAGGAAAATACCTGGGAAGTGTTCTAACAGGGGGTGGAAAGTGCAACTCTGAGATTCGAAGATGCATTGGCATAGCCAAGGACGCATTTCAAAAGCTAAGTGTATTGAGAGACATTAAGATTTTGTTGGAAACGAAGCAAAGAATACTGGACTGTTATAAGTGTCCTATATGGCAGTGAATGCTGGACCATCTCCTCAAAGATGGAGAGGCTTGAAGCAACAAAAATGTGGTTCTACAGAAGGATTATGAGGATACCATGTGAACAATTATAAGGTTTTGGAGAAGATGCAAATGAAAAGGAAACTTATACTTAAAATCAGGAAGAGACAACTGAAGTTTCTGGGACGCATAATGAGAAAGGAGGGTTTAGAAAATCTAATACTCATATGATGGATAGAGGGAAAGAGAGACAGTAATGTGAGCTATACTTGATTGGTTTGAGCAAGTGGATAGTGAAGCAGGGCTTGGGAGAGATACCAAGAGGGAATATGTCAAGAGTGACAAGGAATAGCAGTAAATAGAGGTTCATGATGTTCTACATCCTGAAGAGAGATGGCACATCAAGAAGAAATAGAAACATAATTCTGCAAACATTTAATCTGAGATGAAGAATTGTCCATTATTGCTTTTTAGCTACTATGTCTTGTTTTCATTTCAGTTGCTTCTTATTACAACATTTGGATTGTCATTCCATTATCATTTTATTTTCTATGTGATTACTTAATGATTTTAGAACAAAGATCTGAGAGTTGCAATAAAAAAAAAAAATTCAGATGGAAGAAGTGCTTGTCAAAAATTAAAAATTGTCTGTAGGAGTTTGCAAATGATGAAAATGATTCCAAAAACAATTAATAAATCATTTTCCTGTTAATATTTGGAGGATGCTATAAACAAATATTGAAACATTTTCAAAATTATTTGTTAATTATTAATTCCCCACCACCCCCAAGTTATTGTTTTGAAATTGAATTATTTTAGAAATATCTGAGTGTAGATAATATTGATATGCTATTTTTCAATTTCTAATTCTTTATATAATCTCTTTTTTTCCCTTATTATAAATTTTAATTAGATTTCTATTATCAAATAGCCTAAGGTCATCTTTTTACAGTGAACGTGTTCTTAGAATATCTATTTTAATATTTAAATTTTTGATAAGTTTTTCTTGCAGCAATATTACGTGATAATTAAAATATTCATTAAATATCTGAAGATAAAATATTTTTTCTTAAATCCCTGATATATTTGAAGAAAAATGTGTGAATTGTATGTTGTGTATACAGGGTTATTAAAGAAGTTTTATGTCGATATACCTGTCATAGGTGTTTTCATTAGTACTATACTGATCATCATTGAAGAAAAGATTTTCATTCTAGTAGGTAGTAGATTTTTTGTTTGTTTCTTTCTTTCCCTCCTGAATCTAACTCTGTGTAATCAAATTCTTATTAATTATTTTTAACAGATCCAAGCAATTTGTTCATAGTTAATAGAAGATTGTAACTTTATGGAGTTCCAAAGAAGTGATGGCTGGGCTAGATAACTGTTAATAAGATCTGAACTAAAAATAAAATATTTTTTAATTAATGATGTTATTGATTCTTCCCAAACCTAGGATAGATATACTTGATCTTGATTATACTTAATTTATCAGCCTTCCATTGTATTAAGGAATTAAGAAATTGCATTTCTTGTAATTCTTATGTAGCAAGGATTCATTGTTAGATTGGATTATTTTTAAATTGTTTTTTAAGGGAATTAATCCAAATCTCTCTCTCAAAGGTGCTCTTATTTTTATCATCACCATCTCAGAACAAATTCAGTAATGACCACTCATTTTTCTTAAGCTGATTAGATAAGAAAAAAAATATTTATTTCTAAACTGGTAATACAATATAAAGTTAACATGAAAGATATGTTGCAAATGTTTAGAATTACTCTTTATTCTTCCTACCTAATGTATCATTTTCAAGCATAGCCTTCATACTTTCTGATATACTCTTAGTTTCATAAGTTATCCATTTCTAATAGTATTTTTAGTTAATTTTTAATGTTTATTTATAGAAACTTGGAGGGATTAAAACTTAAGGCATCATTTTGTCAAATCAAAAGGGCCTGACCATCACTGACACAGATTTTTTTCAAATTTGATACATTGATACAAACTGAATGGTACTTATTTTACATCCCTAGGCCAAAGGATTTGCAAATTATGACCCTTTGACCTTTGCCAAAAAGTGAATTTTGAAAAATAGTGAAAGTTTAAATATCAATCTCACTTTTTTCTGTTAACCTACAAAGCTAAATTATATACCATTTTAAAGTACTTGAATAGATGTAAAAGGTGATCTATATTTGTTTAAAAGTCCAATAAGAAAATTTGACCATGACCTTAACATTCAACATTTAATTTCTTAAAAAGTGTTGTAATTTTATTTTTTATTACATTTGACAACAAATTTGTCTGCTTTATGGCAGATATGTACAAATTTTTGTGGTGGACTTTTGACTGTGGTCCAAGTTACAAGGGTTTTACTGAGGTGGGCATAATTTGCTGTTTGCCACTATTTGTTAACATTTTCATCTCCCCCCAATATGATCAATTTGTACATCTTTAGAAAGCATTTTGAATGCTGATTAATATTGACATAAGTATAATTATAAAATCAACAGAATTTATTTGTGGTTAAATGTTATTGACCTTTTTTTTTTTTTTTTTTTTTTTTCAAGAAAAAAAAATAAATCCATGATTGTATCTTCATTTAAGGTTATTTCAATAAGTTTTCTTTCCCAAAACATTTGATTCTTTTTTTCTCTCAATTTTCAAAAGTTTGTTTTTCCAGTCTCAGTTATTGGATCAACTAAACTAAGAATATAGGAATAATTTAAAATTAATATTGGTCAGTTAAGTGCCATACTTGGTACATGCTTTAGCAATAATGTCTTTTTTTAATCTATAAATTACTAGGCAGTAGAATTTTTCTCGAAGTAGGTTGCCGTTTCTTTCTGCGGTAGACTGGTTTCCAACCAAAGCTATAGAATCCAATCTGCTCTGCTATTTAATTCATATTGTGATGACAAATCATAGTTTTTATGTAAATACTAATCAACATTCAAAGAGCTTTCTAAAGATATACAACTTATCCATATTGGAAGATTTGAAAATGTTAACATATAGTGGCAAAATGCAAATTCTGCCATTTTGAATTTGGTCCATTTCAGTAAAACCCTTGTAATTCAGATTAGTCAAAAGTTCAGCACAAACTTTTGGACATATTTTGCCATAAAGCAGACAAATTTGTTGGCATATTTAAAAAAAAAAAATCAGATGCTTTATGAAAAATTAAAGGTTAAATGTTAAGGTCAAATTTTATTTTGACCTAGAAATGTAAAATAGGGACATTTCAATTTGTATCATGAAGTTCTATAAGTTTATCAATTTTGAAAAAAAATCTCTCTCAGTGATAGTCAGACCCTTGCTGATCTGACACAGAATGATTCAAAGTATGAATTACTTAAAAACTATTCAATTTTTATACAGCTAATTTAATGTTTTTGCTAAAGAAAAATGTTCATAAATTCTACTGTTTATTTACTTCATTCTCCTCTTCATACAATTCTTATATTTAACATCAGATGAAAAAAATGAATGCTTTTGTCTTACTGGCTCTTTATATATAATTTTTTTCTTAATGATTGGCTTGTTAAATTCTTTTCATAAAGCTAATACCTGATATGAATATAAGTCTTCAGAGTTGTGGGTAAGAACTTCATATCAAAGAATGAAGTCTTTTGAATAGGACAGCTATTCAGTTTAAATACATAGCAGCTGCCACTACTATTACTGCTGTTGTTGCTTGATGTGTGCTCTAATACTGTAGCTGCTGGCACCACCCACTCATCCATTTGTGGATAGACTAATGGGTGGGGGGTGATTATTTTTAAGTGTTGACTATTCTATGGCATATAGATGTACTTTTTGAAAGAATGAAAGATTCTTTACTTTGATCATGCTCATTTTAAGTTTGTTTAGAATGAATGAGCAGAATGGAATTGTATAAGTAATGAGAACAACTTAGTGTTACATGTATAATCAAGTTTTAATTCTTGGTACAGTTAGAAATATTTATTGTGCTTCAGGTCACTTGCCTAGTAAGTATACCTTTTTATATATTTTTCTTTAAAGGTTAAATAGTTTAAAAAGCTATTCTAGTTATTTAATGGATTAAAAGTTAGATAATAATGTAAAATACATTATCTCACTCTTAAAATTGGATTAACTAATATTAGTATAAAATCCACAAGTTGCCATATTTTTTCATCTTTTTTTTTTCTTTTTTTTTCTCCATCACCCTTTTCTTAAATGGCACCCTGTGGATTTGATACAGTTATTAAGACCAATTTTAGCACAGCTTTCACAAACTGATACAGCGTATATCATTTCTATTTTTAAATGCATTTTCTTAAACCAGTGTGTTATTAGAATGTAATTTTTAAGTGCATTTTAGAATCTTAACTCTATTACAAAGTGTTCTGATAATTATAATTGATTTATTTAAGATTTGTAGATCTGTATATGAAAACAAAAAAAAAACATTAGGTGAAACATTCATTGACTGGAAGGAAAATGCAGAGAAACGATAAATTTGATTCATTCAACCTTTAAATTCAAGTTGGGCTTTTCACATGAAAAGTATAATGCACCGTGATCCCACCAGTTGAAATGTGGGAAGTCTAGAATATTGATTTGTAAGGAAGATGTATTCTGCAAATTTTCTGTCAGGAGATCTCTCTTTGCCTTGTGGGTGACTCATCTCCTGTTGAAAAACTTGCTTGGTCATAGTCATTTCACTCTCCCACTCACATTAACATTCCTTGATTAGCTTCTCTTCTCTGATATTTATTTATTAGAATATTCAGAAGAGGGTCTTACTCTCACTGACTGTTGGACACCTCTTGCATAAATTAATGTGCAACTTCATAGCTATGAATTTAAATGCATATATTGCCTGGAAAATAAAAAATACAGCTAGTTGTACATGCTCACACACAGTTGTTAATGAGTGATCTTGACATAAATGATCTTTTTTTTTTTTTTTTTTTTTTGTTAATGAATTTTTGCATTAAACTTATTTATAAATAGAACTTTGTGTGTGTCCCCGTTACCTATAGACTCTGAAACGGCTGTACTTTTCTTGAAAATTTACACAGTTGTACTATAAGCATTTGCGAGTGTTCTTAGCTAGGTTTTGTGTTGAGGTACCCCCAATAAATATCGAAAATCGATAATAAAAAAAAAATCATGTTATAGAAGGAGTGGTCAGATTTTAATCAAATTTGATACACTCATAGACAAAGACATAAGAAACGATATTCAGAAGTTTCAAGGTTGCAGTTCTTATAATAGTGCAGAAAATCATATATATATATATATATATATATATATATATATATATATATATAAATAAAAGGCAAGATGTTTGTGTGTGTGTGTCTGTTTATCTACCTGTATGTCTGTATTTTTTTTTTAGCCCTTTTATTTTAGTTTTTGCTTCGGGTTTGGCTCTAAGTAGGTATAATTGTAGTTCTTAGTCTCAGCCATGATACCATTTACTCAGAGGACTTATTTAGCCTTCAATTACAGTTTCGACAAAATTCAGTTTTCGACAAAAAAAAAAACTTATTTGATATCGATACCAGGAAATCAAAATTTGGCTTACATCCATTCATTTTTCTTTCAGACTACGGTTTCGCTTTAACTAGAAACAACTATTGCTTTTTAGTCTTTCGTGCCAACGTCCAAAGAGTCTGAGGTCTAGGACCATGGATTAGTTTTAAAGCTTTCATTACACCCGAGCAATGCCGGGCTATACTGCTAGTTAGTATATATATTTCGAATTAGTATATTATCACTTGAGATCAGATATCAGCAAGACTTTTTAATATTGCATCCCCCTATTCAGTATTCTTGCTGCTTTCAGTAATGTTGTCTAAATTTCAGTTCAGCCGTGTACTGCCATTTCATTTGACTTTTTTGAAAGGGTAATTGTATGTAGTTGATTCAAGCTAATTTTCTCATTATCCACCCACTGTAATATTATGGCTGTGTACATTTCAGCCTTCCTCAGGTGTCTGATATGTTCTGGACAACATTTGAGAACACTATGAAAAGGTCAGAGGGTATAGACCAAAATTTTGTAACAAAGCAAAGATGAAGAAATTGCTTTAAAACATCACCTGAAACAACCACATGCAATGATTAAGTCAGATAAGAACTCTTTTTAAAGACTGTTTTGAATGATTCCAATCACTGGTATAATCATAATCTTCATACTCAAAACTTATTCTCTGGTTGACTAACTAATATCCACTAACAAAATGTTTTGGTTTATTTTAGTTTCCATTTGCAATGACTACATCTTGTTGGATGGAATGATCAATTTGAATTTGTTTCCTCAAATTTTATTTTATTTTACTTTTTATTAGGATAGGTTTTAGTTTGTGATTATACTATCTTTATAATCTATTTAATTTAATCTCTTGTTAAAAAAATGTGCAGGTGGTATAATGGATAACAGCTTGGGATGAGAATTCAGCAAATCATTCATTTATTATATTTACATGCAAATATTTGTGGGAAAGGTATGACTCTACTTCTCTCCCCCAGCTATGGGTTAAATAGAACACTGGGATCTTCAGCTTTGGTTGTTAGCCAGTCTAGAAGAGCAACTCTGAATTCAAAACTGAATGTAGCCCTGATGCTGCGCATACTCTGCAGCTGTAGAAAGAATCTTAAGAGTTCACAAGGGCTCTATGATCCTGACTACTGTTGGCCCCCTTTTTAAGCTCCTGTTCTTGTTTTGTCATTTTTATTTTGGTTTTGTAGTTTTAAGGAATCTTTTTTTCTTTTTCTCTCTGTAGTTCAATAGGGTTGTAATGGAGTGTCCTTCTTCCACTTATTTTCTCCATGTAAAGTTTATGAATGTCAAATGTAAATGTTTTAATGCTTGATTATGTATTTCAGTTGTGGTGCCAAAGTTATCTTTATAAAGTTTAGGAAGAGTCTTAATGATGGATGTGCGTGGGTGGTACAATGGATATCAACACTGAACAAGAAATTGGAGAGCTGAGTTCAAATTCCAGTTGAATTTGTTGTATTCACTTACGCGAAAATACCCTAGGGAAAAGTATTAATCCATCTCTTCCCACTAGCTATGGGTTAAATAACAAGACAGATTGGGTTCTGTAGCCTTGGTTGACAACCAGCCTACTGTGAGAAAATCTTCTGCCCAGTTATGTCTCTTTCGAGACACTGTCACTTAAGCATGTATCACATAAGGTACTTAACTGACTGACTTATGATGAATACTTCTCTTAAGGTTATGCCTTGTGTAAGATTTATGGTGTTAAGTCCTGTGCACAATCTTTTTTTTTTTTCCCATTCAATGTCGTTTAAAACTTCAGGCTTCAGAGTTTGTTTGATTACTGGTTTTTTTTCTTCTCATTACTTGATGGTTTAAGCTAATGTTTTCTGTTTAGTTTGATTTTAAATTATTTTTTTAAAAATTCATATACATCAGTTAATTGTTAAATCTAATGAAATTCTAAACTTCTATTCTCCTTTATAATTCTGCAATATAAAATAATGTATCAGTTATGAGGAGTAGTGAGAATAATCACCTTGAAAAAGAAAAACAAACCTCTTTAAGTTAAAATCCAATGTAGTTAGTTTTGGCTTTATTGCATTGGATATAAATTTGATCACCTGCTTTATAATGAACGTATTTAAACATTTCAAAATTCAAGATTGGGATCCATACAAGTGTTATTTTTCTTCCTTGATTTTACTTGTCCAATTTTCTGATCAATAAATAATTACTCATATGTTCTTTAGAAATCTACAGCTTTCTAATGAGTCAGATTTCTTTGGTAAGTTACTCTGTTGGAATTTTCTGCATCAAATGCAATAGGTTTAGTGTTCTTTTACATCTATTTTGTATTGAAGCTCTTTTGTTATCCATTCCTAAAATTCCTGCTTTTCTCAGTAATTTATATAAAGATATAATTCTTTTTGACCAGAATCTATACATGCCCTATTACCCTGTATGTGTCTCCCTTTTGAGGTTTCACTACCACTTTTCTATGGTTCATTCCTGTGATGTTGTAACCAAATACAGAAATTTTGATTTTGGTTATTGCTTCTAGTTTCTCCATTGATTTATCTGTAAATTGATATTTTTTATTTTTATTTTTTTAAACTTACATTTTGCTTGTATTAAACTCAGTTGGTATCATTTTAGTCTACCTTTCTTGGTTTTTGGTTTATTTCTCCACTATTTGAATCTTCCCTTTCCAGTTTGTCATGTAACTGGTTATTAAGTTTCATTTTTGTGCAATTAATTCTTAACTCCAGTTTCATCTCCTGTCCTGATTTGGAAATTTTCTGCTTTACTGGATTTTTTTTCCTTTTTTTTCTTTCAGCCATTATATTTTTAGAGACTAACTCTGCACTCCTTGTATAGTTTGTTTTAAAGTAGATACCTTCACTTTTTCGCTAAAAAACAGCATACATTGCTGAAAAGACTCCCAAAACTTGATATATAAAAAGTTTTATCGTCAAAATATTTCTTAGTATTAGGAGGAAAGACCAAAGTATTTCTTAATTATTTTTTGATATTTTTTTAATCCTTTCTAGCATGTTCAAAATTTTGGTTAATTTTTTTTTTTTTTTTTTTTTGCATCAGCATGGGACCATAGCTGACTGTGAGAATTTTAGTGTCTTTGTTTCCAGTAAAATAATTATTTAAATTTGAATTTCTTGCAAAAGTCAAATATTTGTTAGTTTTTAATGAAACTTTCAGTACTTATTCACAAATGAATTAATTTATTTTTGAAATTATTTTTTAGAAAATGTTGGTAAAAACTTTTTTTAGATCTGTTAAACCCCCCTCCCCACCAACTTTAAATCGAAAAGTCAACATTTTAAAAATTAGATGACAGAGAATAATTTTCACTTTTTAAGATTAAAGAGTACTTAAAAAGTGTTTCTTTCATTATCCTAAATTATGCAGATATTCTCTGCAGAACAACATAAACCTGTCAACACCTTATCAGTAGTTAATAATTGAAGCATCCATAAAACACTGCAACTGTTTTTAAAAATCATTTTTCTATTATTTTCAAACTTTTTTCAAGTAAATGTTAAAAAAAAGTGTGGGGGGGGGCACTAATCAGCTATTTTTAACTTCCCCAATCAATATAATTTCTGTTTGAAAAATATACTATAGAGTATATTGCTTATTGGAAATAGTATATTTAATCCTTTAGCTTTCAATTAAAGCTAAAATGAAAGCTTTTTTGAAGCTTTCATTTATAAGAATTTATTTTGCAACTTATGAATTATTGCAGGTATGTATTTTAAAGTAATGAGCTGATAAGAAATACATGCCCCTATAGTTCTTCTTGACTTCTGTGTGCATAAACTAACAATCTTTCATAAAAAAAACTTACGAAAATGTAAGTTTAAATCTGCACTTAAATCTTTCCAAGTGATTTATTTGCTTATATAGATATCATTAATATTTTGCCATGCACACACACACTTGTCTAATAAAATATTTTAAACTTCTTTCCCAATGGCTATTAATGACTATAGCGTAATTTAAACTATTTTTTTCAAACTTTTGGTAGAATATTTAAAGATATATAACTTTCTAATGTGGGTTAAAAACTACTGAATTGTATTTCCTGATCACTGAATTTAAGAGAGCATTTTCCCCTATTTTATTTTATCTCTTGGTTCTGTTAATTTATGCATACTGGTGCTTTTATGGACTCATTCTTTTAAATGTGTCTAAAATTTTTGCTAAAATCAATCACTATGTAAAATTTTTACCAATTTTTTTGCTTGGGTAATGCCTGCCCTACAACTTTTGTCTATTGACCCCCTCCTCTCTATTACTCACAATAAAAACAAAGCAGTCTATTTGTTGACATTATTTTATGGAATCCACCTGCTGAGTAGGAGTATTCACCTCTCTGCCCCTTCCTTCTATTTTAGCCCCAGTCTCTTAACTGTTAATCTTCTGTGTTGGCAAAGATGCATTAGCATCACTTGGCTAGTGAATGTCAGCAATTGGATGTACCGGTAGACCCACACATCTGGTAGTAGGTTTTTGCTTTCTTCTCCCCCCACCTCCATAACTATCTTGAATGGTAAGTTGCTTTTACTTCTGAGAATGGTTGGGACTAACTCTTAATTTTTTTTAGTTACTCGGTCTCCTTTCTTTCATTAAGTTTATTGGAAAGTTTCATTAAACACCATCTTTTCTTTAGGGACCTTTTTTCCCATTCTACTTCTGTTTGAAGAGAAGAAAAAATTTAATTCTGTTCAACCAAAATACTGTTACAGAATTTAATTATGAAAAAAAAAAATACTTATTATTCAACATGTAAAGAAAATTTATATATATCAGATGTAAAAATTATTTAAAAAGAAAGTTTAATTCAAATTAACCAACCAGTACATGTGCCTCGTGGTACAGTGGATATCGGCTCGGAACGAGAAACCGGGGAAGCCGAGTTCGAATTCCAGTTGAATCCATTGTATTCACTTACGCACAAATACCCTTGGGAAAGGTATTAATCCATCTCTTCCTTCCAGTTATGGGTTAAATAGCAGGACAGATTGGGTTCTATAGCCTTGGTCGGCAACCAGTCTACCGCAGAAAGCAATGGCAACCTACTGCGGGATAATCTTCTGCCCAGTCAGTCATGTCTCTTTCGAGACATGATCGCCCAAGCGTGTATCATGTATGGCACTTAACTGACTGACATATGAAATTACTGTGAATTGAATATAATTTTATCTTATATGGTTGAATTAATCAAAGTTTGATCCAAACTGTGATTCAAATTACTATCTAATTATTGGCTTGTAATGATATGAAGTTTTGGGTTGCATAGCTTATAGAAAGCATTTAAAAATATTAGAATATTCAGTGAGAAAATTTACTATTTTAAGTTTTAGCTGCCAAACACTTGTAAAATCAGTGGCCTGAAAAATTTCAAAGTTTTAAATGTTTTACAAAGACCTTTTAATTGCAAAAAATATTCTTTATCCTTAAAATGCTACCCAATTAACTCTGTTTTTTTTCTATTTGTAAATTTTTTAACTGGATATTTTTGTGAAAAAATAACTCTTTCACTTACTCAATTTGGACTTGGACAGGAGTAAAGGTTTATTCCTTGTTTTCTGTTTAAGATTGGGTTTCTGGTTACTTGTAAAGTTTGCTTCATCTCTGTACTTTCTGCATCTGAACACTGAAATTTTATTCATTTTTTTTTTCTTTTTCTCTCTCCTCCACCCATAGGAGTAGAGAGATTTGCCTGTCATCTAGTTGACACTCTTCTTTGGTATTCTTCTTTGGTATTTCGAGCAGGAGTAGAGGGTTATCTCCTGATCCCTGTTTAGGAGTGAGTTTCCAGTTTCTTCTAAAAGTCTACTTCAGCCCCATACCCCTAATGCTTGTCCTTTCCTAAGCTAATATAACTCCATATCAGTTAAGTGCCATACGTGATACACGCTTGGGCAATCATGTCTCGAAAGAGACATGACTGACTGGGCAGAAGATTATCCCGCAGTAGGTTGCCATTGCTTTCTGCGGTATAACTCCATATAGTAACCCTTTACCGTGAGTGGCTGCAGGATCTAGTATGATTAGGTGAATATTTGTGTGTGTGTGTGTGTGTGTGTATATACATATATATATATATATATATATATATATATATATATAATTAATTCTAGGTGAAGAGGACTCAAGGTTTTACTACTTTGAGTACCTTGGCATTTATTTTATTATGAACAGTGCTCAATTAAATAAATATGATAGAGCTTAATATAATTATGAATTAATTGTAATTATATATATATATATATATATATATATATATATATATATAAAATCTAAATGTAAACTTATTTATAAATCGAACTTTGTCTGTGTGTGTTTCTGTTACCTATAGTCTCCGAAACGGCTGAACCAATTTTCTTAAAAATTTACACAGTTGTTCTATAAGCATCTGCGAGTGTTTTTAGCTAGCTTTTGTGTCAAGGTACTCCCGATAAATATTGAAAATCGATAATCGAAAAAATTGGGTTATACAAGGAGTGGTCCAATTTTATTCAAATTTGGTACACTCATAGACAAAGATATAAGAAACAATATTCAAAAGTTTCAATGTTGCAGTTCTTATAATAGTGCAGAAAATCGATTTTTATATATATATATATATATAATATGAATTATTTTGAACATTATTTTTACTGATACTCGTATTTAAGTAAATATTCTGTTATTAAATAAACGGTATTTGTATATTTATATCTACCGGCCTGATTATTTATGATAAATTTTTATTACGAAAATGTGTGCTATCCAATAATAATAAATTTATCGTAAATAATCAGGCCGGTAGATATAAATATAAAAATACTGTTTAATTAATAACAGAATATCGACTTAAATACGAGTATTGGTAAAAATAATTATCAAAATAATTCATTACAAATTCTCAGTTGCTTATAACCAAGTTTCGTTAAAATTCGTTAATTTCCGTAACATGTTTATATATATATATATATATATATATATATATATATATATATATGGCAAGATGTTTGTGTGTCTGTTTATCTGCCTGTATGTCTGTATTTTTTTTCAGCCCTTTTATTTTAGTTTTTGCTTCGAGTTTGGCTCTAAGTAGTTATAATTATAGTTCTTAGTCTCAGCCATGATACCATTTACTCGGAGGAGTGATTTAGCCTTCAAAATTCAGTTTACGACGGAAAAAAAACTTATTTGATATCAATACCAAGAAATCAAAATTTGACTTGCATTCATTCATTTTTCTTTCAGTCTACGGTTTCACTTTAACTGGAAACAACTATTGCTTTTTAGTCTTTCGTGCCAACGTCCAATGCCGAGATATACTGCTAGTATATATATATATATATATATATATCTATATCGAAAGGGAAAGAGGAAAACCTTTATGCCAATGTGTTTCTTTCCTTTAGGCATTTTATTTTATCAAGGCAGGTGTAGAAAATTTTATTTAGTAACCTGTATTTATACTACAGAAGTAGCAGAGAAATATAAGATAATGCAAAGTTTTAAAATTTTGAATTAATGGAGATTTTTTTAAATATTCTAAAAATTTACTATCAAAGTGACATGATTTTGGGATTTTTAAACAAGTGAATTAATTTTGTTTTTATTTTGCTTATTTTAAAGATGTTAGTAAACCTTTTTTATTTTAACAAAAATATTTGAAAAAAATCTGTCATAAGTTAATATTTTGGCAAGAAGCAATAATTAAGGCTTTTAAGTTATTTTCTTTAATAAGTATAGCATTTTTTATGTTGAAATTGTGGTTGGAATTGGTTTAGTGTATAAATAATGCATTGAATAAATTGCTTATAAATATGTTTTAAGTTTCTGTAAGTTTCATCAGTATATTGTGAGGCACAGCTGTTATAATTTTTTTGTGTGTGTGTATATATACACACACACACACACACACACTTTAAAATTCTTGTGGGTATTTTAAGTTCTGATCATTGCCAAAAGTAAAAATTAATTTATCATGAAGAGAGGATAAATTATTTAGAATTCTTTTATGTTGTAATATCATGGTCATGCATGTGTTAAAGCATGAAAGAAAATGTTCTTTCTGTAAACATTACTACAATAATTATAGCTGTTTCTATTAATTGATGGCTTAAGTTTTTTCATGAATATTGCCTCGAGGATCTGTAGTTTGCTTTTGTTTTCTTGGCGTAAGATAGTTGTATTATCAATCATTATTTTTTTTATATTGTGAATGTAGACAGAAATGTTGTTTTAGATGTCTAGAAATTGACAAATGCTCAGACAAATGTAATGTAAGACGTCTTGTTAATGTAGTTGTTGTAAATCCAACATATATATTTGTTTTTTTGTTGGAGATACATTCTCCCAAGTGACATTTGAATTGAAATAAAAGTTACAGCTCATTTCTTACATCTTTCAATTATAATATGTGAAAAAAATTCCATGAGTATGAATGAATTTTATTAAAAATAAGAAGACACAATGTTTTCGGTTTATTTAATCTGACATGCCTAAAAGAAAATTTGCTGCCTAAATACACACACACATCTATATATATATATATATATAGAGAGAGAGAGAGAGAGGGGAGGGGTTACTTTAGTCAAGAGGAGCAGGCAAAAATAGTCTTGGTGGACAAATTAAAAATGAGGGCACTGTGGCACTGTGCCCTCATTTTTAATTTGTCCACCAAGACTATTTTTGCAATTTTTTTTTTTTTTGTAAAAAATATTAATGCAAAATCTTTGAAAAGAATTTTTAAAATATGAACATCTTTAAAATCAAATATTTTTTATTGACAAATCACATAGATTATGATGACTAGAATTATTAGCAATGATACATTGTAGTGGAACATTATCAAGAAAAGAAATAAATTATAACTTTATTAGCTTAGAATATGTTTTGGAAAGACAAGATTGTTGTATTACTGTATAAAAATTTAAAACTTCAGTATAAAATCAAAATATTGAAGCAATAAAAATTGTCACTTGTTAAAAAAGGTATAATGATATGTCAACATTGAAATAGTGAAAAAAAAATGTTTGTTTCTTCAGTTGTTTCAATAATGTGACAAATCAAACATTACATTATGTAAGTTGAAAATGTTTTAGTTAAAAATGAAGGAAGGTGCAAAATTTAAAAGTAAATATGTATTAAAATATTTTTTTTTTTTTTGTTTTTTAGTGAGAAAAAAATAGTTGCAAATATACCCGTTTTAACAATTATCAAAAATTATAATTAATTTAAATGAAATATACTCCTCTAAAGGTATATAATTCAATGGGAAAAAAAGCTGTCAATATTGTAGCAGTTGTCAAAACTAAATAATTTTGAACATAGAATATTCAGTAAAAATATTTACATAATACTGGTCAAAAAATGAGATCATTGCTACCAATAATATGAGTTTTAAAAAAAGATTAAATTAAATGAACATGAATTTTTCAGATTTCAAAGAACGAAATCTGATGTTAAAAAAGGAAAAAGATCAAAAGTGGACTGTATTTTCAAAAAATAAGTTAAAATTGAAATGTTTGAAAATAAAAATAGGAATTAAGTAAATCATATACTATAACTATATATGTTTAAAGGGAAAATAATTTAAAAAAAAAAAGTCTTTTTAATTGAAAATATTAAAAAAAACTCACACTTATATTTTCAATTAAAAATGAATAGATGTAAAGGAAGGGATCACATAGAATGTAGTCACACATTGAATAATGCAGATAATATAACTGGTTAATCTAAAAGAAATCAAGATAATCAACAAAACTGCACCTCTCAGGTGTTAGGCCTCCTGTTAGTGTCACGCATCTCTTACCACTTATCAATAGCTACTTAAGGTTTAAAATCAGCCTTCTCAGATCCATTTGAACAAATGATCATTAGAATATCTAACATCTCGGGGGATGGTCTATGCTTCCAGTTACTGAGAATGTATTTCAAGGTGGAAAATTGCTGTTCGACATGACGCTTAGAAAGAAGGCAAAATTTTAATCATGCGTGCCAAAGAGCTAAGGTTTGGATTTATTTTTTTCCAGAATTACAAGGATCCCTGTTCTGATTTTTTTTCCCTTCGTTTTTCAGAAGAAAAACAGACCCCCCCCCCCAATCCCAGAAAAACACTTTTTACTTTTGACATAGTTCTCCAATCCCAAGGATGCATTATTTTAAAATAATTAGCTAGCTTCTCAATCCCAACCATCCGATAAATCTTTAAAGATTCTTCATTCTCTGGTATATTATCCCAATCAAACAATTTTAACAACTTCAAAAGTTATTTTCTAATGGTTGAAATCTCTTTCTGAAGCACTCCATCTTTAGCACGTCATCATTCACACTTGCTTCATGTTTCTTACTGCACTTGCATTCACCCTCACATCTGCATTGGAAATGTTCATCCAGCAAACTACTTAAATATGGACTTGGAGATGTTTGAAATGACTTGATGCTGTCTATGCTAGTCAAAATTGTGTTTATGTTGTGACTCAGGCTGGCACCATCTGTCTGCAGGTGCAGAGAAATGTCTGACTGCTCGATGAGATCTTTGTACACAAGATGAAGGTAAAAAATGTCAGGTAACTTTGTCCAAAAAAAAAAAGGCTGTCATCTTTGCAGCATTAATTGAGCTAATGTCAGCTCTCTGTCCACTGCTCACTTCCTGGAAAAGGGACAGAATACTGTGCAGAACTTGCTGTAGTGATCTAATAGCTTGAAGATGACGGCTTATCCATCTAGTACCGTGACCCATGGACAGTTTAATAATTCTATACCCTATTAGATACTCAATTTTTCTCAGTTCATTCCACTTCTTTGGTGATCTCTTAAACAAATGGTAGAGTTGAATAAGTAGATCGATTGCTTTTGTAAACTAAGATATGAAGAAAGAATCTTACACTGCAAGTTCAAGTCTGAGCAATGCATATTTACTAGCCGTAGCATATCCTTTTCAAAAGCAGTTATCATCACACCTCCTTTAATGGCAAAATTTGCTGCAGCATCATTGGTAGCAAAACTCCCAAACATTTCATCTAATTTTATATCGTACTCCTTCAGCTTCTTCTTTGGACTCTGAAATCTTTGGCTTGTCTAAAAGATGGTTTACACAAAGCTAGAAATTTAGTTTCACATTTGTTTTAAGAAATTTTATCTATGCAGACTTCATCTGTTAAAACAATTTAAGAAAATGACTGAACCCTTTTTCATATAATTTTTAAGTACTCAGTAATCTTGCAAATGTTAGAAATATTCTTCATAATCTAATTTTAGGAATGCTGACTTTAAATTTATTATAGTCATTGATCTTATTTTCTGATAATGTTGTGTATGGTCATCTATACTTTCAAAATGAGTGTTTTATACACATGGTGGGAGGGTGTAAATTAAAAAAAAAATTTAGTCTGATTTTGTATTAAGCTTTACAAATTTCTTCAAATTATTAAATATATCTTTATTTAATAACCTAATGCAGACACATTTTTGAATTTTTAAAAGATTTTTAAAACTAAACTATTATAATTTAAAAAAGAAAAAATAACAATTCTTCAAAATTTCATTACTCATTGCAAATGTTTCTTCTTCAGACAATAATGTCCTTAATATATACTATTTATAAAAAGTAGTTAAAATTTTATTGAATTAAATGTTAGTTTTATTGCATTTTTTATTTTACTATTCAGAGTAGATTTTTGGGAAAGTGGCAACTGTTTAAAAAAAAAAAACATAGATAATTTACATTCTTCAAAATGTCCTGTGTTTAACTAATAAAACAGTAAATTTATAGAAATTTTATGAAATTTAGGAGAAGAATAACATGTAAGAAAAAACAAAAAACAAAAAAAAAAACAATTTTTTACATAGATTATATAAAGATAATTTCATAAATAAATTCATTCATTTGTGAATAAGTCCTGAAAATTTCATTAAAAACTGACAATTATTTAAATTTTTACAAGAATTTCCAAATTAATGTGTTTTTCAACGGAAACAAAGATGCAAAAATTCCCACAGTCAGCTATGCTCCCATGCTGAAAAAAAAAACAAAAAAAAAACAATTTAGCCCAAAATTAGAACATGCTAGAAAGGATTAAAAAAATATCGAAAATAAATATTTTGGCTTTTCCTATTGATAATAACAAAAACATTTTGATGATAGAATGTTTAGGGCCTTTTTTTTTTTTTTTTTTATCATGCTATGCTATTTTAGTTCAACAGTGAAAGTACCTTTTTATATAGAGCATAAGTTTGGCAAATTTAAACCTTAAGACAAGTCTTACAATTAAGTTGATTTTTCTAGTTGAAGGAAATTGATACAAGATATTATTTGATGCTTATTATGTTGTCAGCATATTCAGACAATTATGAAAAGTATATGCATTTTGACTGGGGTGGGGGGTAGGGTTTGTGTGTGAGCGAGTAAGCTCTTTAGTAAAAATCACATCAGATGAAGAGATTATTGAACATGTTAAATACATATCTTGTGGATTATTAATGTATTACATTTCGATATATCCATTTTCTTTTGATGCCATATTGAATTATTAAAGACAAAAGACTACAATAGTTTAAAAATTCCAGAGAAAGAAAACTTGTATGTATTGTGCATTCTGCTCTGAGATAGCAGATCACACCTGTTATCTTGCATCATCTGTAGGTAATAACATGGAAAGTTAAAAAATGAGGGAAAAAAGTTTACTTTTTTTGGATACAGATATTTGTGGTGTGCTTTTATTTTATATTCTTTTCATATTAATTATTTTTTTGTAAGTGTTAACTTGTACAGATAAGATTCACTATGAAAATGATTTTGCTTCTATATCATAGTTGCAAAAAGTTTATTATTACTTTAACTTTTCATATTAGCCTTGAATTTTAATTAGTGAACGTCTACAATTGCTAGAGAATGGTTAGTATAACTTTATTTGAATTATCTTTAAAACACTTGAAAAATAATTTTAAAAAAGTAACAATACTATGGAGTAATTTAATTGGAGTAGATAGACTAAACTATCGCACGGTTCACACTCCACCCACATCTATTGAATAGGTGAAGAGGCTCATCCCTTGTTTCCTGTTTAGGATGTGGTTTCCGGCTTTCTCTTTTCCAATCTTTTCACTATTCCGTAGCCCCCTGCACATCAGTGGCGTTACTGCCTTGCTCGGGGTGATACGATAAAAAAAAAAATTAACATTTACAAATATTTTCCAGACAATTGAACACTGTGTGTTGTGGTGTAGTGAATATCTTCTCTGAATAAGAAATTGCAAAGCCAAGTTTGAACTTCACTTGAATTTGTTGCATTCATTTACATACAAATACCCTTGGGAAAGGTATTAATCTGATTCTTCCCTGCAGCTATGGGTTTAATAACAGGACAGTTTGGGTTCTATAGCTTTGGTTGGCAACCTATTGCAGAAAAATTTTCTGCCCAGTCAGTCATGTCTTTTGAGATATAATCACCCAAGTGTGTATCATGTATGAAACTTAACTGACTGATAATTGATATTGCCAACATTTTTTAACTATTCTTCAGCTCCCATCAGGTGTACAATACATGAGAAAAGAGGAAAACCCTCTTATTCTCTCCAGGATTATATAATATCTATATCAGCATGCAGTGTAGATATAGAATTCAAAGGAGTATCCTGTACATACAGTGGTAGGATAGCTCTCTAAGAGAACTCTATATGTATTTATATACATATATATTTAGAGCAAATATAAGAAAAAATTAAGGCAGACATGTTATTTCATGGTAAATCGGAAGTATAGGCCTATTTCAGGCGAATCATCATCAGCTTCTGTACAATAAAGATGGAAGCTGATGATGGTTCGCCCGAAATAGGCCCATACTTCTGATTTACCATGAAATAACATGTCTGCTTTAATTTTTTCTTGTGTGTGTGTGTATATATATATATATATATATATATATATATATATATATGAGTGATTGATTGAAAAGTAACTCCCTATTTTATGTATCAGTGGCCAGACAGGAATCCTGACTTAAGCCCCTATGACTTTTTCTTTGGGATTAGTTAAATAAAGGTTATGCCTTCTATACCACAAGTTCTTGGTGAAATAAATTGATGTAATTCCTAGGAGGATTGAGAAGCTAGTGTCCATATCAAATTTTAAATAAAACCTCATGCTAAACACTTTTTTCTCATATTCAATTTTGGAAAAATTATAGTTAATATTTTAAAATGGGGAATTACTTTTCAATCACCCCCCCCCTCTCTCTCTCTCTCTATATATATATATATATATATATATATATATATATATATATATAATTATTTTTGGGTCATAATTAAGTTTGACCAGTACATAGTTGTATTAAGTGTTCTGTGCAATTGTAAAACTTCTTAATATTTTTCGTTTAGAAACAACTTCGGTTTCTACCTTTTGGTGTCTTCAGGCGATTTATAATAACTGAATTTTCCATTTTTCAAACACTCGTGTAACAGGAATCTTTTATGAATGCTCAATTTTCATTAAAAGTTACTTAAAGGTATTGGTAATACTTTTTCATGATTTTTGCATGGTTACACTTGAATATAATTTCTTTTATTTAGTAATTCATTTTTGTCTGGGAACAACATAATAGCCATAATCTGCATATTTTACCATCATTGTAAGGTTTGCTGTTTTTACTATGCTCCAAGTTTTATTGGGGGTCTTTTCCATACTTTAATTTTAATTTCCACACACACATACACAAGCTGTAACTTCTGACTTTTTTCTTGAAAACTAGATGAAAGTTTACTGTCTTTGTGTTGTCTCCTAAATTGTATTAAAATAATACCTCCCCACCAACACACACACATTACTATCTTGATTTGATGATTGAAAAAGTGTATCCTGTTGATAGACTATAGCTGACATTTTCTGTCTAAGAGCCAATCTGTCAGACAAACAAGTTCTGTATAGAATGGAGGGTAAAACAAAATAAAAGGTGGTACTGGGAAGACAGAACACCTTTTCACTCTAATTATGGTGGGACATGGTAGCTGGTCACATGGCTTTCAGTAAACAAAAGAATGATCTGTTTTAATGCTACTTCTCAGTTTTGATTCCAATAAAGAAAATCTGTTATGCAAAACCTATTGAAATGATTCTCTAATAGTGAATCCTCAAAAAACACTAGGCAAGCAAGCGGGTTGGATTGAATTGTGCAACCACCCTACATAGACAACTAATACTTTCTTGATAATTGTAGTCTCCTATCCCCCTCTCTCTTCTCTTATCAGATTATTAAACTGCACTTGAAATGACTACCATAAATTTGTGGCCTGTCATTTTGCTGATGGCACATGTTTCCTCTGCTATTATGCTCCATATCTGGCATGGAGGGTGGTAGGTGGTCTGGAAAAGTCAGTTTTGATTTGGTTAGTCAGGATTGCTAAAAAAAATAGTGAGTCACTCTGTATTCTCTGGACTACTGTAGGGGACAACTGTAGGGGACAGTGAGCCTAGAACTTTGGTCATTCCACATCCTTGTCTTTTCTCTTCTAACTCACATGTCAATAGTTGCATTAGTTTTACATTGTACTGATGTGTTATTGGAAAGTAACTGGAATGTATAGGTATACTAATCTAATTTTTAAGGCTTATGGCCACATCACATTGAAACACTGATTTCTGAAGATATGAATGCACTTCCCCCAGGTATGGGTTAATAGTTAAGACTTGTATAACTAACACCATTATCTCAAAAATAGATAAAAGAAATTGCATACAAATGATTTAGTTTTCAGCATTAAATAACCCATAGAGGTTGATATACTGCTAAACAAAAACCAATCACCTACTTGTATATTTGAAATATTTACAAGTCTATAATGAAAGCTCCTCTTGAATTCAACATTTGCTTGTTGTAAAGAACTTTATCTTAATTTAGAGATTTTTTTTAAATGTCCTTGCTATTTTTTCTGAACTGACAAGCTTTTTCTGCTTAGAGCATTTTGAATTCCACACAATTCACAAATGCTTACCTATTTGATCAAGTTTAACATTTATTATACAAGAAATATACTTTCTAAAGCTTTTGTGATTAACTATTGTATTTCTAAAACATTTACTATGACAGTCATCTCATAGAGATTAAGAAATTAGAAAATTTGTTCAGTATATTCCTATTATAGTGTGGTTTTGAGAAGTTAAGGGAAAATTAATGTCTTAATTCACATTGAAAACATTTTTAGAAGCAGATATTTTTGATAGACCATTGACAAAAAAAATTTACTTTCATTTTGCAATGTTTACATAAAAATTATTTTTACAAGAATGTGCACTTGCTTAATGAAAATTAATTTGAATGTTTTTGTTAAAGCTATCTAAATTAAATTGCCAAAATTAAAACAAGTTTTAATTTTGGCAATTTATCATTCTTATTTAAAATTAACATTTTTTTCTTAATCCTTTTCAAAGATTTTACTATTAAAAATACTTGAACTTTTTATTATTTAAATTACTACTGTTTTTTTATTTCTTATAGGATTTTTGAAATATTTATACACAAACACAATTGAACTTTGCTGAAATCTTGTAAGTACTTTTTTTATTGTAAGAAATTTTTGAATTAATTCTAATCTTTAAGGAGTTCTGAGTATTTTTTCCTCTCTCAGTGCAATAGATATCAGCTTGGAATGAAAAAATCATTTTTTACAGCTTGTCAACCATTGTAGGCTATTTAAAGCTAGAAAATATTTTATGGATTATAAGTTTTTTTTTTTTTTTTATAATTATTTAGTGATACAAATCTTACTAATAATCTAAAGCTGGGCGAAGAGGAGGTGGAGTTATTTTTTTTTTTTTTTTTTTAATCGTATCACCCCGAGCAAGGCGGTAACGCCACTGATGTGCAGGGGGCTACGTAAGAGTGAAAAGATTGGAAAAGAAAAAGCCAGAAACCACATCCTAAGCAGGGAACAAGGGATGAGTCTCTTAACCTGTCCAATAGACCTGGGTGGAGTGTGAACTGGGCAATAGATCTATCTACTCCAATTGAAAAAAAAAAGTAGTAAAAGTCCAGCCAAGAGATTTCTGCTAAAATAAAATAATAATAATAAAAAAAAAAAAGAATTAAAGAAAAGCAATTAAACATGAAAAGCTTGGAATTTAAAATTAGGCAGAAGGGTGGGGAAGACTAACTTTAACAATATTTCAAATAAAAGATTCTCAACTCGACATGAGGGTCGTCTTTTGTTTCTACATTGAAGGAGTGATACCTTTCCCAAGGGTATTTGCATATAACAAACCCAATGGAATTGCTTTCAAATTAACAATTTAGAGCATTATCCATTACACCACTGGTATATCCAAGCTTACAGCACCTGATATTCCCAAGTGGTCACCCATCTAGGTATTAACCAGACTTGACATTGCTTAACTTCAGTGATTGTGTGAGGACTGGTGTTTTAATGCTGTAAGCTGATTCAAATTTAGATCCCAACTGTAAAATTTATTTAAAGAAAGGTAGAAAAAAAATGTTAATCCATGGATTCTGTTACTAATTTAATTTTTTTTTTTAAGTTAACAAGGGATTTTAAAAATAGAAAATTCTAACTTTCAAGAAACATCTGGTTATAAATCTTACGTTTAGCTTAATCTGGTACACTTTGGACTTTAGGGTACCTCATGAGAATAAAACCCTACAATTTATAATAGTCTATAGTATTAGTTAGCTAACCATTACTACATGGTGAGATACCTAATTCAGAGTATAAGTAGTTTGTATTTTTCAGTCATCAGTTATATTTGCATGAAAACAAAGTTGGAAATATATTAACTTATCCTGAGCAGAAAGAAATGTCTTCTATAGCTTCACTTTAATGAAATCAACTTAAAAAGGAAATACCTTGTCCTTGGTTGTAGATACCAATCTAGAGATGATTAGGAATTAGTGCAACAACTGCCCTTATTTTAAATCCGTGGAAATCAGGGACTTCATTTACTGCTGGGGTCCTGGGCATTACAGTAAACTGCATCTGGCAGCAAGGCCTCGGATTCAGAGGTTGTAAGGAGCATGGAACCACCTCTTAATTGCTGCTGTTCTCAGGCCCACCCTGACTCGGAATGGTATCACCTGTTAGGGTCCCAGCTATGGGTAAATAGTTAACCCCCAGACTAGGGTCAAAACATTATGAAAGTATAAAAATAGACTTTTATAGAAATATATACATTTTTAAAGGAAAACAATTCTCAGCAAAACATTTTAAAATCTGACTAAATCAACCTTCTCACTATAACCAATCATTAAAAACAAAAACCTAAAAACCTCACCTTTTTGGCAGTAAATAACTTACAGAGGTTGATATGCCGTTAAACAAAACTCAACATTTACTGGTGGACAACCAAAAAGTTCACCATTTGGATGTGTAAAAGAGCAACCATATGGCTAGACATTGTCAATGCATGAAAAGTCATGTTTGTAAGCAAGCTGGATATTCAAACTAAAATAAATTCACAAGCTAAATTATGCACTTTGAAATAGCTTTTCATTCAAAACAGATTTGATCAATAAAAATTATTTCACTTAAGTCAGTATTTGAGCATAATTGATAAACTTGGACCCTTGTTCCTGCAAAAAAAAAAAATTAAAAAAAATGTCACTGGGAGAGTTTTCCTCTTCACAACACGATTATTTTAACTACTTCACTCTTCAGCAACGTTTTTTTTTTTTTTAAATGGTTAGAATTGTAACAAAATCTAAACATAATGTAAGTGAATACATACATTTTTTTTGTTTTTGAGAATTAACAACAAAAGTATTAAACACTTTTTTTTTTTTTTTTTTTTACAAGAATAATTTTGCATTTACAACATTCTAATAATGCAAGACAACTAATATAAGATATTTATCATCTACCAGTTTATAAACAATATAATAGTGTAAATTCTAATTAACTTTTTAGTACAATATTGTTGAGGGAGTGAAAGTAGTTAGAATAGCAGTGGCAAACTAAAAGGGGATAATACTCAGGTCTTTTTTGTGGGATACATGAAGGTCCAAGTTTGCCATGTAATTAGTTCATTTTAAATATTTTACTCTACTTGTTAAAAAATCACTACTTACATTCATGGGATAATTATAAAGCCACTCACTTTCAGTATGGATACAAACAGTATATTCTCAACTCGAAATCCACTGTTTTGAAAAAAAAAAAAAAAAAAAAAAAGGCTGGTGTGTATTCCTTTGTGTCTGTGATTATTGCTCATGCAAATGTTAGACATATTTTATTATATTTGATTATCTTAATTTCCTGATGGCTTTTCTATTCTAATGTTCATAGAGTAGATTTTAACTGATAGTATGGTAACCTCTCCTGATTTCATCAACTTGTTTCTTGAGCTCTAAATATTTTCTTTCTCTCCTAATAACTGAAATTTTTGTACTACTTTACTCCCTTACCAATCGTCCATGTGACTTACTACAAATTTTGTCTATCCATCTGTATTGGGAGAACCAAGGATCTATAAAGCATGTTTTTACAATAGTTTTCTAACAGACATTATTCTAGGTGTGCATGACACACTAATCAGTATAAATTTCTTTAAGCAACTGTTTTTAGTTACTCTTTACTGTGAATTGAGACAAACATTCCAGTATGAGCATTTTATATGAAAGTATCTAGGTGTAGAAGTATTAACTTTTGGAAAATCTCTTTACAACTTTATAGGGTTTGATTAAAAGGCTTTTGCACATGTTTCAACTGATTACATTAACTTTGAGCTTGATGTGCTTTTTTTAAAATACATGTTGAGCTTGATGTGCTTTTCTTAAAATACATGTTGAGCTTGATGTGCTTTTCTTAAAATGTTGAGCTTGATGTGCTTTTCTTAAAATACATGTTGAGCTTGATGTGCTTTCTCTTAAAATACATGTTGAGCTTGATGTGCTTTTCTTAAAATACATGTTGAGCTTGATGTGCTTTTCTTAAAATACATGTTGAGTCGATGTGTGCTTTTCTTAAAATACATGTTGAGTTTGATGTGCTTTTCTTAAAATACATGTTGAGCTTGATGTGCTTTAAAATACATGTTGAGCTTGATGTGCTTTTCTTAAAATACATGTTGAGCTTTGATGTGCTTTTCTTAAAATACATGTTGAGCTTGATGTGCTTTTCTTAAAATACATGTTGAGCTTGATGTGCTTTTCTTAAAATACATGTTGAGCTTGATGTGTTTTTCTTTAAAATACATGTTGAGCTTGATGTGCTTTTCTTAAAATACATGTTGAGCTTGGATGTGCTTTTCTCTTAAAATACATGTTGAGCTTGATGTGCTTCTTTCATACCACATGTTGAGCTTGATGCTTTTCTTAAAATACATGTTGAGCTTGATGTGCTTTTCTTAAAAATACATGTTGAGCTTGATGTGCTTTTCTTAAAATACATGTTGAGCTTGATGTGCTTTTCTTAAATACATGTTGAGCTTGATGTGTTTTTCTTAAAATACATGTTGAGCTTGATGTGCTTTCTTGAAATACATGTTGAGCTTGATGTGCTTTTCTTGAAATACATGTTGAGCTTGATGTGCTTTTCTTAAAATACATGTTGAGCTTGATGTGCTTTTCTTGAAATACATGTTGAGCTTGATGTGCTTTCTTGGAAATACATGTTGAGCTTGATGTGCTTTTCTTGAAATACATGTTGAGCTTGATGTGCTTTTCTTTAAAATTTACATGTTGAGCTTGATGTGCTTTTCTTGAATACATGTTGAGCTTGATGCTTTTCTTTTAGCCATGTTGAGCTTGAGTGTGCTTTTCTTAAAATACATGTTGAGCTTGATGTGCTTTTTCTGAAATACATGTTGAGCTTGATGTGCTTTTCTTAAAATACATGTTGAGCTTGATGCTTTTCTTAAAATACATGTTGAGCTTGATGTGCTTTTCTTAAAATACAAATTGAGCTTGATGTGCTTTTCTTAAAATACAAATTGAAGCCATGTGCTTTTCTTAAAATACAAATTGAGCTTTCTGATGTGCTTTTCTTAAAATACAAATTGAGCTTGATGTGCTTAAAATACAAATTGAGCTTGATGTGCTTTTCTTGAAATACAAATTGAGCTTGATGTGCTTTTCTTGAAATACAAATTGAGCTTGATGTGTTTTCTTAAAATACAAATTGAGCTTGGATGTAAGTTTTTCTTAAAAATACAAATTGAGCTTGATGTGCTTTTCTTAAATACAAATTGAGCTTGATGTGCTTTTCTTAAAATACAAATTGAGCTTACGTGCTTTTCTTAAAATACAAATTGAGCTTGATGTGCTTTTCTTAAAATACAAATTGAGCTTGATGTGCTTTTCTTAAAATACAAATTGAGCTTGATGCTTTTCTTAAAATACAAATTGAGCTTGATGTGCTTTTCTTAAAATACAAATTGGAGCTTGATGTGCTTTTCTAAAATACAAATTGAGCTTGATGCTTTTCTTAAAATACAAATTGAGCTTGATGTGCTTTTCTTAAAATACAAATTGAGCTTGATGTGCTTTTCTTAAAATACAAATTGAGCGATGTGCTTTTCTTAAAATACAAATTGAGCTTGATGTGCTTTTCTTAAAATACAAATTGAGCTTGATGTGGCTTTCTTAAAATACAAAATTGAGCTTGATGTGCTTTTCTTAAAATACAAATTGAGCTTGATGTGCTTTTCTTAAAATACAAATTGAGCTTGGATGTGCTTTTCTTAAAATACAAATTGAGCTTGATGTGCTTTTCTTAAAAATACAAATTGAGCTTGATGTGCTTTTCTTAAAATACAAATTGAGCTTGGATGTGCTTTTCTTAAAATACAAATTGAGCTTGATGTGCTTTTCTTAAAATACAAATTGAGCTTGGATGTGCTTTTCTTAAAATACAAATTGAGCTTGATATGATTTTCTTAATACGTGTGTTTTTTAAAATACGGTGCTTCTTTTTTTAAAAATACGTGTGCTTCTTTTTTTAAAAAATACGTGTGCTTCTTTTTTTTAAAAAAATACGTGTGCTTCTTTTTTTTAAAAAATATGTGCTTTTTTTTAAAAAATACGTGTGCTTTTTTTAAAAGAAATACGTGTGTTTTTTTTAAAATAGAAACAGTGTGCTTTTTTAAAAAGAAATACGTGTGCTTTTTTTTAAAAAAGAAAATATTTGTGTTTTTTTTTAAAAAGAAAATACGTGCTTTTTTTTAAAAAAGAAAATACGTGTGCTTTTTAAAAAGAAATATGTTTTTTTAAAAAGAAATACGTAAGTTTTTTAAAAAGAAATACGTGTGCTTTTTTAAAAAGAAATACGTGTGTTTTTTTAAAAAAGAAATATTTGTGTTTTTTTAAAAAAGAAATACTGTTTTTTAAAAAAAGAAATACGTGTGCTTTTTTAAAAAAAGAAATACGTGTGCTTTTTAAAAAAGAAATACGTGGTGCTTTTTTAAAAAAAGAAACATGGTGCTTTTTTAAAAAGAAATACTGTGCTTTTTTTAAAAAAGAAAATGAAGCTTTTTTTTAAAAAGAAATACGTGTGCTTTTTTAAAAAAGAAATACGTGTGCTTTTTAAAAAAAGAAATACGTGCTTTTTTTTTAAAAAGAAATAATGTATGTGCTTTTTAAAAAAGAAATACGTGCTTTTTAAAAAGAAATGATGTGTGCTTTTTTAAAAAGAATAGCTGTGCTTTTTTAAAAGAAATACGTGTGCTTTTTTAAAAAGAAATACGTGTGCTTTTTAAAAAAGAAATACGTGTGCTTTTTTAAAAAAGAATACGTGTGCTTTTTTAAAAAAAGAAATACGTGTGCTTTTTTTTTAAAAAAAGAAATACGTGTGCTTTTTTAAAAGAAATACGTGTGCTTTTTAAAAAAAGAAACATGTGCTTTTTTTAAAAAGAAATACGTGTGCTTTTTTTAAAAAGAAATACGTGTGCTTTTTTCAAAAAGAAATACGTGTGCTTTTTTCAAAAAAGAAATACGTGTGCTTTTTTTAAAAAGAAATATTTATGCTTTTTTAAAAAGAAACATGGTAGTTTTTTAAAAAGAAATACGTGTGCTTTTTGTGAAATACGTGTGCTTTTTTTAAAATAAAACATGCAGTTTTTTTAAAAAGAAATACGTGTGCTTTTTTTAAAAAGAAATACGTGTGCTTTTTTAAAAAGAAATACGTGTGCTTTTTTAAAAAGAAATACGTGTGCTTTTTTAAAAAGAAATGCGTGTGCTTTTTTTAAAAAAAAGAAATGCTTAAAAGCAAAAATAAATGCGTGTGCTTTTTAAAAGAAATGCGTGTGCTTTTTAAAAAGAAATGCGTGTGCTTTTTTTAAAAAGAAATGCGTGTGCTTTTTTTTAAAAAGAAATGCGTTTTAAAAGAAATGCGTGTGCTTTTTTAAAAAGAAAATGCGTGTGCTTTTTTTAAAAAGAAATGCGGTGCTTTTTTAAAAAGAAATGCGTGTGCTTTTTTAAAAAAGAAAGCGTGTGCTTTTTTAAAAAAGAAATGCGGTGCTTTTTTTAAAAAGAAATGGTGCTTTTTTAAAAAGAAATGCGTTTTTTTTTAAAAAGAAATGCGTGTGCTTTTTTAAAAAGAAATGCGTGTGCTTTTTAAAAAGAAATGCGTAAAAGCTTTTTTAAAAAGAAATGTATGTGCTTTTTTTAAAAAAAGAAATGCGTGTGCTTTTTTTAAAAAGAAATGCGTGTGCTTTTTTTAAAAAGAAATGCGGTGCTTTTTAAAAAGAAATGGTGTTTTTTTTAAAAAGAAATGGTGAAGCTTTTTTTAAAAAGAAATGCGTGTGCTTTTTTTAAAAAAGAAATGCGTGTGCTTTTTTTAAAAAGAAAATTGCGTGTGCTTTTTTAAAAAGAAATGCGGTGCTTTTTTTTAAAAAGAAATGCGTGTGCTTTTTTAAAAGAAAATGCGTGTGCTTTTTTTAAAAAGAAATGCGTGTGCTTTTTTTAAAAAGAAATGCGTGTGCTTCTTTTAAAAAGAAATGCGTGTGCTTTTTTAAAAGAAATGCGTGTGCTTTTTTTAAAAAGAAATGCGTGTGCTTTTTTAAAAAGAAATGCGTGTGCTTTTTTTAAAAAGAAAATGCGTGTGCTTTTTTTAAAAAAAGAAAATGCGTGTGCTTTTTTAAAAAGAATGCGTGTGCTTTTTTTAAAAAGAAATGCGTGTGCTTTTTTTAAAAAGAAATGCGTGTGCTTTTTTTTTTTTTTTAAAATACGTGTGCTTTTTTTTTTTTTTTTTTTTTTTTTTAAAATACCTGTGCTTTTTTTTTTTTTTTTTTTTAAAAATACCTGTGCTTTTTTTTTTTTTTTTTTAAATACCTGTGCTTTTTTTTTTTTTTTTTTAAAATAATTGTGCTTTTTTTTTTTTTTTTTTTAAACATCTGTGCTTTTTTTTTTTTTAAATACCTGTGCTTTTTTTTTTTTTTTAAATACCTGTGCTTTTTTTTTTTTTTAAATATTCTGTGCTTTTTTTTTTTTTTTTTTTTTTTAAAATACCTGTGCTTTTTAAAAAAAAAAAAAAAAAAAAACGTGTGCTTTTTTTTTTTTTTTTAATACATGTTACTGAATAGTTTGCAGCCCAACCCAAATCTGACAGTGTCTTGTGTTTTCTGAGGACTTCTCTAGTTAGGCTGAGAACATTTCAGCACATTCTCATCTCTGGTGTGCACATTTTTCTCAAAACCTATTTTTATGGGGGTAGCACCTAATTAGCATATTTCTTGAATCATCTAGACCTTTCTCGAATGTTCTGGAATGATCTAGAATTCTTCCAAACGTTCTATTTCTTAATTTCTCTACTTAACTACTTTGTATTAACAATTAGGACTCAGAATCCCTTGCTATAAATTTTAACATTTTTGTGAACATATTTTTTTTTATATATAAATGCATCCTCATAACACTACCAAACTGAAATATTGGTAACTTTTTATAATAAAAACCATTTTTCTCTCATAATTTAACCATCTGAAAAGTAGTTACAGCTGTTTTAATTGTGAGAGATTTTTTTTACTGGGTAATATAAGATATCCTTAGAGAAGTGTGACCAATTATTTTCTTTGGTTAAGTAAATAGTGGGATTGTTTTAATTATTATCTGAATTGCTTTGTAGTAACATTTCTGATTAAATGAACATTATTGGATCAAGTAAAGATTGTCAGTGACCTTTTAAAGTAACGGACACTATTAACATGCTTGATGTTTTTTTAGGATTTTATAAATCTGGGCAAGGTCTTGGGATTTTGGCTCATATCTCTTATGATCTTCATTCTTTCAATTGAAAGTTTCAAGACTGATTTTTCATAAATCTACTTTTCTTAAACAATTATTTGGTGATATGAATTATGATTATATAAGTGTAAAAATATTTTATTTTAATTGCTTGTTAATATAAATTTAACCTTATTATTTTTATTTTTAATGGGTCATGGATAGATGGCTGTTATGAAGCTATTTTTGACAGGTTTTTACAAAACAATTTAAACAAATTCATTGATTTCAATAGCATATGGTTAAAACTATTAAGAACCATTTTGGTGATAGCTTTTGTTTTCAGGTAATAACCTCAAAAATTCATTAAAATTAAAATCATGTTTTTGTAGATAAATATCTGCACTATTTAAAATATACATTTGTACTGAATAAGTTTTTAGTATATAATTATGATCTCATGAATTCTATAGAAAGAAAATAGTATTATGATTCAAAAGAAATCAATGTGTTGTTTATATTTTTTAACCAAATTTATTTTAGATTGCTTGCTGTTCTGGTTCCTTTCTGACTGGGTTTAAATGATCTAGCATGTTTTCTGGTAACTAAGATGTACACCTATCTTTTTTCTTCTTTTTTCTTCTTTACAATTCTGATCAGATAGTAACCTTTTTAAAAACATAGAATTTTTGAGTTCCTTTTATGTCTAGAATATTCTGGCACATTTTATTGAATATTAAGAGATTGTGTAAGATATTCAGTACAGTGAACTACTGGATGCTCAGGTGGTTGTTAGACTTGTCCTGGTGAAGTAGCCATGATTTTTCCTGACACAACTTGTCTCTCTTTTTGGTCACTGAGTGAAGTAAATGTTTCAGAATCTCTTTATAGACTTGCAGATTGATCATCTGACCCTGTGGCAAGAACTCACTATAGATGGTGCCCTCTCACATTGAAGAATGTGATCAACATGACTTTGACTGTCTTGCTTTCCTCAGCCTTTGCAATGTTGCAGACTTGTTCTCTGAGTCATACTCAAAAAAATCCATGTCTCTGTCACTTAGATTCCAGGTTGTATTCAAAAGCCAATGTTTCATCGCTATACTGATTGCAGAATATATCTATAACAGTAATCTTATAAACAGTAGATAAGAATATGAAATCTTCAAAGATGGACATTTTCTGAATAACTGATTAAGATTGTGTGCTATTTTGCTTTAAGATATTTATGAATGATACTAAGTATAATAACTCTTAAATATGTTAGATTCAAAATATAATTGCAATTTGGTTTATTTTTTTTTAATTATATTTTTCCATGTCAAGTCACCATATGTGATTTGATATACTTTCCTTACATTTCAAATATACAAATAACAATTAGTCAAAAAAATATCCATCATTGTGGTAATTTCTTTTTTCTTTGACATTCTTCTTCTTTAGATCTCATGTTCTTTGAAACAATGTTAATTTGGTCTGACCTGAACTGGATTTGCTTAGGGACCCAACCAAAACTACCGAAAAATCTCATGTTCAGTGTCATTGTTCTATTTAATCTCTTTCTCCCTTATGGAATAGCAATTTCTGTAAAGTATTTATGAACTACCAGGAAGTTTTTTTTTTTATTAATTGGTTTTCTTGAAGTCACTTTAAAATTTAATTGAAGAATAAATATTATGCAGTTTTATGTTCTTGCATTTGAACTTTTTCATATTTGCTGATCTTTAAATATTTAGGGACTAAACCACTCAAAACTGATAATAGCAACTCTGTTCTATACTGCAGATTTGTACTTTCTTCTGGTTTATAAAAGATGACTTAAATATTAGAAATCAATGAAATGTTAAAAGTGTAATTAAAGTTTTATATATATTATATTATCTACATTTTGTGCTATTTATTTTTTTAATTTTTTTATTTGTGGATTTTAGTTTGAACACTAATTTTATTTTGTACCAGTTTCAATTTTTATACAGTTAGAGAAGTTACTTATTTGATGTATTTGGAATTTTTCTAAGTAATTTAAAATTAACTACAGCATCATCATTTTCATTTTTTTTAATCTGTTTATCAAGTCATAGCTTTACAAATAATGAAATGAATACAATATGATTTATATTTATCTATAAATCTTTAGATGCTAATAATGCCTTTTCTTTCATCCCAGTCTCTAAACAGCTTAAAAATTATTGGCTGTCATTTTGACAACTTCTTTGCAAAATTATATTTTATCAGCTTTGAAAAGATGAAAAACAAATCACAATCTTGACAGCTGATTTTTTTTTTATATGCTATTCTGACTAACAAAACATTTGTGCAAAGGCGTCTTACATGAAGCTGTTAATGTACTGTAATATTTCAGTTGTTATTGGCTTCATTTCAAAATGAAATTTAAATCAGAATTAATACTTTCATTTCTGTTTCAGCTGTAAAATTTAGTTTTTTCTCACTATCAGGCTTTTGATATAAATTCAGTGTTTTGATAATAAACAACACTGAAGTTTTGAAATAAATTGATTGTAACTTCAAAATTCTTAAGTTTTTCAAACAAGTGCTTATTTTCAGGATTGTAAAATTTAAATTTTTATGAATATAAACAATGCAATTGAACTTGATAATTTTTCATGTTGGAGATAATGTGGTACAAATTATAGCTTACAAAGTCAAAGATATTATTTCTGGTTTTAGAAAATGTGGAGTGAGCAGCTTTGGTCAAATGCAAAATAAGTAACAGCTGCCCAACAAACAGAGCTGACAAACTTTGCAATAACAAGAAAAAGAACTCATAAAAAATAAAGCAAGCAAACAATATAAGCAAAGCAACAGTAATATAGCAAAAAGTTCAGAAATGGTTAGATGAAAAATCTACAGATAGTCCCTTGGGAAACACAAAAACATTTAAATTTAAAAAAAAAATTAATTTTCTAAATATTTAATAATGTATAGAGCTTGTTCTGGTTTTAAGGTGTATGGATGTACTGCTAGTAGGGTGAAATGTGATTTCTACCTCTTTTCTAGTAGGATATGATGCACTCTTAAATGAGCATGTATGTATAATATATGCTCACACTAATAATATATTTTACTGTTTTATTAACAACAGCATTCAGATTTTCTGGTGATAGAAATTTCAGATTAAATTAAAACTGTATTGTACCTGTAAAATTTGAAACATTTAGAATCATTTTATTAAGTCTTGTTTATAGATACCAACCTGATTTTGTAATATTAGCTGCTGTTATCAGAATGAATATCTAAGGAATTTGTTTTATTTTCTGTCTTTTCTTTCATTCCTTCAATTTTTCTGTAGAACATGCTGAGTTTCTTTGGAATCTCCTTTTTGTCACTTGATCAATAGCTAAAGTTGATTCATAATAATTCTCAGCAACTGAACTGTCTTCTCTTTATGTACAGCTGGTCATGGTTGAAGTATGTGTGCCTGAACAAAAATGAAGAGCCTTCAATGTCTTCTAATTTTGATCATGTGTATGTGTGGCAGGAGTTCAAGAATGCCAGAATGCACTTATTCACATGCATTCACTCTTTTTTTTTTTTCTTTTTCTTTTTAGGGACAAGAACATAGGAAAAAAAAACTAAATCTAAATAATTTCAAATACATTATATACCTCTGTTCCTGAAAAGAAGGAAGAAAAATGCACACACACACAAACACTTGTTAGTGGAAAAATATTTGAAAGCTCAACATTTTTTTTTCCTCACTTGGTTATACCTATTTGGAGCAATCTCACTCACACACACTCACTCACACACACACACTCACTCACTCACTCACACACACTCACTCACACACACACACACACACACACTCACTCACTCACTCACACACACACACACACACACACAGGCTCCTTATAAAATTTTACAGTCAATAAATCTAAAATGTAATTCTGTTGGCATACAGAGTGCGATGAGTAAATTGTTGCCACCTTATATTTTTAATGTTTCACATGTGTTTGTTTTTGATTTTGTTGACTGCACAGTATAGTGGGGTTAGTTACGCATCATCTATGAGGGGTGGGGGAGCCACCATGATGCAATTCACTTGGCCAGAAATTTGGAAATGGCACGCTGTATGGCTTGGCATTTGCACCGAAGGCTCCAATATGAACATTTCAGATTGTTTGGGTATCAATCTGAGGACAGTGCAGAGGATTCAGAAAGAGATGGACAAGTCTAATGGTGATTACAAAGGTGTTTGGTGTGATCACTAGTGATGGTGGCATTATGCCTCCATTCATCTTCCCACAGGATCTCAGTTCAACACCGAGGCCTACATCAAGTGTGTTGAGGAGGTAGTGCTGCCCTGGATCATCTCGTTTTAACAGATATATTTAGCAAAATTAAACAAAAATACCTTGAAATACTAAAGAGTAAATTTAATAAAATTACCATTGGCTTCAACCACAGCCTCCAGATGACTTCAGAATCTCCTGCAATTCTTATGGATTGTCTTCTTGTTTAAGTTGATAAATACTGTCACAACCTATCTTCAGTTCATCTTTGGCATTACAAAGAGTTTTGTTGGTCTCTTACTCAACTGCATCCCACACATTATAATCAAGGGACTGATAATCTGAGCAATTAGGTGGCCAAGTGAAAGGGGGTGATATGGTTGAAGAAACTGTCTGATGACCATGACTGGGTTCTACTGTTTGTGTGACAAGGTGAAGAGTCCTGTTGCCAAACATAGGGTTTTCCAAGTATTTCAAGGTATTTTTGTTTAATTTTGCTAAATATATCTGTTAAAACGAGATGTCAGTGTTATTTTTATGCAATTTAGACAATTCGTCCATTATACCCTGTATATGCAATCGAGGCTCTGAAAGTTGATGATTTTTTACAGGTTCCAGGAAATATATCCCAAAGGACTACTGTAGGTCTTTTCTGGTAATTGCTGTGTCCTGAACTGTTTATCACAGGGAATTCACATGTTACCACTCCATTAACTGTCATTTTAATTTCTGCTCTTGTTAATGACACTTTAGATTTGTAATTGTGCAGCAGATCATGACTGACTTGCATTCAATTATGTAAGTGTTAATCTTCACAAGTTGCTCTCCTTTCTAGGAAGGAATAACCTTACCTGGAAGTACTAAACAATTATCTTAGACTTTGAACCTCCATGGAAAACAAAGCAGTTTGAATAAATCCTTCTCTTTGCTTCAACTGTCTAAGTTCTTAATTTAAATTTACATTGGTAGCAAAGTACAGCAGTCAAAATAATGACTTCCAAACTTATTCTCTGACTATTTGAAACATAGATGAATACAATGCTTGGAAGAAGGAAATGCTGTCAACCATGACAATTTATTGCTGGACGAAAAAGCCAGAGGTTCTATTATGAAACCAAACATTATGACTTTAATTGTTGATGATGGAATGAAAAAAAAAAAAAAACAACAAAGATTTTTTTTTTAAGATGCTAACCAGTTGACTTTTCTGACATGTAAGTTGTTCAAGCAATACCAATGACAGAATGACGTGTCAATATATGACTATATCATTAAACTTGATCATTATGTTGCAAAGTTAAAGGAGCATAACTTACTGTCACTTGAGCCAGTACTTGTCTACAGATCATTAAAAAGTGTAAATCTGACCCCAGAGAATGAAAGCCACTGTCATGTCCAAACAAGTAAGAATAATTATGTGCAGACAGTTTTATGTTGCTTCATTTCCAAATACCCTACCAATCATGATTAGAGATATGGTGCCTACAATAGAAATCAGGGAGATATTAATGAAATGTAATAGGGTTACTTGTCAAACCAGCGTCCTTCTCATTTTTCTATCTTATAAGATAGTGACAACTGAAGAGTATAAGAACACAATTTTAACACCTTCATCTGACAAAAAGTACTTGGACCTGATGGCAATGCCAAATTTTTCACATGTGGTTGCAAATTATCCTGGAGTTATGATTTTCCTTATACTGATAGTTAAGCAATCCTAGACAGTGGTGCTTCTGCAAATGTTTGTGGGACAAAATGTTTTTTGGAAACTGTACCTCTATAACTAAGAAAAAAAAAATGTGTCAATGAAGGACTTAGACATTTGGCAATGGGGGGGGGGGGAAAATGAAATCACTCTTGACAGTTATTCTACTGTGTGCCATTGCAGGCATTGACATTCGTATCACTACTGCTGTTATGAACTCACATTTCACTTTTATTAAGTAAAGATACCCTGAAAAGATCCAAGTCATATATTGACTTTGGAAATGACAATGTCACAGTGTTGGAAGAAAAGTTTCATTGAGGTGTACTTTTAGCCATTATCACATTCCCATTACCAGGAGGCCTCTGATAGGGGTAAGTTTAATCAAATACTTTTCATTAAAGAAATTACTACCAAAAACAGATTAAAATATTGCATAGACAACTTCGCCATCCCATTTGTATTTGTCTGTATTTCTGACATGAGGTAGTATTTACAGTATTTACATTGTTTGGACTATTGTCCTCATCTTTGTTGCCATTTGTATGACGTTTCGGCTGTTGTACGCTTTTGCCTTTTTCAGGTGCTAGGAATTTCGAACCAAACCTTTTATTACAATCACTCAGGGTATATAATCCTCATTCCTTGTGTAGTAGGAATGCATAGATTGGAAGTCATGAGTTATCTCCCTCTAACCCTGCAAGTTAGTTGTTCACTACTGCTGTAACCTGGTATTGAACTCATAACTGTTTGGGCCATATGTCCTGAATGTGTAAATCAATGATGTAAAAACAATGTCTCCAGGTTATATTTGGAAACTTTCAAAATGTGTATATGGTTTGACTGATGATTCAAGATTCTGATACCTGACAATCAAGGAGGAATTAATGAAATTAGGAACAGGAAGGTCAAAATATAATTAGGCAATATCTTGAAAAAAACCCAAAATGTAGCATGATATATAATCACTTTCCATGTTGATTTCTGAGTTGCAGGAAACAAATTTTGTCATTTAATTGAAGTTAAATTTGAAGAAGATGCAAAATTTCAGTATATAGGATTAAACAAAGAAAAATGGGGAGAATATTAAACTAGGACAGAAGAAACATGTAAAGAAGTTAAAGTATATGCCAGTAAAATTAGGTAGAAACTTCTGTATTAATACATGAATATGTCGGTCAGTGCCATACATGATACACGCTTTGGGCAATCATCTCTCAAGAGAGATATGACTGACTTGGCAGAAGATTATCCCACAGTAAGTTGCCATTGCTTTCTGTGGTAGACTGGTTGCCAGCCAAGGCTATAGAACCCAATCTGTCCTATTATTTAACCTATAATTGGAAGGAAGAGACAAATTAATGCCTTTCCCAAGAGTATTTGTGCGTAAGTGAATGCAAGGAATTCAACTGGAATTCTGATCTCTTGTTCTGATCAGATATCCACTGCAACACAACTCACATGAATATGTAGAATTTTATAAAACAAACTAAAAAAACTAGTTCGGAAAACAAAAAAGGAAAAATTTCAAATAGACATTCCAGAATATTTGAAAATTGTTGCATATAGTGGTCTCTCTCTTGCTAATTTAACAGATGGTGGATCACAAAGAGTGTATATACTCTTTTTGGTAGTAAGTAACAAATATATGCCCATTGCTTGGTAATCAAAATGTATTAGTCATCAAAAGTACTCTAGCAGCCAAAATATTAGCTATGGTTGAAGCCTGTTTTTATATATAAGAAATTTTTATTAGAACTGTTGCAATTTGAAGATTATGATAATGTACAAATCCTATGTAAAACAGATAATTCCTTTCTTGACATTCATCGACACAAATTTTGAATAAGAGACTGCATAGTTATGGCTATTTTGAGAGAAATGCTAGAAAAGAAATTGCAAAAATTTCTTTGATACCAACTGATGTACCAATTGCAGATGCCTTAACAAAGAAAAGAATGTCTTTGTTTAAGATTCTTGGGCTCATATTAGAGCTAAAGTAACCCTCTGTGTAATGAATCTAAATTCTCTAATCTTTTGTTGCAAATATATATATGTTCAAATAAAAAAGGGGGTGAACATAATAATCTTTGAGTTGGTCCCCTTAGACACTTGCTTACCTAAGATGGAATAATATTACTTGGATGTGCAAAACAGCCATCTTTGATTAGAAATCCACCTGGAGAATGCAGCAGTTCCAATAAATGATTCTCTCTCCATCACTTGTCTGGGTTACTTAATCTTAATTCATAGTAACTATTTGTGGAAATCACCTGGTACAAATGTAGCCAATATTATTTTTAGTGTACTGAATCCAATATTATTGACATAAAATTTCCTAGTTATATATTGCTGATTTACACCTTTATCAAGACATTCATTTTGTGAATTCTGTGCAGAGTTGTGTAAAATACAGCTTGTTACATATGTCACCACTGTTAAAGTATCATCTAAATGTGCTAATATTCACTGTTTGGTCTCCATGAATGTTCAGTGAGCATCAATAAATATCTGTTTTGTACAAATTTTTATGTCATATTGATACTCAATTGCTATTTGTAACAATTATGGGTTATTGATGGGAAGGTTCAGCTTTTGCTGCCGTACCACTAACATAGTAAAATATTACTTTCAGTGTGTGTGTGTTTGTTTTATATATATATATATATATATATATATATATATAAACACTGCATTAGTTGATAGTTGCACTATTTATTTGGAATTTAACTTTACTGAATTTTTAAATCTAAAGTAACATTATTGAGCTTAAAATATTAATGCTTTGAATTTTTGCAAATTTCTTTAATTAAAAAAATATTGATTTTTGGCCTTTGTAACGATTTGTTGAGAAATTTTAGGTATGTCTGTTGAATTTTTTGTATTTTAATATTACTTTATACAATTCCTGAAAATATCCATGCATGCATGTCCAAACTTTAATTATTTATAGTTTCTTTTCCTTTTTATATGAACTGGGTTATTGCTGTTGCCCACACCATACACATTGTAACATATGTCGGATTACATTTAATAGGTTTGCATATGCTGGAATAATTGAATTGTAACCAAATAATCATTTTGATAATAATTTTAATTTTTTCTTTTTTTTTTATATTATACAATATAAGAAAAAAAAATTAAATGCAACTTTATGGAAGAATAAATTTCTAATTGTAAACCTAAAGATGTTACTAAGTAAACAAGTTATACTTGACTTCATGTTTCAGTCTTTCTTGATTTTGAATTGAGCATATTAATTTTTTTTTTCTCAGTTTGATTTTTTATACACCATAATTTTATTGATTCTTGTATATATGTACTCTTTTCTAATAATTCTACTTATTCACATATTTTTATTTTCCTAAATTGATGTAGAAATGTAGCTGAATCCAGAAAATTTACTCAAAACTAAGTATATTCTGTTTTGAGTCAGTGTTAAGACGTTATTCAGTCAGTTGAGTGCCATACGTGATACACGATTTGGGCAATCGTGTCTCAAAAGAGACATGACTGACTGGACAGAAGATTATCCCACAGTAGGTTGCCATTTCTTTCTGCGGTAGACTGGTTGCCAGCCAAGGCTATAGAACCCAATCTGTCCTATTATTTAACCCATAACTGGAGGAAAGAGATGATTAATACCTTTCCCAAGGGCATTTGTGTGTAAGTGAATGCAAGGAATTCAACTGGAATTCATTGTATATAAGACATAGATATCCAAAAAGAACTTGTTGCATTCACTTTGAACATTTTAATTTGATGCAGTAACACCAGTGTACACTCTTATAATTTTTTTTTTCTTCTGAGTTTAACCAAGAACTAAACAGTTACCTGTTTGAAATGGATATTATCAGGTATTATTTTTAACCAAAAAATCTGTTGCCAAAAATGTTATATCCAAGACCTTGAGTAGAATCTCTTGTGACTACTTTTTATTTTCTATAACTTTTTCTTTGATGACAGTGCCATCACTAGATTTTTCCCGAATGTACAATTGTGTAGCAACATCAACTGTGAAATCAAAGAGCCAAATTACATTCAGTCAGTTAATTGTTGTACATGATACTAGGCAGGTTTTCCTGCAGTAGGTTGCCATTACTTCCTATGGTAGACTGGTTGCCAACCAAAGCTATAGAAACCAATCTGCCCTGCAATTCAATCCATAGCTGGAGAGAGAAGAGATGGATTAAAATCTTTCCCAAGTCTATTTTTGTAATTGAATGAAATGGATTCAACTGGAACTTGAACTTGGCTCTCCAATTTCTCATTCAGAACCAATATCCATTGCACCACAACACACAACCCCATGGAAAGGTATGAATCCATCTCCTCCTCCAAGCTATGGATTAAATAATAGCATTTGTATTTAGAAAAATCATTATTCTCAAAAAAGATGTTAATAGAATATTTGCTTAGCAAAAAGAATTGTTTCAATCCAAAATGTCTCTGCTTTTAATAGCACACTTTAAGGGTTAAGCCATATATTAAAAAAAAAATTGTCTTGTTTGTGACTGTCATTATTTTACCTTTTATTATAGCAAATTTCACAAATTAATTTAAAGATGGCAATATGCTCCATCAATTGAGCACTTTTATTTTTTCAGAAACTGTTTTCAGCAGTGTTTCGGATCATTGTCATGTTGAACCCCCAACTCTTCTTCCCAAGCATTTGAATGAAGGCAGCATATTTTCTTTCAGTCTATTGCTGTAACCTTTAGCATTCGTGATTCTGTTGATGAAATGCAGTTGACTGGTACCATTGAAACTTGTATTATCCCAGACCATGACATTTTCACCACCATATTTAACTGTCGATAAATGCTTTCCTTGTACCCTTCACTGTGACAATGCCAAACTCATTGAATGCCATCAGAATCAAATAGGTTGATTTGTTTCATCCTATCATAATATACTGTCCCAAAAACATTTTTTTAATTCCTCTGCACTATAAATAGACCTATTTGTGTTTTTATTTCAGTGAGTTTCTTATGTGGATATCAACCATGAAGGCCAGCCTTGTTAATGGGATGTTTGATTGATGTTGTAGTAGAAACTGTCATAGTACACTTCCACTTGATTGGCATCATCAACTGCTAATTTTTAGTTTTCATTATCTTATCTCTTGATAAAATGAACAAACTATCATGTTGGCTTGCATATTTGACCTGATTGCCTCTGTGCACTCAGTGGCATTTTTTTACTTGTGAGTCTACACAATTTTACCAAGTGTTTTTGCTCAGCTTGTTGATGTTTCTGTAGTCATTGTTTTAATTGTGAGCAGAAATAACTTTTCCTTGATTGGAAATGTTCTTTCCCCTGTGGAGCATTTCATGAACTAAATGTCTGTTCACTAAAAATAAATATTTTCAACATTGTATATTCTATTTTTATCACTTCAAATATTGTTAGTGGCTACCTGGGTTTGAAATAGACATCCTATTTCATTTTAGATATATTACATCTACCAACCTGCTCATTTGAGAAAACTTGAAGAAAATTTACTCCGTCAGGGTTTGAATGTGCGTCCCCCTTTGTTCCACCTTACTTTAGAACATTTAGATACAGATTGTCACAGACTGGCAAGATTCTATTTACCATTGTTTTTAAGGAATGTACATCCCCTTGTTCAAATTTTCTTTAAATCAACTGTTTAAAAACTTCACTGGTTTAAAATATAGGGAATGAAGTTAAAAGGAATTTTATAGAAGTGTATACATTTTTGATTTTGGTAACAGTTTCAGTGCTGTGGAGTTTGATCATAAATAATACTTAATTTCTATTTTGACTGTGTAATGTTTTACTAGGAATAAAATGCTATTTTTGCTTTAGAAGAAAATTACTGTAAAAAAATAGTAGGGACCTATTGATTTATAGACAAAACTGTAACAAATTTGCAAAGCAGATTCCTAGTATTTACTGTGGTATCAAGGAGTGGATACTGCTTTAGTGTGAAGTGGCTGTTAAAAAAAATCTTTATTTGTATTAACATTTCATTAGTAACAACTGATTATTGTCCATTTGTTTTCAAACCTTAGCAACAAGAAAAAGAATCTTATTTTCTGTTGACGATTGTCATTACTTGTATTTAGCAAGTTTTTACTAGCCGTTTTGAAATTTATTGCTTATATTCCATGAAGGAAACTGAAAGGAATTGTCTAGTTGTAACTGACCATGTGAAATTTCCTCTTTGCACTAAACAAGAATTTAAGTGTTGGTTAAATTTTAATAATTTCACGACATGCTTCTAAACCAAAAAGTAAGTTTAAAACAAAATTTTCTTTTTATATATTTGTAGGCATTGTTCAATGAAAAGAATAAAAGCAGATTGAATCTTATCTGTTATATGTTAAAGCATTTTAAAAGAATTCTTTACTATTCTTTACTATTCTCAACAAATTTGTGTAAAATTTCTTGAATAAAAAAAAAAGTTACACTGTGCACAGCTATTAAGATTTGAAAAAGAAATCACTTGACTGGTGGTTAAGAGGGAAAATTTACTTGCCCCAAAATCATTTTACTCAGTCGACTCCATTTTCTTAATTGTCATCTTATGTAAACATAGTGTGAATCGCTGACGGAAAACAGAAAAATGAAATTTTAATTAAAATTTCGAATGTGTTAGAAAGGATTTAAAATATTTTTTAAAATAACAAACTTTGTTTTTAAGTTTGAGCCCTTTTAACATCATGATATGCATTTTTTTTTTCCTTTGCAATTGAGTGGAGGTACCTAAATTCGTAATTTCTTTCTTCTGTTTAACTACAACCTCCATGTCATAGATGATTTTCTATAAAAAAGTATAATTTGTTTTGTCAGTTGAAAGCAATATGTGCATATATTTTTATTTTTTTTTCCTTTTTTTCAAATGTTTGTTTTTATTTTTCTTAAGTGGGGAGGAAATGTAGATGTTTAGTCAAGGATAATATTTTTTCCAAATGAGTTTCTAAAAATCTGTGAGCGTCTTTAATCTGGGTGACACACATTTTGGTTCACTCTGGGAGCATTAATTAAACAAATGTTTACACTGACTGGGACAATAAAAGTGAGACAGGAGCTTGTCAATCTAAATTCCATTTGTCAGATCTTGCTTTGATGATTGCGGGAGGTCACTGCCTTTTGTTTAACCACATATTTCAACGTAAATCGGGTGCCATGCATAAGACCAAAGAGTTCAATAAATGTCATTGTAGGTCATTTTAAGTAACTTGTGAATATTCAATGGCATATTTTTGGGTTGTAAAAGGAATCAGATTTCCTTTTTCTGTATTTGAAGGGCACGTTTCATTGCGAGATTTTTAATCAACCGCGGGTGAGTAAAGCAATAAACTTTAATCACCTGAGTCGATCAGGCGAGTGAAATCTCAAAGGCTGATTGTGCATACTCACATTTCTTTTTACAGTGAGGAGAAAAGAATTTCACTTACTCATTGGAGTTGGATGATTGTGCAGACTTCATTGCTGAGTTTAGTACCGATTTAAGCAAGACAAGATGAAATTATTGCTGATATGCAAATACAATTTTGTTGTCCAATTGGAAATTTTAATAACTTCAGCTATCTGAATTTCAGTTGACAAATTTTTTAAAATGGTTGCTTGCAGGATTTGCCATACTTATTCACAATTCAAGTAGACAATTCTTTTGACAATATGGTACCTCAAATAACCATACTGTTTCAAGAATAATCTCTTTAGTCTTTAAGTACATGCTGTTATGCCTATAACAGCATTGCTTTAAAATAGTTTGGTATTCGACTTCCCATTTGAAAGAGAAGGAAAGCTTTCCTGTTCATCAAGGTTGTATGGTTTTAGTTAAGCTTAATCTGCAAATGAAATTGTAAACCTCTTCCAACTGAGTGATCAGTCAGTTAAGGGCCATACGTGATACACACTTTGGGTGATCATGTATCTTTTGAGACATGACTGACTGGGCACAAGATTATCCCACAGTAGGTTGCCATTGCTTTCTGTGGTAGATTGGTTGCCAACCAAGGCTATAGAACCCAATCTGTCCTATTATTTAACCCATAATTGGAGGGAAGAGATGAATTAATACTTTTCCCAAGGTTATTTGCATAAGTGAATGCAAGGAATTCAACTGAAATTTGAACTCGGGCCCCCCCATTTGTTCCGAGTCGATATCTGTTGCACCACAACATACATCTTTAACTGAACTGCGTGATAACATTTCCATAATACAAAAACAATAAAAATGTGTAATTATAATATTTTGTCACATTATAAACAATCTCAAAATAAACTGGGTCTAACCAAGCAAAACTCATCCTCTAGATTGCAGATTCATCTGTATTTGTCATTAAGCAATCTACGAAATTTATCAGCTTGATTAAATGCCAGCCCTTGAATATTGTGGCATTGCTGCAGGTAAATTGTTTGGCATTTTGTCCATTGCTATAAACACTTTTTTTATTGATGCTTGGCAGCCAAGTTCACAATACTTCTTACCTCTACTTAACAACCTTGTGACTTTTGGTCTTTTGTTTGTACTGACCTGCAATTTAATGGTTCATTAATGCTTCATATTAGATATCACAATTTCTTTAGAAATTTAAGGACAAATACTTTTCGAGACAATTAAACTCAAGCCAATTTTGATATATCACTAATATTACTGTGGTTTGTTTTAATGTGTCGGTCTTTAACCACTGTAGTTGATTTTTTAATCTCTTATGCATTGGTATAAAAGAAAGTTCTTTACTTAACAAATAAAATGAATGATTTAAGATTTTAAAATTAAAGCTGATTTGTTTTTCTTTGGGAAAACTGCAAGAAATCATTTAAGTGTGTGAGGGGACATTTTAATATGTCTAAAATCTCAATTTGTGAAGCCATGATTTATTTATTTATCACACACAAAATGAAATTTTTATAATTTTGCTCAAGAATTGTTGCCATTATTTTTTTTAACTTTAAAGTTTATTTATATCTAGGCCCAAAATGTTAGATGATTTTTAAACTTAAGGTCAAAATTTAGAATCTGTATTGTTATTGTTGGTAAGCATGACATATCATTCATCCAATATTGGATCATTTATTTATTTTTATTTAATGTTTTCATTGTGTCTTGCATCAAGGTGCCAGAAGAACATTAAATTTTTTATACTTATCTCTTAAATAAAGACTGAATTGATAAATAGGATTGCATTTTGTGATAATATATAACATATGCACTACCTGACTCAGAGATTGAACTCACAACTGCCAGAAACCAGATGTTTTAACCAATGCGTTAATCTGCTAATCCTAGTAGATTAAAGTGTTGGAAAAGTCATATATTCTGATTATAATCAGCAGCAACAAGTGACACAAAAGCAAATCAAGAGAATACCAAATATTTCCTAAGCCTAGAAAGCAAAATAAGAACACTCTACCCACATGGATTGAATGAAGATTGTAAGAATGTTACCAACTATGAATGATGCCTGTTGAAGGCCAGAGAGTACAACAGTTAAAACATACCAGCTAAGGTTAGCATACTAGTCCAATACCCAATTATTAGTGTATAGCAGTACCATTTTTAAAGGCCATTAAGTTATTTTTTAAATTAGTTCAGAGTATAAATGTACATGTCAAAATCCCTTTAAATTGATTATATGAGTATATCATTATGATAAATAAATGTATACATAATATATAAAGTGGGTGGGGGTTGTCTATGGTTGGTATGATTTGACAAGGACTTGTCCATAGGCACTGATGTGCCTAAATCATCCAAAGTTGATTTCGGGAATTACTTGGTAATCCCTCATTGTGTAGTGTATGTACTTAATTGTATCCAGAATAGTGAAATTGTCATAATTCAAGTTTAGCCACGTCTATTGAACAGGTTAAGAGGCTCATCCCCTGTTCCCTGTTTAGGATGTGGTTTCCGGCTTTCTCTTTTCCAATCTTTTCACTATTATGTAGCCCCCTGCACATCAGTGGTGTTACCGCCTTGCTCAGGGTGATACGATTAAAAAAAAAAAAAAAAAAATTAAAGCTGATGAATGTAAAATAATTTAAATAACTTTTTCTTTTCTTTTATTTCTTTTTTCTTTTTTTTTAATTCACCTTTGTAGCATAATCTGATTGTTTTTATGTAACTAAAAATAAGTGTCAGAGAATCCAAGTCCCATTATGTCTTTAATACTGGAGAATATGCTATGCTTTTGTGAAGTGTTTCCTTTGAAAAGCAAAGGTGCTTATCCCTTATGCTCAAAGAGGTTCTTTGGTTCTTTTAACCAAGCAGTATAGTGGTAACAAAATAGCTGTTGAAATAGAGGGGGGAAAAAATCTTTCTACCTCAAGAGCTCTTACCTTACAATAACCAGATCTCTACTTTCTACAACATATAGTAGATTGCTGATAATTTGTTTATTGGCAAGTAGATAGGTGGGAATTTTGGAGTTGTCATAAAACAAGTGCTTTTATAGATGAACAGGTGGTGTCTCCTCGTTTGATTGTCCCTATCTTTGAGATTTGTGACACAATGCTCAAAATATCTGCTTATAACAGATAATATATACCAGCTGCTTTTTCCTCTCTATTAAGTATCAAAGCAATATAATTTACTCATGCATTTTTATCCTCGCCTATTATTTTAATCAGTTTAAATTAATCTGATTATGGTACTTGTATTTTAATTCAAAATATTTCAAATTTTAATGTCAAGTAATCTGAAAAAGGATGTGCGTTGTGGTACAGTGGATATCGGCTCGGAACGAGAAACCGGGGAGCCGAGTTCGAATTCCAGTTGAATCCATTGCATTCACTTACGCGCAAATACCCTTGGAAAAGGTATTAATCCGTCTCTTCCTTCCAGTTATGGGTTAAATAGCAGGACAGATTGGGTTCTATAGCCTTGGTCGGTAACCAGTCTACCACAGAAAGCAATGGCAACCTACTGCGGGATAATCTTCTGCCCAGTCAGTCATGTCTCTTTCGAGACATGATCGCCCAAGCGTGTATTACGTATGGCACTTAACTGACTGAATCTGAAAAATTGGATTATATACTTTCACCCAACCTTAAGTAGAATTCTTAAAATAAGTTTGTATAATTTAGAAAATGTTATTTCATGACCAAATTAAGTATTTTATATTATGTATTAGATCATTTCCATACTTAGTTTTAAAGTTAACTGAAATTTTTAGTATAAATTCAAATTTATGATTAATTTATTCAAAGGAAATTACAAAAATTGTTTCAATTAGCTGGATCATTTCAAAGATTAAATATTACATATAAAGAATGAAGCTTTTTGAAGTAATGTCATTAACTTTTTTTTCAGTTGGAGTAGATAGACTAAACTATCGCCCGGTTCACACTCCACCCACATCTATTGAACAGGTGAAGAGGCTCATCCCTCGTTCCCTGTTTAGGATGTGGTTTCTGGCTTTCTCTTTTCCAATCTTTTCACTCTTATGTAGCCCCCTGCACATCAGTGACGTTATCACCTTGTTCGGGGTGATATGATTAAAAAAAAAATTACCTTGATAGTTTTAGTTGGTGACTTGCTTAAATCTGTTGCTTAGGTTTTAGTCTGGTGCTTTTTTCAGTATTTTAATATAAGAAATTTAGTTGACATAAAATCTGGTAAAATGTATCTATAAACTTAATTTCTAAGAATAAATTGACATTTAAAAAGAATTTAGTATTTATTAAATAATACAAGTGTATCTGAATATTGCTACAGCTTTTTTCCATGTCTGTTCATGTATTCAAAATAGAAATGAACTTTAACATCTGAAATGTAGTTCCAAATGTGAGGCTAACAAGTACTTATGTTGGTGACACTTTAACATATTTTAATTTTCACTATAAATGGAAATACTGAAAGTCAAATTATCTTGAAACAACTGATATCTTCATGTTAACTTGGCCTTGTTGACAAACAGTAACTTTTTTTATAACTAAACAAAAATATTTCTAATAGCTTTTACAAGAAGACTGGCTTTATTTCCCAGCATTTAAGGAAAACAAAATTATTGAAAATTTACCCTCCACTCCAGCTGAAGGTTATTTTTAATCTTATATTTACTTTTTTGCTATAGCACTAGAAATATAATTTATTTGTTAAAATATTCAAAAGCAAACTTTTCAACAGCTGCTTAGTGAATTATAAAGAAAAGCTTACCTTACAAATTTTTAAATGTTGATAGGCATATGTTGATTCTATTTTGTAAAATAACCATTTATATATGCTATCATTTAACTTGCACATTATCTATGTACTATTTGTACAGTCATACTTGTAACAAGTTTTTCTTTTAAAATAAATGTCAGAATAATGATATGATCATGATAGAAAATTATATATTCCAGAATATAAGCCAATGATCTAGTATAAATATTTATTCCTTAACAAAAGATTTAATTCAAATTTATGACAATATTCCCTGGATACTCTGCCCTTCTCCATCTCCCCCCCCCCCAAAAAAAAAATGGGATTATTTCCATTGGACTGTCAAAACAATGTTTGCCAACAAAGGCTGCAGGGAATAGTGACCAGTGATGACACAATATTCACATCTTAACTTTTTAATATTTTGAAGCTTTAATATGGAAGATTAATTTTACTACTGTTCATAATTGTATCTATTTTTTTTTATGTTGAATTTGTTAGAAAGAAATTGTCAGTTGGTTTATAGCCTTTGTATCAACTCTATTTGGAGTCACCTATTCTAGTTCAAAATACAATACCAGTACTTTTGCCAACTCAGTCTGTTTATATGTTTGTTACTGTAAGTATAAAATTTAGGTTCGGTTAGAATTGTAGTTATGGTTAATGTGTCCAGTTTATTATCTTCATCGGTTGTCAGTTGGCATTTGTTTAAAAGGGCAAACAACATTGAACAATTCTTGTGTTTAGATATAAACAACCAAAACTTATTTTTTCTTCCTCAGAAACAATTAAAAAGTATCATAAATTTTGGTACTGCATGACATAATTAATAGGCTACCACTGTCTGATATTAAGCCTACTGGTAGTGTTACTTCCCAACTTACATAATTACTTCCATTTTTCAGCTATTCCATGCTCAAAATTTTATACTCCACCAATTTTTTAAAATTTTTTTATGTGCTTAGAGTTGACATACACACTGTATTTTAAGATTTAATTTTGCAATGAATTTTCTAAACAGTTAAGTAATATATGTATAGCATTTTTTTTGTAAGTACATGTAGGTATGTACAATGCATTTATTTTTGCATGGGTTTTTTTTTTTTTTTTTTTTGCTCTTTCATACATATATATATATATATATTCCTCCCTTTTAGGTTTTGTCTTTTATCAAGCACATAAAACTCAATGTTAAATAGAATCATCAATCCAAGATGAAGCATGATATAAAACTAGGTGGATGTTAAATTTCATATTTAACATTAATGCTTTCATATATTAAATATCTTTTTATGTATGTATGTGTGTGTATCTATCTATCTCTCTCTCTCTCTCTCTATATATATATATATATATATATATATATATATATAGTTAGTTCCAACGGTTAAGATTATTTTGAAATAAATCTTTTTGAAAAATACACATTAAATGGCCAAAGATTTTTGTAAAAGCATGAGTGGAAAAAAGTTTCATGAAATTTGAAACTTGGAAATTAATTGGTGTTTTTGAGTTTTAAAAACAAATACTAATATGGAAATGTTATAAGGCTGGTTACATTTACTTTGACAAGGGATAAACTAGATAAATATAAACTGTGTCTAGAAATGATTCAGCTTTTTAATATTGACAAAAAAGCTTAACTTGGTCAGTGACATCTTCCTTTGTCCTTTTGAAAATATTAACTTTGTATCCCTATACACTTATCCATGTTTCCCTTTCACTTTAAAAAAAAGTCCTCTTGTAATGATAATGATGATAATCATCTATCTTGGGATCAGGAAATGCTGATGGTGTAATGGATAACAGCTTGGATTGAAAAATCAGTGCTGAGTTCAAATGCCAGTCAGGTTTGTTTTATTTTTTTTATTTTTTTTTTTTAAATTGTTGTATACCTGCTTATACATACGAATGGAATGTTCCTATCTTCTTTAATACATGGACACTATTGTAGTAGAGTGAAGAGAGTGATTTAACTGACTAGCAGTTCACCTATTTGATGCATTATTTGTCTTGTACTTGGTGATATACTATTATTCCTAATCTTCCTTTGAGTGATTACTCATATAACCTTTCAGGGCTTTTACTACATAAATAGCCAATGTAAGGTTGATAAGCCATAAAAAAATGTTAATCAAAATCACTAAGCAGTGACTTTTAGCTTTGGAAATGCAGCTACGGGATAACTGGACATCTGTTTGACCTCATCCAGTCATTCCTCTCTAACCGCACATTGAAGGTAGTATGAAATGGGCATGCCTCCCAAAACTACCATATGAACGTAGGCGTCCCTCAAGGTTCTATCCTAGGTCCCATGTTCTTTCTGATGTACATTAATGATCTCCCCGACGCCATTAGATCCCAAGTAGGCATGTATGCCGATGACGCAACAATCTACTCTCGCCTCGATCAAAAACCAGGTGTGGGCGACAAAGCGAACCTTGCTGCCGAGCTTGAAAAGGACCTCCAATCCGTAGTGGCCTGGGGTAGGAAATGGCTAGTAAATTTCAATGCTTCTAAAGCGAAGCTGTTATCAACTAACCACCATAGACAATCGCATCTACCTCCCATTAGCATGGGACAGGCTTACCTCCCAGAGAGTAAAACACTATGCCTCCTTGGCCTTACACTGTTGGCGAACATCAAATGGAATGACTATATCAAATCCATTGCCAAATCTGCCGCTATGAAAGTCAGCTCTCTGTGCAGGGCCCAGAAGCTTTTCCCACCTGAATCTATCCTGCACATATACAAATCTACCATTCACCCGTGTATTGAATATTGCTGCCATATCTGGTCAGGTGCCCCTGCTGCTCTCCTTGGGCTTCTTGACAAAACACAAAGGAGGATCTGTAATGTGATAGATACTGACTTGGCAGACCAGCTGCAACCACTCTCTTACCGGCATGATGTGGCTTCCCTGTGCCTCTTCTACAAGTACTTTCATGGCTTCTACTCTGATGAACTTAGATCACTGGTGCCGCCTAAGCATGAATTTACATGAGATACTAGATTAGCAACTAGGTCCCACCCTTTTACAGTTAAACAGATAAGATGTAACCGTAAATTCTACTCCAACAGCTTCTTTTTCTCACGCTTCCCGCCTGTGGAACTCCCTTCCACAAGTCTGCTTTCCCGACAGCTTCAATCTCCAGGTGTTTAAATGTAGGGTCAATAGACACCTCCTATCACACTAACTCCCAATTATTCTCAGAACACTCTCATCTACCCAACCCTCATTCTCGGTATCCTTACCTGCCTATCACCCACCCTCTGACATTTCCTATATTTAACCATCCTTTCTTCACTCTATGTAGCCCCCTGTGCAGTAGTGGCAGTGACATGCCTTGCTCGGGGTGAAATGCTTATAAAAAAAAATAAAAATTATTCCCTTCTCTTGACTGTGTGTGGGTACAGTTGAGAGACCAACAAAACTCTTTGTAATATCAAACATGAACTGAAGGCAAGGATTATGGCAGCATTTACCAACTTAAATAAGGAAACCATCCAGTAGAGTTGCAGGAGATTCTGAAGTCATCTGGAGGCTGTGGTTGGAGCCAATGCCAATTTTATTGAATAAATTTACTATTTAGTATTTCAAGATACTTTTGTGTGATTTTGGTAAATTCATCTATTAATGATATGTCTGTGTTATTTTCATTTTTGCATAATCTTAACACATCACTCAATAAGTCCCAGGTCTGACATATAGATGCTGCCACTAATAAAAAATCCATATAAATTTTTATCAAGTACTAGCCTTCAAATGGTGGGCCCAGTTGGATTATTAGTTTACAAATTACAGTTACTTAAGTGAAGCTGCTGTTGCAAATTTTCAAAACAATGGAAAAATACGAATTTCATGTGCTGATAAAGCATTGCTTTCTGATGGGGGGGGGTACTGTTCAAGCAAAGCAATGGCTTGATAAGTTATTCAGACTCTGCTCTATTGGAAGTAATTGCTAAGAGATGTATGTTAACTTTAAACACGGTTGTACAGACAGAAATGATGCTGAATGCTCAGGTCACCCAAAATCCAAACTCGTTTTGGCCTATCATAAATTGTTGTGTGAGATAGCAGAGGATTTGAACATATCAGAAGGCAGTGTATTCACCATTTTGCATGGATGTTTGTCAATGAGAAAGCTGTTAAAAGTGGGTGTCGCATTTACTCACAATCGATCAAAGACAACAGCACATTGATGATTCAGTGTTGTTTGCAACTGTTTCAATGCAGCAAGAAGTTTTTGTGTAAATATGAGACAATAGATGAAACACGAATCCATCACTTCACTCCAGCGTCAAATCAGCAGTCAGCTGTGTGGACAGCAGCATGTGAAAGCTGTCCAGTGACCAGACACAAATGTCAACAAGGAAGATTTTGGCCTCCGTATTTTGGGATATGCAATTTATTTTGTTCATTGATTACCTTGAGAAAGGAAGAACCATCAATAGTAAATACTATATAGCATTATTGGAGTGTTTGAAGGAAGAAATCACTAAAAACAACCACAAATGAAGAAGAAAAAAGTGATCTTTCACCAAGACAAAGCACCATGTCATGAGTTGATGGCAACTATGACAAAACTACAAGAATTACACTTTAGATTGCTTCTGTATCCACCCTATTCTCCAGATCTGGCCTTCAGTGACTACTGGCTGTTTGCAGACCTCAAAAGAATGCTCCAATGAAGAAGTGATATTGGAAACTGAGGTGCATTTTGAGACCAAAGACAAATCATTCTACAAAAAAGGCATCAAATTGTTAGAGAAGTTTTGAAATCAGTGTATAATTCTAGAAGGAGACTGTTGATGAATAAATCAAATTTTGCCTAAGTTCTTGTTTTATTAGTTATGCCCAGGAATTGAGTGATATGTTAGATGACAATTTATCCATTGCAACTTATATTTATTGAAGGCTTTCCAGAATGAATTGCTGTCAGCAGGTCAACTCTGAAATCTCCATATTAAAATTTTGTATATGTTTTGTTCATTGAATCATCCCTAAGAGCGTTTTTAATCATTCAGATAATTTCTGTAATTGAATGGCCAAGCTTGAAGCAAAACTTGTTGCATATTCACTGCAGATGTGACAGTTACACAATATGCAGGTTCACTCGACAGCATCTCACTGCTGATTAAAATGTGCATTGTTCACTTATACTCAATCTGGTCATATCTGATTGGTTGCCAAATTATATCCAGCCCATGCAACTGGTTCTTGAAATATTCATGTTTGAATACTTTCTGGGCAGACAAGATATATATATATATAAGTATTTAAAATAAAGTATTTGATAAACACCTACTTGATTGATATGTGAGGAGATTAAAAACAATAATGAAATGTTTTGTGTTTAGAGATGCTAAGATTTATTGCTGGTTTTGCAAAGCATCTTTATTGATTAAGATTTGCAAGTTACATGTCATATATTTTTAGTTTTTGCATAAAATGTTTTCTTGTACTGGATAATGTCCTCATAAATCTTAGCTAATAAACAAGGCCAATTACTTTTTGGGATATTTCTCAATTTCAACTCCGAGTTTCTATCTTTTTACATTTACACAGATTTTTTTTATAATGGAAAATCTAAAAATAATACATCCTACTTATTTCCATTTAAACTAAGGAATATAGGGGGCACCATATTGTTGGCTAGATTGAATTTTCAGTGACAAAATGTTTTTCTTATACAAGACATTCATCTTTACCAGTGATTAACAAAAGCCTGCATGCAATTTTCTTGAATATGATTTACTGCATATCTTGTTATCTTACATTAATCACCACCTGTGATCTCATCCATTGTTTAATCTCTGTAAATATTCAGTAAATGCCAATGAATTTCAGTGGATGCAATGTTCTCTGGATCATTGGATTGTTCTAATGACCCAACTCTATTTCATATGTGCTTTTGTCAGACAGCATTTTGCCACATTGTTCTATGTAATTTAAAAAAAAAAAAATGAATTATGTCTTATTGCTCAGATGGTTCAATCTGTATTACTAAGATGATAAAATAGATGGTTACTCTCATGACAACCTTCGTTTATATATTAAGTGGACATTATGTATTTTTAGAATAATCCTTCCTAGTTCTTTAATTATATACTTGATAAGTTACAATGCATCAAGGTATGTTCAATAGCCCAAATATTTTCAATGTTCTCAGATCCTCCTCAGGTGAAATGCAAAAACAAACTTAATGTAACAGTAATAGTGATTTTGCAAATATATATGAATGCGCTCTATAATTGTTTTAAAACTAACCATTGTGGTTACAATGTTTTGTAAACAAGCATTCCCAGTGCAAAGGCGCTAACAAGAGATGGTAAATTGAAAAATGGTGTTAAATGTTAGCCAACTCAAATGCATTTTAAAACATTGCTACTATACTTATAATAAATTTTTTTCCCTATTGGTTGGTTGCTTTTGATATGGAGGGCCTTGAGAATTTGAAGTTTGTTTATTATTTTCATGGTGCAGTATATTGGGGTTGACAACAAGTATTTTCCTGTATTGTGAAGGTGGACAGGAACGTGTCTTTAAATTTTGTGCGATAGAACTTGTCAAGTAAATGGAATGTAAGACACGTTGATAATGTTGTGGTTGTCAAGCAAACATATCTACTTACATTTTTGTCAGACATACAATCTCCAAAAGAGCTGATAAACAATGTTGGACTTTTGCAAAACACTAGCTGACAAAATTTTATAAGTATTATTAAAGATCGGTTTACGTTTACAAATATTTAAAAAAATCTGTCGCTTTCTGCGTCACGTGATGTAAACAATCTCTCCACGAACGCTCTCGCGAAATACGTTTCTAATTTAAATTTTAAAATCATTTGTTTCTGATGAAAGGCCAAGGACGGTATGAAATATCAAATATAATAATAGAAATAAATAAATACTGTCAGAAAAATACATTTTTAAACTTAAAACTTTTTAGTAGTTCTTCCCATACATATAATTAGTTTTATATTTTTACTGGGATCAGTGAGGAATATATTAGTACTTATGAAAAAAAAATCTCATTTTGTTTATAGTACATTTGATTATGGTATAGTAGATTGATATGTTTAGGGTTATATTCTTTTTGATTTGCATTAATATTTTTAATGGCTTGTCTAATTTGTTCAGCATTGATGAAATTAGGAGTCATTAATAATGAGTATTTTAATGTTTTTTTAATTCAATGTAGAAAAATGTTTTGCAGAAGTTAACTTTTGCATGGTATATTAAATTTTTTTATAATAGTTATGTCTATTTAATGAAACATGCCTGAATGAAGTTTCTCTCACTCTCTCTCTCACACACACACACACACACAGTGTGTCCATAAAGTTTGTGTGCACTTTAAAACATTATTTGTATTTGCAATAGATAATTTGTAGAAAGAAGTAACTCTATATTTTTAAAGTTTTATTGAAATTTTATTTAAGTTTCCACATGTCCTCTATCATTAGGAATACAAAGGGTAATACAATTTTGTAGTTCACGGTTATTTTAGCTTTCAAATCTTTTAATGGACTAGGTTTGTTTGCATACACAATTGTTTTCACATGAAAAAAAGTCTAATGGAGTCAAATCTGGCGAACGTGGAGGCCAATAAAATGGTCCACCCCTTCTGATACATCTGTTAGGAAATTCCTGATTTAGAAACTAACACGCAGAGCAAAGTGACAAGGAGCTCTATTTTGTTGAAACACTGTTATCTTTCAGGTTTAATTGTTCAAGCTCAAGTTTTACAGATTATTTCTATCACATACAAATAAAGCTATAAATTTTTTTAAAGTGCATGCACTTTATGGGCACACACACACACCACACACACTCTCTCTCTCTCTCTCTCTCTCTCTCTCTCTGTGTGTGTATATATATATATATATATATATATATGTGTGTGTGTGTGTTTCATGTAAAGTTTCCCTTTTTATAGATATTCAATATTAATCAGAACTGCCTTCATGGATTTACTCTTGTGGTTTTGAATGTTTTAACATCAAACCAGGAAAGACTTAAAATAAACTTGCATCCAAAACATTTCTGTTGATCAAGATGTCAAAATGCTCATGATAGAATTCTAGGTTTCTTTTTTTTTTTTTTTTTTCTTTTTTTTTTAATCTTGTAATCAAATAACTCCTTTTCCTTCATCCCAACTAATACTGCAAATGTGTATAAAATAATAAATAAAATAACCTTGTCAAGAAGGGTTTATTTGCTGTTACATCCCAAGAAAGTAAGATGTCCTCAGATATTGTCTTACATGTTCAAAAGCTATTGGGATATACTGATTTCTTTATTTGTATTAAGACCTTACAGGTACATGAGTAGTGCTAAGTAGTATTGTGCTATCACAGTTATGTCCTGTTTATACATTTCAGATTATAGTACTTTATATAAAATGCAATATCAAACAGGATGAACACTGTCAGGATTAAAAAAAAATATTGTATTTCAGTATTGCTCAATCTCATAAAAAAAGTGTTTTTTTTTTTTGTTTTTTTTAAAATTGTTTCTATATAATAAAAGTAATCTCATGCAGCTAGAATATTATGCATTAAAACCTTGGAAGAGTTTGTGTGCCTAGGTTTAACTCTTCAAAAATTATGGCTTTGATAGTTTGGCTCAAACCCTTATGCAATTTCTATTCAACTGCACTTATAGATTACCACATGATGTGAAATCTTAGTGATTTGTCGCATTGTGTAATAGTAAGGGAAATGGTCGTCTTTGGTTGCCAAAAGATAAACATCAATAAATTTCAGTGACGTCTTTTAGCTTACTGCAGCTTTTCTGTAATGAGAGATGGATATTCTGGCTTCTTGTCAATATGTATAGATTTTGTTAATGAAAATATGTAATGTCAAATACAAACTTGCTTACCTTATTGAGATGTGATTTTAATGTCAATAGAAAATTGCCTATTTGACAAAATCTAATAAATTCAGTGTAACCCTGATATAAGAGTTTTTGGGACTGGATAAAAGTTCTATTATATCAGGGTTTGGTCTATTTTATACACATTACCACAGGCTCTAATTTGGGACCAGAGAAAATCTCTCTTGTATCCGGGTTATACTGTATTTTACCAATTAAACACTGTTTTTTGGATCTTTGCAATCAAATTTTCTGAATTTATTACAAATTTTTACTTTTAATGATTAAACTTAATTTTTGATATTTCTGTTTTTGATTCTTGTATTTTCTATTTCTATGTAATTATTTGTTTTTCCTGAAATATTTATTCAAAGCTGAAGGCATTTCCTATTGGGCCTCATCAATAGTTTTGCTTTCCTGAAATATTTCTTCGTAAATATTTTGAAATATATATTTTAAAAGGCTTATTTAACTTTATTATGGTTAATAAATATCTTAAAATGAATGTATAAGTTTATGCTTACAAGTGGTACATAAAACAAAGCATAAGACTAGATTTTAAAACATTTAAAAAAAAAAATCAACCTAGACAATATTCTTGATTGTAATTAGTATCAGAATATATGAATCAAAGTTTTTCAGTTTGTACTATACTCAAATAAGAAATAATCTTATTTAATAGTTTTGTGCAAATTAACCAATTTTTCACATTTTAAATACCGATAAAATTAATTTTTGTAAAAAAGATATATATATATATCCCCTCATTATTCTTGTCTCAAATAATAGACAAGTTAAGCTTTAACCCTGCTCTTCTGTGTCATTGTCAAGAGTAAGAGATTTACTATTTCATTTTCCACTCCTTTCTCTTGTTTTCAGTGTAAATAAACGAAGGAAAACAATTTGAATAAATATATAATTGCTGGTGTATAGTAATAATACATTTTTGCTTGAATCTTCTCTCAACATGGAAGCTTTATTTTGATTCTGGTTAAATGGATATATATTTTTTAAACTCTTTTAATGCTAGACTGATTATAAAAACAAAAATTGTGATCTGAAAGTGTTCACTGAGCAGCTTTTTGTGCAGATAGGTTGAATTTTTAAGGTGACCCCACAAAAAAAAATAATTCTAAAATGAGGTTTTAGAAGCTTACTAGCATGAATTATGTTTTAAAAGTTGTTAACTGTATAAGACAATGTAATAATTATTGGATTTCAATATTTTCAATTTGCAAATTTTACTCCATCAGCTTCTTTTCTCGCACTTTCCACCTGTGGAAATCCCTTCCATTTACTTGCTTTCCTGACAGCTACAATCTCCAAGAATTTAAATGTAAAGTCAATAGTCATCTCCTATCTCACTAACCTGTATCCTTTCTCTCATGCTCCTTTCTCCATCCACTCTCATCAGTATTCTCATTCTTCTCTTACCCACTTCCAGACACCCCCTATAATCTGTCACTCTTTCTCATAACTTTCTTCCTATGTAACCCCCTGCAAAACAGTGGCAGTAAAATGATTATAAACAAAAAAAAAAAATTAATTTCTGGTTGAATTTATTGATGAATTTTTTTTTTTTATCTCAGTCAGATGCATTTAAGTTTTGAAATATTAATAAAATATTTTTGAGGGGATGGTGGGGTAGTAAAAATATTTAAATTACTATAAGTAATTACTTGAAATAACTTGAAAAATTAAATCAAATGAAATTTTATTGGAAAGTTTAAGTGAAGTTATTGAAAATATACTCTGTCTTAATTGAGAAATGTAAGCATTTCACAAAATGCAGCAAACCAAAAAAATTGAAAACTGTATTTATTTACTATATAGGTTTGAAGCAGTTAGCTTGTATGGATGTTCATTAAGAAAGAATTGATATTTCCTTTGATTATCCTAGATGCTTTTTGGTATATGAATTTGTATCTAGAGAAAGCGGGTTTTTGTTTGCTTGCTTGTACTTCAACTGTTCCATGAGAAACATGTAAATTTGAACAAACTTTCGTGAAGTAATTTTAGATAATAATGTTTTAAATTGCATTAATTTTGCAAATATATTGTATGCTCTTTTTTTTTTTTTTTCTTTCTTGCAATTGAAACCAAAATTAAAAATTCAAGATGAAAATTTTACAGAAGTTTTTTTTGCTGGAGTGGGGTGTTTTTTTTTTTTTTTTTTTTTTTTTTTTGCTTACATTGAAATTTTGAAAGAAAGGGAAATATTAAATATGTTCATAACTGTATGGGAAGGTATTAAAACTCACTGTTTTCTGATTGTCTATCATTTACTAGTTACTTTGCAGTTTTGTTTTGCTTATCATTTGTTATCTTATACATTTACAATGAACACATTCACCAGATATGCGATATATGCTCCTCAACTGATACTTATTTCCTCTTGTGAACCTGAGAAAAACGTTTGTTATATTTTTAAGTCTTTGATCTTTTCTACATGTTATTCAAGTCAAATGAAAATAGATATTAACTGTATTTTTAAGGAGGTGCTTTTCTTTGGGTATCCAATTTTCTGATTAAACCAAATTTGGGATTCAACAGCAAAAATAGGCAAAATACAAGCAACAATTGATTTGGTTTTATAAATTATTAACATACCATTATATCTATTTTCAATAGTTAGCTTCTATGCATCCAAGTTAACAAGTTTTTATTTTATCTCTTGATATGGAGTGGTTTATCTGCAATATGCCATGTCCAAGAACTATAAAAAAAAAAAGCATTGATTCAGGTTGAGTTCTACTGTTAATGTCGCTAGTTGACGCACATACGTCCACCTAAATCATAAGTCACTGTGAACTGGCCTCTTTAGCTTTGTACAATATTTACTGTACCTGATTAAATCTATATTACTGCAAAGTGTCTGAAGAAAAAAACATTTTGTGAAGCCTTTTTTAGTAAGAATTTATTTACATGAACTTTGGATTATTTTCTTAATTTGTATATATGTATAACATGTATTCTGTAATTATACGAGGGTTAGCGGACAAAAATACACTCATGGAATGTGACCAAATGAGGTTCATTCTTCAACATAGTTCCCTCTGCAGTCCACATAATTCTTCTATCAGTGTAGCAATTCTTGGCATCCATTAGTCAAGAAGCTTTCATATTGTTGCTCAAAAATGTCATCAACAGTAATACTAGTCACCAACCAAGGGTTTTTTTCATGTTAGGGGGACTGATGATACTTATAAGAATAGGGAGAATGACCAAACAGTTCAAAACTAGTTATACACAGCACCCATTGAAACTAAGTTTGTCAGTTTTCCCCAGCATTTGAGCAACTGCCTCAGCAATTTGGTATATTTTCCATTGATGGTGTGGCTTTTTTTTTTTTTTTCTTTTTTTTTTTTTTTTTAAATGTTTACTAAACACAATGCATGAAAAAAATAAAAAAACTGAGGTCATCACCTTCCCTGAAAATGAAACAACCTTTCTTTGGAGCAGATGAATGGGCGGAGGGTTCTATTGCATGGATTGTCTCTTTGTCTCTGACTCAGTGTTGAACCCAGCATTCATCTTGGATAAGGAAACATTCAAGGAAAACAGCTGGTTCTGCTTCAAACAATGTCAGATTTTCCCCGTCATGTGATCTTCTGGTACACTGTTGATCAAGTGTCAAGACTTCACACCCACCAAGCAGAAACCTTCATCATGCCAAGTTCATTGTGCAGAATATTGTCAATTCTTTCATAGATATGCTAATAGTATTAAGTATTTGATTTATAGTCCAATGCCTATTATCCATCACTATGTGAACATGATCAATGTTTTTTTTGTTTTTTTTTTTTTGTGACAGCAGTTGCAGGGCATTCAGACTTTGGGCCATTTCTAAGGCTCTCCTTCCCCCTCCTAGATTCTGCTTTTGCACTGATGACGAAGCTAAAGTGATATTACTTGAGCAACCATGTCAGCATGAATGTTCTCTTTTCTGTAAGTACTTTGATAACATTATGGTGCCAAATTTTGTCTTTTTCTTTCTTCAAGATAAGTCTATACTAGTTACTTTTAAAGTTCTTTGTGAACAGTCGTGTGTTAGTTTACCTGGAAAGAAACAATGCAGTTAATGAGAGTTCAAATAAATGCATGCAAGTTCTTGCATCACTCCTTCATAGTCAGCCTGTGAGCTTTTTTTGCCCATCCTTGTATAATCTGCCCATTTAATCTTTTCTTGTACTATGTAAATATACAGTATTATGAATTATGCATTATTTTGATGTGAAACTGCATGTAAAATAAACACAGTGAGTTTAATTAAAATTGACATAACCAACTTCAGCACCTTCCTATAATTTCATCTGTATTTTGATGTCCTATTGTTTTGTATCCTGTCAGTTTTAGTGCTGAGCCACGACTCTTGTTCTTCCTCTTGTAGAAATGATTAAATTCCAATTCTTTGACAATGTCCCTAGAAAGCTTAAGACAAACCAGTAGTATGTCATAATTCTAACCAGGTGACATGCACAAGATGATGGGCATTAGCATTCTCCTCAGATTTCATCTTTCAGAATTTTTCTCACTTTCTCAGTTTATTTCATGTCTAAAGAAAAAAAGAGCAAAGGAATTTTTGGGTGACTGGCAGTTACAGTGAAAAGTGTACTGTTTGTTTTATTCTCTACTTTGTTGGAAGTTTTTATCTACCAAATGACACCACCCTCTTTGTTTTTTTAGCTAAAGGGTCAGCCCATACATGAAAACATTTTTGTGGATCTCCTATTGTGTACAACGATGTTGTCTAGACTTGATTTTGTTTCCTTTGAGAGTAGTTCAGCTGCATATAACACTGGGATCTTATTGCTTGTGTTGCAGTTAATCTTATTCAGTGTGTTTCGGTTGTTTTTCTTTTTGCCTTTCCACCTCTCCCACTTTTATTGGGAGGAAAAACTATACTGAAGAGTACAACCACCCTTTCTCTATTCAACCTGATGTGGACTTGGCAACTTTGATGCTTTCAGTAATGTCAGCTGTCCAAGCTCTTCTTTTGCAAATAGGCTGCTTCCCTCTAACACCCTTCAATCCTCTTTAATCTGTCTCTCTTCTCCTTATAGTTCCAAGTCTTGTTTCTACTTCACATTTTATTTAACAAGTTTGTTTCCCAAAGTTCAACTAATAACACTAGTCACTTAATTTCCTATTACTATCCTTTCGCTTTCTTTTTATTTATTTTGTTAAATATCATTGGAACTGACCACATTACTCTTGTTGTAATTTGTCATTGTGCTTTGCTGGGTTGGTTTCTAATTGCTTTGGTGTTTTTTGTTAAACAATGGTGGTATACAAACCCAGTCTATGATATACTGAAAATTTAGCTTTAACCTTGTTTCTTCTAATTTGTTTCTTTCTTGATTAGCATGTAATTTATAAAAAGTTGATTTCAACTTGTCATGATTTCTTAGTCTTCAAGGTATCTCCACTCATTTTTGATAACTTAAAAAACTTTTAAAAATAATGTTTTCTTGAAACTTTTATTTTAGTTTTAATTGAAAGCTAAATGATTAAATTCACTATTTCCAGTAACCAAAATATCTGTATTTTTAAAATTATATTGACGGGAATCTTGAATTTTGAGAATTTTTTTTTTTTTAAATCTTTCAATTTTTCAGCCATTTTTGAGCATTGGACATTTTTGTAAGCAAAAATTAATTCTCTGTTTTAAAGATCTTGCAAAAATAAAACACACACCCGAGATGCATGATTTTTGGAAAATTAGCAAATTTTATGTTAAATTAATCTAACCTACACAAACATAACTTGTAGCATGAAATTTAGAATAAAACTATTTCTTAAACACAGTTGAACTTCTAACCTTTGAAATGTGATGACAGATTGACAGATGTGAGATAAGTGCATGGCGGTCACAAGTGATATACTTGTACAAACTTTTTTCTTGTAAAAGTAAGAAATTGTGAAACATGACCTTTTTATGTACACAGAAATTACTATACAAAAAAAAAAATTCAAAACTATTTTAATTATGAAGGCACAACGATTTGTATTAAACTTCAGTTTTTGATTAGTAAATAAAATCTTCACTTAATAAGCTAATAAACTGACAACATATCTTGAAGTAGTATTTATTTTTAAAGTTTATAAATTATTATAATTTAAAAAAACTGAAAAAATTCTTTTAAAATTCTATTATTAATCCAAAAAATTTTCTTTAGACTATAATGCCCTTCATATATATTATTTATTAAAGTAATTAAAAGCTTATCTAATTAATGTCATAGTTTTATTGCATTTTTTATTTTATTATGGGAAGCAAATTTTCAGAAATAAAGTTAAAATGTTTAAAAAAAAAAAATGATTTACATTCTTCAATGAGTTCTGTGTTTGACTAATAAAACCAATTTTCCCAACAAAATTTAATTTCATGAATTTGTGGAGTAACAGATGTAAACGAAAAAATTTTACCAAGATTTTTTTAAATGATTTCAAAAATTTCATTTGTGAATAATTCCTGAAAGTTTCATTAAAATCCAACAATTGATGTTTTTTTGCAAAAATTTCCAAATTAATGTTTGTCACTGGAAAAAAAAAACTGAGTTATGTAATATTAATGTTTTCCATTGTAAACTCTCGTAACGATTTGGTTACCTGCTAATTAAAAATAAAAACAAGATTTTCAAGTGTTAGAAGGGATTAAAAAAATTTTTTTTTTTAAATAATTAAAAAGTACTTTGATCTTTCCTCTTAATAATAATATAAACATTTTGATGGAAAAAGTTCTTAAGTTTGGACCTTTTTTTTTAATTAATACTATGCTGTTTTTATAGTGCTTTAGTGGAGGTACCTAGATAAAATATATACTAACAGTCTACTTGGAAAGTCATCAATTTTAATCATATAAGTAATAAAATTCCTTTTGTTGATGAAGGCAGTTGGGAAAATGCAAGATGTTGACTTGAATTTCAATAAAAAATTAGTTACTTGAGAATTTTTCAAACCATTCATTCAAATATAAATTAATTTAATCAAATTCCAAATAAATTATTTTTAGAATATAAATCTTGAAGTATTTATCAATATAAAAACTTTGAATTTTATATCTTGTTTGAGAAATTATGCATACTTGCAGGATAGACTTCAATATCTTTTGGGTTTTTTTTTATTAAAACAGCAGTTTTTTTTTTTTTTTTATTCTTTAATTAAACTTGATCTAATTCTGAAAAATTATAGGGCTATATAAATAACCAAGACTTTTACTTTTTAAAACGTGAATTATATCATTACTTGGTTTATAAATACCTAAGTATTAAATTTATTACATCCCCCCCCCCCCCCCCCATCATTTCACCCCAAGCAAGGCAGTAAAACCACTAGGGTACAAGGATTTACTGGCCATGAAAGAAGAGACTTATTAAGAGGGGAAAAAACAAAAATCAAGACAGTATATAGCGATTGACAGTGCATTTAAATTTTTGAAAATCAAAGTTGGCTAGAAAGCATGAAGCTGGATGAGAGTTCCACAAGTGAAGTGAAAGAGAATAATCTGTTACCAAAGAACTTATGGTTATATCAAGCAAATTCAGTTGTAAACTGATGAGACCTAGTTATCAATTTAGCCCTGTGCTAAAATTAATAAAGACTAGGTTCCATAGCAAAAAGTGCATCTGAACAACTACAATGAAAGTATTTATAGAAAAGGCACAGGGAAGCTATATTATGATGATGGAACTTTCTTAGCAGGACTAGCAATGGATTCGGTATAATCTTTCCATTTCATATCAGTTGAGAATGTTAGCCTGAGAAGGTGCAACAAAGAAGTTATCTTCAGCCATGCTGATGTAAGGCAGAAAGTTGTCTCTCAGATGATTAATGGAGAAGTTTTATTTTGGATGCATTGTAATTAAGCCATTCTTTGTCCTAGTTAATAGCAGTTTGTAGGTCATGTTTGAGATCAGCTGCTAATTGACCTTATTTAACCAATTGCCAGCAAAATAAATTCTTCCAGATTTAGAATTTTCCTTTCTCTGGTTAACTTTGATATTTTATTGTATTTTTAGCATACATCTAAATATATAGAATAGCAGCACATTACAAAATGTTATAAAATTTTGTTTTCTTTAGTTTTTATATCTTAAAATAACCTACAAACTTACTTTGCCATAAAAAGTTTTGATGTATTTATCAATACAAAAAAGATTTTGAATATACACACTGAGTTTTTGAATTGTATAGATTTTTGTCTTGATTTGCAGAGATGGATGTTGGCTCAAAGAGTTTTATATGTAAGCCTCTTGAATAATCATACAATTTGCCTAACTGAAATTTTGATTATAGTGACTTGGATTTCTTTGCGTGATATAACAAATACAGGTGAATTACACTCTATTTTATATATAAAAGCAAGGTGAACATTTCTGTTAAATTTTCTTTTAATATTGTGATGTGAAATCCTCTATTGTAATAAATCCCACAGAATTATTGTGTTATGCATTTTTCTCTCTATACACCACTTTTCTTTAAGTTATTCTTGGAATGTTCGTTTTGATTTTTGATCCTCTTTTTTTTTCCCCCATCAAATTCCTCAAGAAAACTCCCCCACCTTTTAAAATTAGCATCTTCTCCTTTAGATGCTAAAACTACTGAAAACAGAAAGTAAACTTGACTCAAATGTGCTCTAATTCCAGGCCAAATTTATTGTAGCTATTATTCCATACTATTTCTTTGTTCTTTACTGAATATTTGATTTTTATCCTTGTTCTCTTTTTCTTTATTTCTGAATCTACTGTAGTCACCCCCCCTCCCCAAGCCTTTTAATGTTCCTCTGAATAGGCTTTGATGACTCAAGATTGATACCCAACTTTAGCTGCATTCTCAAATCAACTATTGAGTATTTTTTATTTTTACCCCTATAGAATTACTAAGTGGGACAAAAAGTGGATTTAAAGAAAAAAAATGTTACATGTGATTATCTTGAGCTTATAAAAAGAAATTAATTTATTTTAATTTTATCTTAAACATTTTTTCTTTATATCAATGTGTAGTTTAACTTTTTTTTTCTTTTTTTTCTATTCAAACAATCATTGTTTTCAAATTGCTGATTCAATTAAAATGAAATTACTTTTTATGTTTAATCTTTATCACGGTTATTTGCTTGTTGACAGTTGTGTAATAACACTTGTTTAGTACAATTGTTATGCTCTGTGATGTCATCAGACATTCAGTAAGCCTTTTAAAGCTTTAGTTACATGATTAGATTGTGTCTGCTTTGCTGGAAATTCAGTTTCATTTACAAATCTTTAGTTGCAAATTGTTATCCTTTTACTCAGAGGTTTGTACCTGGAATATTTAATTTAATTCCATAAAAGACTATTTAAATTTTCAGGTTTTCAAATTTTGATGATTCATGGATAGAATCAACTGTAAAGAATCGAAATGTTTCTTAAACTAACACTATCCATATTAATTATCTTTGAAGCATCAAATTTTTCCTTTAGTGCACTTCCTGACATTTTCTTTTAAAAAAATCTAAAGCTGTTTACAGGCATGTTTCTCATTAATTTCTCACTATTTAAAAAGAAATTTTTTTTCTTTTTTGCATGGTTAGTTTTCAAAATAAGCTAAACATTTTATAACCATCCCAATTTGATGTTTAATTTTTTTTTTTTACTTCAGGTTCTTGTGTTAGGCACATGAGTTGATTGGTACTAGAAAATTACAAAATGGTTTTGCTTGTGTTCTATACTCTAAGTTTACTTCAAAAGTTGTCTCTTACTATGTTGACCCATGATATCAAAGGTATATGTTAGTCATATGGCAGTAGAGCTTGGACGCCCCTGCTAATAACTTTTTGTTTGTCTTGCCATTTGGCAATATCCTATCTGACATGTTATTGTATCCCACCATTAAAGAGGGGATTGCACCCATTGACATTCCTTGACACTTGTTGAATATTTATAGACCAAACAGTGGATGTAAGCATAGATGGTGGGTAATGTTTCAGTTGTGGTAACAATGATGTGAATGATAAGCTATATTTATGAGTATGGCTCTTGTTCATTGCTAGTGGTGATAATTGTAGGTGAAAACTTGCTCTAACCAGTGGCAGAGTTGTATTCACTATGTCTAATAATTTCTGTAGAAATAAATAGATCATATTCAGAATGTCTATCATATTTAAGGATTCTGGAGCTTGTCATACTGAAAATTCACAAATAGCCTGGGTAAATTTTCGTTTTAGGTGTCGACTGCTTTTCCCCCTTTAAATTTATCCAAAATAGCATTATTTCTGTGCAAATGTATATGCTGAACTCAAACCAACAATTAGTTATTGAAGAAACCTACCTTCTTTTTTTTTTTTTTTTTTTTTTATTTGAAGGTGCATAAATAAAAAAAAAAAAAACTATATCTCGCACTTTTTCTCTCCTGTAACTCGCACGAAGTAATGTAATTAACTGCAGAATGACACACTGCGTAGGGCAATGAATTTCAGTCGATTTTTGGTCGATTTTCTTCCTTTACTGAAACTTCCGGCAATGTATTTCCTGTAATGAAAGTAATAAGTGTAGAAATACAATAGCGCATTACTTTCATTACAGGAAGTACATCGCCAGAAGTTTCAGTAAAGGAAGAAAATCAACCAAAAATCGACCGAAATTTGTTGTCCTATGCAGTACGTCATTCTGCAGTTAATTACATTACTTTGTGCGAGTTACGGGAGAGAAAAAGTGCGAGATATAGTTTTTTTTTTTTTTTTTTTTTTTTATGCACCTTCAAATAAAAAAAGGTAGGTTTCTTCAATAACTAATTGCTGATTTGAGTTTAGCATATACATTTGCACAGAAATAATGCTATTTTGGATAAATTTGAAGGGGGGGGGCATTGGCACCTAAAATGAAAATTTACCATAGCCTGACTTGGGAATTTCATATTTTAGGAACTCAAATGATTATGAAATTTGAGATTATTGAATAATTAAAATCTATACATTTCATTTATCTTTCAGATGAAGAAAAATAATAGTTTAATACACTGTTGTAGATTGGCTGACATCTGCAGCACTCTCAATGATGGAATGGCCCAGGGTCTGAAATGGTCTATTTAAGTAAAGAATAATAGCATTCGAGGCGTAATATTCGGACTGATTACTTTGGCAATTTTGTTCTAAACCCCTCCTGTAAGTTCTGTCTGGTCTGTCATTATAACTATTGTACTATTCTGAACATATCTATTTAGCACCAGATATTGTGCTGAATAATACTGCAGCACATTTTCTCAGTGTTATCGTATCGACCTCAGCGATACAACATATGCAAACAAAATGTTATTTTGATAGAACTGTATAATACTTTCATTAGAAAAATGACACTTGTTTTTTTTTTTTAATTTTTGAATTTAAGGCAAGTTTGTCTGAAAATCTGATGTAAAATAATGCAAAAATGGTGTCAAGATTTCTTTTGAGAAATCAAGATGGTGCTAGTCTTATTGAAAAGTTTTAAATCTTTGTTTTTGGAGATTGACATGATTTAGGATGCATTAAAAATATTCTGTTTAAGTTCAAAATTTTGTTAACACTCATTTGGAATTCCATTTAAACTTACTTTCTATTGAAAGCAAGTGTGGAAAGATTAAATAATGTATTTCTTTCTTTTTCTTTTTTTTTTTTTTTTTGCATGTTATGATTTCACTTTAACATGTCAGAACCAAATTTTAGTGCTGAAATCCCCACTTCCCGCACATTGTTAATTCTAAAATGCAAATCTTCAATCACAGGCATATGTGATTGGCAGCATTTTTTGTTGCTCTTGTATGAATATTTATTGCTTTATAAAAGATAGCATTTCACTTCATAATGATGTCTTGGTAAGCTTAGAGAAATAGAAAATTGATAATTCACTATAGAATATTGATTTATAAAAGGAAGTTCTTTGCTAGTAACGCTAGTTAACTTAAATTCACACAACAATTTTTTTAACCTTGGACAACATCTTTCACTTTGCTTCTATTTACTGCAGCAACATGTTCATTTTTAAACTTGCAAAATGCACTATACCCCAATCGTACTTTTCATTGTCTTGTCATTCTCACGAAATGCATTTAATCTGAACTACAAGGAACTTAAGATTTACTCAAAATTATGCCAAATTCTTTGTTAGCAAGGTAACAATTCCTGCATTTAAATTCTATATTTTACTAGCGGTATAACCCGGCATTGCTCAGGTGTAATGAAAGCTTTAAAACTAATCCATGGTCCTAAAGCTCAGACTCTTTGGACGTTGGCACAAAAGACTAAAAAGCAATAGTTGTTTCCAGTTAAAGCAAAACCGTAGACTGAAAGAAAAATGAATGGATGTAAGTCAAATTTTAATTTCCTGGTATCGATATCAAATTTCCTGCACTCTTGAAACTTCTGAATATCGTTTCTTATGTCTTTGTCTATGAGTGTATCAAATTTGATTAAAATTGGACCACTCCTTCTATAACCTGATTTTTTCGATTATCAATTTTTGATATTTATCGTGGGTACCTCGACACAAAACCTAGCTAAGAACACTTGCAGATGCTTATAGTACAACTGTGTAAAATTTTAAGAAGATCGGTTCAGCCGTTTTGGAGTCTATAGGTAACACACACACACACACACACACACACACACACACACACAGTTCCATTTATAAATAAGTTTAGATAATTTGTCTTTCATCCACATTTGCATTATACCTTTAAAACATAGAGGAAATGAAAATGTTTCAGAAAAATATACCTGCTGTTTTCCCTATTTAATTCCATATTGATTATCAATAATAATTATGGCAATATACAATTTTAAATGAGCCATGAAAAAAAATACAAAAATGTAAATTTTGAGAAGCTGTGAATGTTATACCTAATATGATCTTTTGTCTTTTATTTGGGTGTTATTTTCATGACTAGAAGTTGACCATAACATGAATGTTTTGTGATCATAAAAAGTTACTTAGTCTAAAAGTATCCAATTTTTGTAGTAAGATTAGTTAACTTTTAATTATGTACAGATATATTTCCTCCTTCCCCTCATCTCTTTCCGATCAATATTTTTAACACATCTCAAAATTGTCATAATTTCTAAAAAAATTAGATTCCAGTACCAAAAGTTGTATTTTGTTTCAGTCCAGTAAGAATGATATAATTGAATTGGAAAAATAGGATGTTTCCATTTCAGATTGCATAAGAAAGTAAACCTAACTCAAGAGAGGCATAATAAACTAAAAGTTAGTTTTTTATCTGCTAAAAAATCTTACACTTAAACAATGAAAAAAAAGAACAAACTACATTCCTACATCCATTAATACAATATTATTTTGTTTCTCAACTAACTTCTCCTTTACTGTCTAGCTTAATATCTTTATTATTGAGTTTTACCACTAATTTCCAGTGCAAGGGTATTTGTGCGTAAGTGAATGCAAGGAATTCAACGGAAATTTGAACTCAGCACTCCAATTTGTCTTTCTGAGTCTATATCCACTGTACCACAATGCACATCCAGTCTTCTTTATTTTGAAATGTCTCCTGATAATTAAAGTATTAACTATTAAAAATTTACATGAAAGAAACTGAAAAGGGTTTTATTTGCAAAGTGTTTATTTTTCTAACTGAAAGAAAGATCTGTTTATAATTAGTTTCAGTAGTTAGTTGTAATGTCATAAAATTTATATATAAATGATTGATGACTTTCAAAGAAAGGTTTACAAAATCTATTTGACATGTTTGGTACCAAAGAATTAAAATATCTATCTATCTATCTATCTACACACACACACACACACACACACACACACACACACACTTGGAGTTGACAATGTCTGGGTCATAGGTCTGGGACTTGGTTGGTTTGCTGGCTATTTCCAAGTTCAAATAAACTGGCATCTTGGTGAATTTATGAAGTAAACAACCACACCCCCATGCCTAACACGAACTCTATTCTTCTTCAGGTGAGAGGCATAATAAACTAAAAAGTCAATCAAAATAGCATGCACTGACTTGTTACACCTGTCACTCTCAGATTATTTAATCATCTTTTCTTACTGTGACTGAGATAAGACAAAGAAGGTGGGTTCAGTTTTATAATCTAACCATATCAGAAATTTGGGAACATTACATAAATGTATGGCAAAGACTTGATTTAAATTTGGACTTTTTTCTCTACTGTTTTTATTCTTTGTATTTTTCTTGATTGTTTTTGCATTTTTGTGATCATGGTAATTATTTTTAAAACAATGCTTCTTGTGTTGAGTCACATAATTAGCCACGAAAACATTTGTAAGTTCATTTACATGCCTTACCATTTTTACCATTACTACTGTATACATGCCTTTCTTATTAGTAACTTTGTTTTTGGAGAAAGAAGAAAAATCTTAGCAATCGTTATTTTACTGGGGATGCACCACGAAGGATCCTTGTTTGAATTTCTCATAGTGGAATGATTATTTGGTTGTCAAGTAGTGTTTACTCATTCATTCACATTTCCCCAAGATTCCGAGTCTGCAAATCATGTTTATTTTTTTTAACCTGCTGCCAGCAATATATTAAATAACAATGCTTGATTGATTATTTCCTATCAATTGTTTTATTTACTTTGGCATTATTATTGATTTAATATTCTAATGAAATAATTCCAATGTTTACATTTGATTTTGATGGAGTTGGATTTTTTATTTATCAAAAGTTGAGAAATTATAGAAAAACAAGTGATTCTATATTAAATCATAATACTTACTATAGGTTTCATTTCTTATGTTCTAATTTAATAACTAATTAAAATTCTTACGGTTAAGATTTGTTGGCTTTGCCCCTTTTAATCAAAATTGTTGATAAAATTTAATTGATCTAAAGCAGTGATTCATAACCGCCATGTGTGCCACAAAATATTGTCACATGTACGTATTTGTGTGTGCGTAGTAATGTTACAGTATTAGTATTTGAATAAATGAATAGGTATTAAATTTTTAAACATTTTGCTAAGTGTGTGATATTTTCAATCGCTCCTAGGTGAGCTTAAAAAGGTTGAGAAAAACTAGTGTAGACTATCTGGTTTATGCAATAAAAGAAAACTTGTCAAATAGTCTTATTTGTTTTGAGTTGTGCTCAATGAACAAAAATGCTTGTCAGTCAGTTAAGTGGCATGCGTGATACACACTTGAGCGATCGATCATGTTTCGAAAGTGACATGACTGACTGGGCAGAAGATTATCCCACAGTAGGTTGCCATTGCTTTCTGTGGTAGATTGGGTTCTATAGCCTTGGCCAGCAACCAATCTGTCCCATTATTTAACCCATAACTGGAGGGAAGATATGGATTAATACCTTTCCCAAGGGTATTTGTATGAAAGTGAATGCAAGGAATTAAACTGAAATTCCAACTCTGCACCCCAATTTGTCTTTCTGAGTCTATATCCACTGTACCACAATGCACATCCAATCTTTATTTTGAAATGTCTCCTGATAATTAAAGTATTAACTATTAAAACTTTACATGAAGGAAACTAGAAAGGGTTTTATTTGCAAAGTGTTTATTTTTCTGACTGAAAGATAAAGATCTGTTTAAAATTAGTTTCAGTCAGGAGATGGAAAGTGCGACACGGAGATCCGAAGGCGAATTGGCATGGCAAAGGACGCGTTCCAGAAGATGAGCAAAATGCTAACACACAGGAAGATCTCAATAGAAACGAAGAAAAGAGTGCTAGACTGCTACGTGATGTCAGTTCTTCAATACGGCTGTGAATGCTGGACAATATCATCGAAAATGAGGACAAAACTGGAAGCGGCCGAAATGTGGTTCTACAGAAGGATGCTACGGATATCGTGGACTGAGCATACAAGCAACGACGAAGTGTTAGAAAGAATGTCAACTAAAAGGAAATTGATGCTGAGCATCAGGAAGAGACAACTGAAGTTCCTGGGACAAACAATGAGGAAGGAGAGCCTGGAGAACCTGATACTGACTGGACAGATAGAAGGAAGGAGAGACAGAGGAAGGCAGCGGATAACATATTTGCAGGGTCTGATCAGGTGGATGATGGAATGGGGGTTGCCAGGAGCAACAGGAGCAAACATACTAAGAGCCACAAGGGATAGGGAGACGTGGAGAGCCATGATCGCCTACGTCCTGAAGGGACAGGGCACATAGAAGAAGTTAGTTTGTAATGTCATAAAATGAGGGTGTGACAGCAGCTATTGTTAATAATAAAGGCTAATCTATAAACCATTAAAATTGCTTACCACCTTTCAGGTATGGCATCTCTTTTGTTAGTGTAAAGTTATTAATTACATGCTATTTGGCTTTAATAAAGATATATTGATAAAAAGTGCTATAATTTTATAAACTATTGAAATACACTTTAAGTTCATTGATATTTTGTTAGAAGTGAATTTTATTTTAAAATTAATTCTTCCTACTACTCATTAAGAGATATAAGTACTCATTGTTTGCACTTGATTAATATAGAATTTCACAGTAAATCTAACATTGTAATAATAAACATTTAAAAAATAAATTCTATACTTAAAAAAAAAAAGTATTTTTACTTTTACTTAAAAGATAAGTTTTTAGTTTACTTTGGTATAATTTTAAATCCAAGGCTGAATATCTAACACTTTTAGCCAGTAAGTTAGTGTCACCAAAATAAATACCTGTAATTTGGATGGTAACTAATTTGATGTGTGTATGTGTGTTTAAACTCTGCCTATAGATATAAGCCAATTGAAAGGCCTTCTGATTGCTCACTCGCTGCTGACTAATTTTTTTAAGTGTTTTTTTCTTTTTTTTTCTTTTATAACTCACAGACCATAATAAATGTAATAGAAAAGAATTTGAATAAAGAAAAATTGAAAGTCATTGAAAGGCTCTTATATATTTTACATGGTTGAAACCAGATTTCCTCAATACTGGAACTTTATTATACACAATTCAAATAGTATGTATTGATAGCTCTCTGTTTACATGTAATTAAGAAACATTCCTTGTGTAATATATTTAAAAAATGTTTTTGGTGGTGGAGAATAACTATAGAATTTTCTTAATAGAAAAATGAAAAATTATTAAACTAAGTTTTCAAAAATGATATTTGAACAAATTTATTCTCAGAAGTTGTCTTCGTATTTTTATTTCAATTATTACATAATGCAATTGGCTCTCATCGAAATCCTATTCAATAGAAGTTAATGCTTTAAAATGCATTTGGAGCTTTTATAATTATACAAAGTAATTGTTCTCATAAAAAAAAAATTGAAAGGATGCAATAGTTATTGTAAATTATTGAGTTTTCAATGATTCACTTGAAAAAATTCTCATCTTAATTACTCTTACATCAATTGTATCTGAAATTTCAAAGTACCAAGAGTATTTTTATTTATCACAGTGGAAATGGGAAGAATCAAATGAAGATCAGTAATTTTATCATTCAGCATAGTCACTTGTATCATAAGATTGGAATTCACAAAATTAAAATCTTTTTATCTTGTTTGTTTTTTTTTTTTTTTTTTGCTTTGATGGAGAAAAATAATTGTGCAAAACACTGAAATTACATTATGATTTGGAACACTTGTTTCCTGAAGAAAGTTTCAAACTTCTCAAAATGAATTGGTGCTTACTAACAGTATCTATTATTCATAATGTGTTTTTGTGGGGTTGCTTTTTTTTTTTTGTTTTTTTTTTATTTCTTTATTAAAGAGTTAGATTATTTATTCCTCTCTTTTGGTAATCATTGTGGATCTAATTTGGCAAAAAAAAAAAAAAAAGGTTTACAGTAATCCATAAATAATTTTTGTTTGGATGTATTTGTAACTCAGATTTTGAATATATCCACCAATGGCCTGTTAACATTATTAACAATTCATTTATATATTGGACACTATTTCTCTGTAATGAGACTGCTACAATTTTGATTTTTAATGCTACTGTAAGAGAAAACAATTCACTCAGATGAAAATGCTTACAAAGTGCTTTAATTGCTAGATCATCTACAGTAAATTTGTGCCTAGGTTCCCCACCACCTTGGCAGATCTTCTATTATTTTAATGTAGAATATTTAATAACAAAAGTGATGGTGGAAACACATTAAGACTCTAAATAAAATTGGCTAGATTATACACCCAAAACACACAATTTAAAATTCTCAACATCACTCTTTTGCTCTTTTGCTTAGTGGCTACAACGTAGCATAAAATAAGTCCAATGATATTCTAAAGGATTAAATGTGTTACAGAAAATCTTTTTTCCAGATTTTCTTACTTCTTCTTCTATGTGCCCTGTCCCTTCAGGACGTAGGCGATCATGGATCTCCACGTCTCCCTATCCCTTGTGGCTCTTAGTATGTTTGTTCTTGTTGCTCCTGGCAACCCCCGTTCCGTCATTCACCTGATCAGACCCTGCAAATATGTTATCCGCTGCCTTCCTCTGTCTCTCCTTCCTTCTATCTGTCCAGTCAGTATCAGGTTCTCCAGGCTCTCCTTCCTTATTGCATGTCCCAGGAACTGCAGTTGTCTCTTCCTGATGCTCAGCATCAATTTCCTTTTTGTTGCTATTTTTTCTAACACCTCGTCGTTGCTTGTATGCTCAGTCCACGATATCCGTAGCCTCCTTCTGTAGAACCACATTTCGGCCGCTTCCAGTTTTGTCCTCATTTTTGATGATATTCTCCAGCATTCACAGCCGTATTGAAGAACTGACATCACGTAGCAGTCTAGCACTCTTTTCTTCGTTTCTATTGAGATTTTTCTGTGTGTTAGTATTTTGCTCATCTCCTGGAACGCGTCCTTTGCCATGCCAATTCGCCTTCGGATCTCCGTGTCGCACTTTCCATCTCCTGTTAGAACACTTCCTAGGTACTTAAATTCTTGGACTTGTTTGATTCTGTTATCCCCTACCTGTATTTGGCATTTTGGGTTGTATCTTTTGCTGATGACCATGCACTCAGTTTTCTTAAAGTTTATTTGTAGTCCTTTCTTGTCACTCTCCACTGCTACTTTCCGTATGAGATCTTGCAGTTTCCTTTCCGTGTCCGCAATCAGTACTGTATCGTCCGCATATCTTATGTTGTTCAGGTTGTGGCCTCCAATAACAAATCCTGGTGTGTCATCTATATTTTCTTGAGATATAAAAAAATCATATACCATTTTACCACTGGATATTGTACAGAATTTATGCTATAATAATTTTATAAATGGATTTTTAAAACTACATTTTGATGTTTAAATAATTGATAAATCATTTGGAACTATCAGTCTCACTCAAATGCTGAGCTATTATTTAATAACCAGGTAGTCATATTAAAAAAGATTCCAAGCCAAATAAAAAAATTTTAACACATCAGATAACTGAATAATTGAACAACCATTTTATGAATATTTCACAATCAAGGGAAAATGTAAGAAGTTCTCATGGTGTATCAGTCAGTTAAGTGCCATATGTGAAACACACTTGGGCAATCATGTCTCGAAAGAGACATGACTGACTGGGCAGAAGATTATCCCGCAGTAGGTTGCCATTGCTTTCTGCGGTAGACTGGTTGCCAGCCAAGGCTATAGAACCCAATCTGTCCTGTTATTTAACCCATAACTGGAAGGAAGAGACGGACTAATACCTTTCCCAAGGGTATTTGCGCATAAGTGAATGCAAGGAATTCAACTGGAATTCGAACTCGGCTTGCCGATTTCTCGTTCCGAGCCAATATCCACTGCACCACAACAAATTCCAGGCTTATTGTGTCATCTTTACTCATTTACTCACTAGCTTAAAAGTGTCTAAATCTTAAATAAACTGTTTGAAACCAACACTTTATCATTATTTTGCTGCAAGATGGGTGAGTCAAGTCTATCTATCATTAAACAAGTTTCAAAAAGGCACATGAGAGTTGAATGGTATGGACTTTTTAGTTTTTACTCTTTACCAGCTGAGCATTTTGTTGATGTTCTGTTTACTAATGTATAATGGAATATTACTTTTTCTTTTCTTTCCTTGGAAAAAGTTGAAGCCTACGGAGAGGGTGAAAAAAAAATATGACTAATAGGGGTGCCGAACTAGATATGGCAAAAGTATTTAATGCATGGATGAATGGTAGATTTATAAATGCGCATGGTTGATTTGGGGGGGGGGGGCATTTTCTGGCATGACACAATGATCCAACTTTCCTAGCAATAGATGCAGCTATTGATTTGATGTAGTCATTCTACTTTAGGCTGGTTGAAAAAGTGCGGCCAAGAAGACACAGTGTGTAGCTTTCCAGGAGACTAGCATCAGACATGCTGATGCTAAGCAGGAAATTTTCTCTTGGTTAAAGGAATGCAGTTCTTTGGAGCATTCAAATTTACAAGCCATTTACTTCTCCAGTTGACTGTCGGTTAGAGTTCCTTTTCAAGAGTTGTATCTAAGTTTATTTTGTCAGCCATGGCAAATTTCCTATTGTGACAAGAGTAAATGCTAGTGTCATCTGCATAAATGCCTACTTGGGAACTGATGACATCAGGAAGATTACTGAAGATCAGAAATGGTGTAGGTCCTAGGATAAAACCTTGAGGGACATCCACATTGGTAAAATGATCTGGAAGCATGTCTGTTCAAAATGAACATTTTACAATTTCATAAGAATGATTGGATTAAATCAAACAATTGTCCAGTAATACTGTATCCCTGGAGCTTGCACAGAAGGCCAGTGTACTAAACCCTACCAAGTTAATTAGTCACAGCTCAAGCTTTGCCATTATTATCAAGAGCCTAGTATACATATCAGTAATTGCCATTAACACATCAGCAGTAGACCTGATGAAGTGAAAGCCATATTGTTTGTCAGACAGTAGGTCATGAGAGGTGAGATGCTTAACCACTTCAGCATTGGTTAGAGCCTTGAATACTTTACTGAAAAGCAGTAAGAGACTATAATAGGATAATAGAGAAGTCAGAGGGTTCACCAGAGTTCTTAAAAACAAGAACTACAGATGAGGACTTCCAACAAGCTGAAAAGGAGGAAGCAGAGAGGTAATAATTATAGATCTTGGAGAGGACTGGAGCCAGCTTGGGCACATTTCTTTAGGACAATGGCTGGGATTCCATCACCTTTACTCTGCCTTATGAGAGTCTAATTTAGATGTGATGTCTAAGACTAGAGATATGTTTATGTACATACCACTCAGTAAATCCTGTTTTGGGTGGAAAATCAGGTGCGGTACTTCAGAAAAGTCAAGTGTTAAAGTGGAACAGAATTGACGAGCAAAACATTCAACTTTGTTGGCTGTAGATATGAGGACTTTGAATTGATTGAGTTGAGGGTTTGTTGTCACTTAGCACACTCTTGCAAGTAATCTCTGAAACACTGAACTTGCAAGATGCTATATGTTCTTTCATTCTATCAGCTCACAATAACTTTGCTTCATTTAGAACAAGCTTCCATTCATTACAAGCAGAGACAATGAAGTATTTGTTGTAATCAGCTGTGTCATTCTAGGACAGCTGGAAGAAGTGATTCATGTGGGCAACAGCGGCCGAGCATGCAGGTGAGAACAAAGGATATGAACAAGATTTAACTTAGAATTTTCTTGCTGGAATGAAAGCATCAATGCTGGCTTTCACCAAGGAGGAAACCTCAAAGACATATTTTTGAACAGACTGAAATCTTTGTTCTGGGGACATTGTGAAGCAAACCTCAAGCTACTCATTGATAACAAAGATATCCTGTTGGTAGGAGGTTTTTGGATAGTGGGGGAGCGGAAAGAGATGCTTACAGACACCATTGTGTGATCAGTTGCCAAGAGGGCAGAGCTGCATAGCATGACATGAGTCAGAGATAAGAGATCTAGAACAGAAGCATGTCCTTCAGTGGTATTGGAGAAACCCGTGAGGAAGTCCACCACTTAAGTGTGATGGAGAAGTTCAGGATATTGATGCCAACAAGATCAGTGACAGTGTTTAAGCCACTTGGCATGATAGACATTAAAGTCACTGAACAAAAATATATCTTCAAACAGATGTGGGGAAAATAGAATTGTCTATATTGTCAGAAATACTATCTAGCATGTAACAGTCAAGAGAGGAAGGTGAGTGGTAGAGAAAGAGATAACTGTGTTTAGTAAAGAGAATGGTTGAAAGATTCAAGAGATATCTCTAGCTAGTGGGAGATGTTCAGACATACTCTCAGGTCATGCATGTGGACATTAGAGTCCTTTTTAAGAAAAAAAGAAAGGTAACAAGAAATCAAAGAAGGGGATTGCAGAGTTAAGATTAGTTTCACAGAAAGCTAGGATGTCTGAGGACTTCTTGAAGAGGAACAATACTGTGGATATTAGAGAAATAAATGTTAAGGGGTTTAGGTGTGTTTTGTAGAGCTGGTTTAGTTTTATAGTCATGGTGTGTTATTTTGGTAAGGAGAAGGGGTGGCCTAGGGTAGTAGCAGTAGTTTTTTGTCAAATGTAACGTGCAGGAAGTGCAGGGACACCCATCTATGCACGACATCACACTGCAAGAACCTCGATATTATTCAACTGTTGATCAGAGCAGTTTCTCTAGACGCTACACAAGAGTTTGGTTAAGTCGGGAAGCAGCAATGAGAGAAATGCCAACTCTATACCTGCAGTATGAAGAGACGTTGCCACCCATCCACACATCACAAAAATACTCTTGACATTACCAATATTAAGGCCCGAGGAAAAGAATCTGGAACCTCTTCCTAAACAGGAAGCAAGGGGTGAACCTCTACTATTGTTTAAGAGAAGTGTTGTATGATTGAAGTAGTAGACAATACACAGATGACAAAATAATATCTTCTTTTGTAGTAGATCGCAACAATACGAGTGATTGAGTTAGCAAGTAACATGTAGGTTAACAGTAGCCCTCAGTTTACACTAACTCTCTCCTTCAACCGACTCACTCTTTCTATATATAAGTGAACCCGGTCACATGATCGAACCACGTCACAAGAAGTAGTATGGATCAAGTGATAGGAAAACCTATCTACTCTTTTATTTTTTTTCCTGATTGCCTGTTTTAATCAGTTAAAACTTAGTAAAAGCCATACCTCTAAAAAAAAAAATCATCCAAAAAGAAAAAGAAAAAAAAAAAAATCAGTTTCCTTGCCAGTTTCTTCAAATTTTCAATGAGAATGATTAATTTGGGCAGTTGCATTGGCTACCAACAGCTTTTTGACAATGCAATCTTTAACTAACATTCTAATTCTTGTCTTAACTCTTGACTCAGGAAGGTAGTGGACAAAAAAAGATATATATGAATGGCCAGTTAGTACAGCAGCAGAATAAAAAAGAAAGGAAAAACAAAGAAAAAAAATAATATAAAAAAAATAAGCAATTTCAAATGACATTAATATTTGTTCAAACATGTTTCATATAATAATAAAGACACATGTCTATTTTTATAATAATAAAGACACATGTCTATTTTTATTTTTAATAATAAAGACACATGTCTATTTTTATAATAATAAAGACACATGTCTATTTTTATAATAATAAAGACACATGTCTATTTTTATAATAATAAAGACACATGTCTATTTTTATAATAATAAAGACACATGTCTATTTTTATAATAATAAAGACACATGTCTATTTTTATAATAATAAAGACACATGTCTATTTTTATAATAATAAAGACACATGTCTATTTTTATAATAATAAAGACACATGTCTATTTTTATAATAATAAAGACACATGTCTATTTTTATAATAATAAAGACACATGTCTATTTTTATAATAATAAAGACACATGTCTATTTTTATAATAATAAAGACACATGTCTATTTTTATAATAATCTTTTCTAGTTCTCTAGTCAGTTTCTTAAGATGAAATTCATTAAAGAAGGCACTGTAGTTTTCTCCTACCCAAGTACATTTGATCTCCTTCAAGGCCATTCTTCCTTGAATTTCAACTTATCATGAAACTGATTAGAGAAATAGAAAGGATTATTATAAAAATAAATATGTCTACATTATTCAGTGAAACATGTTTGAATGAAGATATGCTGCCTAAGTATATATTTTATTCATTTCACCCAAGCAATAAAGCCTCTAAGATGTTTCTTAAGTTGAAAGCTTGCAGCGACCAAAATGAAATCCTCCACACTTTATGTAAATTGTACCTTCGAGTGTTCCCCATTCATATACATTCATTTAAAAGCATCAAACCTAAAAGGAAATGTCAGTTGTGAAAGCCTGTTTCAGATTTATTGCTGTGTAGGATGTTGATCTATCAACAAGCTGTTTTATTGATCTTGTCTTAACTCTTGACTATTACTTTTCATTAGAAGAAAGAAATAGTTGGCATATTGAGAGTTGGGTGTCCAAAGTAATTGCATTATGGCAGGTATCACAAGCTTAACTATAAACACTCATTTCCATTTCTTAAAATGAATACATGTACATAACTGTACTACCAGGTTTATAATTGCAGAGATACTTCCATGATGTTTGACGAATATATTCTTTTAAACATTAATGCCACCTCTATAGAGCTTACTGCAAATGACAAATTTAAGAACAATAGTCTGCATACACTATATTTACCAGCCTATTGGACACACCCAGATTTTGGCAAGGAATAATCAGGGGCAAAAAAAAAAAAAAGTTATAACCCTACTTTTATGTAGCATTCTTACTAACCATGAAGAAACCTACTGTATTAGTATATTTTATTACTGGTACTTTATTTCTTCATAGAAATGAGGTATGGTTTAATTCCAGGACAATTTTTTTTTTTATAAAGAATTTTAGTACATTTCATTGTTTATTGAAAACAGTTTTAGTTGTCTTTCAGGCGAGCAACATCTGTATATACAGAGTAAATTCATAATAGCTACAAAGAAATCTATTGGTACCAGTGAACACTGGTACATATAGTAATAGGTAAAAAATTCCAGAAATATGGTACTTGTTAAATGAAGTTCTATACCATACATGCAGAAAAGCAAATTCGAATACCTGTGTATATCAACAACGAAAACACACACAGACAGCAATATACCAGAGTAAATATTTCTGTAAAATCTGGTATTTCCACAAAACAAGCAGCAAAATATTGTGCAATTCCATAAATTTATTTCTTTTTCTTGGGTGATTCTTCAGGGATACTTTGATATCATGTTTGCTTACAAGAATCTTGGTTTCAGAGCTAAGGTCTATGCGTGCACTGCTTTCTGGTGAACCCCACTTTTTTGTGGTCTTCATGTCCCCCTTATACCTAAAACTGGTGTTATTGAATACAGGTTTTTTTGGTGTCATTGGTGGGTGGGAGAAATCTGTATCCATTAGGATGGCAGTGTAGCACAAGACCATAATAATGAGGTACTACATTAGTAAAATAGTTTTTGAGATATGCTTTCTAATATATTACACTAAGTATATATATCTTCATCTCACACAAAGCACTTGGTAAGGATTGAATTCACCACACTTGCAACAACTTCTATAATAAATTTGATTCCCACCCACCCCCATATTCACAAAATTTAAGGGGTATGTTTTTGTATAAAAAATGTTTCATTTCTGTATATAAATTTTATATTTTCATTAGTAAATTCACTATGAAAGTTTAAAATTTGTTTTTAAGCTTGAGAATTTCATAGCCGCATTTTTAAATTTAAGTAATTTTTTAATTACAAAACATAAGTTGCCTTGTGCATGTTAGATGCTGTCTTTATAACTTTTTTTTTTTTTTTTGCACACTAAGCCAAATGTGATTTCTTTGTGTAAAAAAAATCTCTTTACAAGATCTTTTTGCTAGTTTTCTTTTAACTCCACTGAATGCAAATTTAGCTTGTAAAATGTTATCAGCTGTCTGGTAAAATAAACCAACTTGACACAACCTTGTAATGCATCCATGAAAATAGCTTATGTTGTATATAACTTTGGAATCAGGAACATTTTTAAATTTAAGTAGTGTTACTATTTATTAACAGAATGTGAAACCGATAAAATGCAGCCGTAACTTCTACTCCAACAGTTTCTTTCCTCGCGCTTCCCGACTGTGGAATTCTCTTCCAAACGATTGCTTCCCCGAAGGCTACAATCTCCAGGAGTTTAAATGTAAGGTCAATAGACACCTCCTAACATACTAACCTGCTCCCATTCTATCAAACACTCTTCCCATCTGCCCAACCCTCATCCTCACTATCCTTACTCATCTGTCACATTCCCTATGTCTAACCACTCCTTCTCTTTACCTTCCCCTATGTAGCCCCATGCACAATAGTGGCAGTGGAATGCCTTGCTTGGGGTGAGATGATTAAAAAAAAAAAAAAAATTCCCCAGAATTTGTTTTATTAAGTGAACATGAATATCTTAATGGAGTGATTTACATGTGGGAATTAGTTTTGTGTATGTAAAAAAAAAAAAAAATCCTTAATTTTCAATTTCTTTATGCAAAGTAAATATTGTGCCATGCTGTTATTTATCTCTTGTATATATGCTGTTTTAAGAAGGAAAAAGAAATCTATAAATGGCTACATCTTGGTTATAGTAATTATTTCAGCATCAAACGTTTGGCCTTGGATTTGATTGATGTATGACAATTACTTTAAAATATCAATAAAACCATTAATGGACCTTTGCCTATTAACATAACCTGTGAAAGCCAATGTGTTTTAATGGAATATAACAATACTTACTTTATTACTTCACTGTCTAAGTCTTTATGGCTAAGAACTTTTATATAATACATAGAGGTTTCTATGTTTATTTTTGTATTTTCATTTTCGTAGGAAATAAACTTTTTTTTTAAAACCATAATGTACATAATCACTCTTTTGTAATAACGTACAGCGTCCTGTGAACAACTTGGCATACAAGTTTGAAGACAAGAGAAATTAGTGTGTAAAAAGGACCACCAATGTTGCTTAGCTGGTTAGATATTAGTCTGCCCATTTGATTATGATTTTAGGCTATTTTTATTTTAGTTGTAATTGACTTAAATATTAAAGGAGGGGGCAAGTGTCATTTGAGTTCACTTTTCACCAAACTGGTTTGGTTTGTTTCTGCTGTAACTGACTTTGTAACTAGCTCTTTTTTTTAACATTCTCAGTGTTTATTACTCTTTATTGAATTAATCTTAAAGATTTTGATAAGTTTAAACATTTTGATAATAATTTTTCATATGTGGCTTGTTAGATTTTAAAAATATACTTAAAAATATCTAAAATGTTTAAGTTCCTACCCCTTTCATCCTACACTTCATTTTGGGTTAAATAGGACTTATCTCCAAAAATGGCAACCTACTGTGGAATAATCTTCTGCCCAGTCAGTCATGTCTCTTTCAAGACACAATCGCCCAAGCGTGTATCATGTATGTCACTTAACTGATCTCCAAAAAACTTAATGCAATATTCACTTAGAAAAAGTAAAATTCTTGCAATCCAAAATGTTTCGGTTTGAAATAAAAACCTACAAAAGATAAGCAATAAAAAATGTCTGTACTTGAATAATAGAGCAATTTAATTACAAACACCATCAAGAAATACCTATTTATAAATATTACAAAAGACAAAATTGAATAACAAAAGTTTGTTCTAAAGATTTGATTTTGAAAGCTGAATATGTAATTTCTCTCAATTTAAGCAAAAACTCAAGTTGGCCAAGATGTAAGACACATGCTTTACATAAAAGCCGATCTATTCAATGTCATAGCTGAGCTTTATATTGGCATGCATTCTTATCCACTGATGCACCGCTTATATATAAGTGATTGATATGAACTTTTTTAAAATGGTTTATTAATTTTATAGCCATCTTTTTGTAAACCATCTTAAAAGACCCTTTTCCTTTAAGTATTGCATTAACATTTTGTCTGTTTGAAATGATTTGGCTGTGTATATTAATATTGTGCTTCATAATAGTTATGTTTCTAATGTAGATATTCTTTTCTGAGTCTTTGAATGTAATCTCTCTCTCTCTATATATATATATATATATATATATATATATATAAAATTTGTAAACGAGTTATGTGACCTAGGTTTCTACCTTGAGTGGTGTCTTCAGGTGTTTGCCTTTTTTTAAAATTTTTTATTTATTTATTTATTTTTTTAAGAACACTCACGTGATGGGGAATTTTTGAAGGTGCGATTTTTAAAATTACAAGAAATTATAACATTTTCTTCCATGGTTGTATGAACCGAATAGGTATTTTTTAGTATGGTTACACTTAATCATAATTTCTGTTCTTTTATTCAATAGTTCATTTTTGTTTGGGAATAGCATAATTGCTAACTTTTCTTCCAGGCTCAGTCTACATATTTTGCCACTGTTGTAAGGCTTGGCGCTGTTTTCACTATACTCTACGTCATGTCTGGGTCTTTTCCATATTTTGATTTCAATTGAAATCCTTGAAATGGGCGTTTATTTTTGTCCCTGCAGTTGCATTCTTTATTAGTGATCTAGTTTTATACAATGCTATCTAAATTTATGGCATCTTGTTTTTTTATGAAACTATCTAAATTACTAGTACAACTATAACTTATCTTGATTGTGTTTCTATTGAAAATTTTTAGTTAAGAGCTTTTTGAAAAGTGTCTATCTAAAAGTTTAAAAAATATTTGTCCTATTTTGGTCTTTACCTCTAAATTAAATGGTGGGTTGAGCCAGATAATGTTTTGTTTTCTATTGTTTTTTTTTTTTTTTGTTTTTTGTCTGTTTGGTTAAGAATTATATTCTAAAATGTACTTATGGCCAGATTTTCTTAGTGCATCTTCATAGTTTTTTTTTTTTCTTTTCATCAAATACTGTTTTGTTTGTTTGACGATCAAAAGTTCTTCAATATAATTGTATTGAAGACTTTTTAATACAAATGTGCACTGGTCTAATTTTATTATAGCCAAAAACTAAGTAATTATATATATGTATAACAATCAGTTCAGTAAAACATTTCAAAGCCTTAAATTGTTAGAAAGTAAGGTTTAAGATGGATATTGAGTGTTCAGCCTTTGAAAGTTTTTTTTTTCTGCTTTTAACACTCCGGCTCTATGCTGATAGTACAAATTTATGTGATTTACAGTATTGTGTATTACTTTTTTATATTACTTTAGACATATTTCGTAAATACTGTAAAAAAAAAAAAAATTTAATAGCTGCACATTACAAAGTTCTGATAAAGGAATTATATTTTCTGACAGTATTTGAACCTGCATCTCCTTGTAGGGAGAACCACAGTCTGATCTGATCTACTTTAGGCTACTCAGATTTAGATTTAGAGGTCAACAAAACTGAATTAATCTTTATAAGGAATGCTCATCACTTATTCAGATCTCCATGAAGCTTATATTTGCTAATTTCATTTTCATGTTCAAAATGTAAACAATAATTTTCATGAGTAATTTCTCAGTAGTTAATAAATTTTAATTCCAATTTTATATTATTTCTTATTACTTTATGGTTGGTAGACATAATTTATCTGAACCAAAAAAAAAAAAAAATTTACTCATGCAAGAGTATCCACTAAACATAATGTTATAAATTATAAGAAATGTCAGATTAGAATTAAAATTTATTAATTCCTTAAATTACTTTATTTCCTATACAAAATATTCTTTTTATCTTGTCATAATGATTTGAATTTTTATTACTAACTGAAATTGTCTTGTTTCATTCATATAGTTTGTGCAGAGTGTGAAAATTTCAGATACAAGAATGTGTTCAGTGTTAAATAAGGAAAATGTAGAAGGTAGCAACAGAAAGCAAGAAAGGACAGCATAAACTATAAGAAAACTGAATGTATGATCATCAGTGAAAAGAGGACCCCAAACTGCCAACTACAGGTCAAAGAAACTAAAATAAAGCAAATAAATTTAAATACCTGAGAAGTGTTCTGACAGAGAATGGCAGGTGTGACATTCAGATCTAAAGATGCGTTGGCATGGCCAAGGATGCATTTCAAAAGTTAACCAGTGTACAGGAAAATCTCATTGGAAACAAAGAAGAGAGTACTGGACTGCTATGTGATATCTATCCTTCTGTCTGAAAGTGAATGTTGGACAATCTCATCAAGAATAAAGGAGAGCCTTGAGGCAGCAGAAATATGGTTTTACAGAAGGATGCTTAGGATACCATAGACTGAGCATGTGAGCAATGGTGAGGTGTTGGAGAGGATGCAAATGAGAAGAAAACTCATACTTGACAAAAGAAAGAGATAGATGAGGTTCATGAGGAAGGAGGGCCTGGAGAATGTAATACTCATAGGATTGATAGAAGGAAAGAGAGACAGGGAAAAGCAGCAAGAGGCAAACTTGATAGGCCCAAGCAAATGGATGGTGGAGTTGGGTTTGGGAGAGATAATAAGAGGAAAAATATTAAGTGACAAAAGACAGTGGCAAGTGGAAGACTATGATCATCTATGGCCTGAAGGGACATGGCACATGAAGAATAATACTGCAGTCTATTCCTGGATAACAAAATCTCTTTTTTGTCTGTTATAACCATTTTCCTATTTCAGTGTTTACATTTTTATAAGACTTTTTCTTTTTTCCCTTATTTCTTCTTTTTTTTTTTCCTTATTTCTTCTTCTTCTTTTCTTTCCTTATTTCTTCTTTTCTTTCCTTATTTCTTCTTTTCTTTCCTTATTTCTTCTTTTCTTTCCTTATTTCTTCTTTTCTTTCCTTATTTCTTCTTTTCTTTCCTTATTTCTTCTTTTCTTTCCTTATTTCTTCTTTTCTTTCCTTATTTCTTCTTTTCTTTCCTTATTTCTTCTTTTCTTTCCTTATTTCTTCTTTTCTTTCCTTATTTCTTCTTTTCTTTCCTTATTTCTTCTTTTCTTTCCTTATTTCTTCTTTTCTTTCCTTATTTCTTCTTTTCTTTCCTTATTTCTTCTTTTCTTTCCTTATTTCTTCTTTTCTTTCCTTATTTCTTCTTTTCTTTCCTTTATTTCTTTTTTTTTCCCTTATTTTTTCTTTTTTTTTCCCTTATTTTTTCTTTTTTTCCCTTATTTTTTCTTTTTTTTTCCCTTATTTTTTCTTTTTTCTTCCCTTATTTTTTCTTTTTTTTTCCCTTATTTTTTCTTTTTTTTTCCCTTATTTTTTCTTTTTTTTCCCTTATTTTTTCTTTTTTTTCCCCTTATTTTTTTCTTTTTTTTCCCCTTATTTTTTCTTTTTTTTTCCCTTATTTTTTCTTTTTTTTTCCCCTTATTTTTTCTTTTTTTTTTCCCCTTATTTTTTCTTTTTTTTTTCCCTTATTTTTTCTTTTTTTTTTCCCTTATTTTTTTTTTCCCTTATTTTTTTTTTCCCTTATTTTTTTTTTTCCCTTATTTTTTTTTTCCCTTATTTTTTTTCCCTTATTTTTTTTCCTTATTTTTTCTTTTCCTTATTTTTTCTTTTCCTTATTTTTTCTTTTCCTTATTTTTTCTTTTCCTTATTTTTTCTTTTCCTTATTTTTTCTTTTCCTTATTTTTTCTTTTCCTTATTTTTTCTTTTCCTTATTTTTTCTTTTCCTTATTTTTTCTTTTCCTTATTTTTTCTTTTCCTTATTTTTTCTTTTCCTTATTTTTTCTTTTCCTTATTTTTTTCTTTTCCTTATTTTTTTCTTTTCCTTATTTTTTCTTTTCCTTATTTTTTCTTTTCCTTATTTTTTCTTTTCCTTATTTTTTTCTTTTCCTTATTTTTTCTTTTCCTTATTTTTTCTTTTCCTTATTTTTTCTTTTCCTTATTTTTTCTTTTCCTTATTTTTTTCTTTTCCTTATTTTTTCTTTTCCTTATTTTTTCTTTTCCTTATTTTTTCTTTTCCTTATTTTCCTTATTTCCTCGTTTCTTTCTTTCCTGTCTATAAGTAACAACTGGAATAAATAAGCATTTGCAAATTTTTCTATATTCCAGACCTTCAAAAGCAGAACTTTAAATTTAAACAGAACTTTTTAAATTTAACCTCTATACCAGCATTTCTCAACTGGCATGCCTGGATATGCTAATTTGCCCTGAAAGGTCGTCCAGTGTTCTCCAAGTTAACAGATAAGTAATATATGAATTGGATGTCCATTGTGGTACAGTGGATATTGACTCAGAACGACAAATAGGGGTCCAGAGTTCAAAATCCAGTTGAATTCCTTGCATTCACTTAGATTAATACCTTTTCCAAGGGTATTAGTTTTATCTCTTCCCTCCAGTTATGGGTTAGATAATAAGACAGATTGAGTTCTATAGCCTTGGCTGGCAACCAGTCTATCGCAGAAAGCAATGGCAACCTACTGTAGAATAATATTCTGCCCATTGAACAGGTGAAGAGGCTCATCCCTTGTTTCCTGTTTAGGATGTGGTTTCCGGCTTTCTCTTTTCCAATCTTTTCACTCTTACGTAGCTCCCTGCGCATCAGTGGCGTTATCGCCTTGCTCGGGGTGATATGATTAAAAAAAAAAAAGTCACTCACGTCTATTCCAAGACATGATCGCCCAAGGCATGTATCATGTATGGCACTTAACTGAATATATGAATTATTTTTGGGACAACAAGCACATGGATTCCTTGCCTTTACTTTCCTATTTTGTGACTAATTTTTCCTTAAGATTTAAAGAGCACTCCAGAGTTTTAGTTTTTCTACAAGTATGCCCAGAATTAAAAAATGGTTAAGAAACACTGATCTAAACTGTGATTATCATTAAATACATTTTTTTTAGAAATCCTCCTCTTACATATATTCATTTCTGACTGTGCAAACAAGGTTGCTATTGACCTGAACTGATTTACTGAGAAACAATTTTTTTCACCATTTCAAGGTTTATTATTAAGGTGGCACAATCTAGCAGCTTTTTTCTTCTTCCTGCTATTGTTTACATGAGTTCAACTTTACTGCGTTACTTTCTTTGTTTATTACAGCTGTTTCTGCTGCTACTCTTATTTCCACTTGGATTCAAATTGTTGCTATGTCAGGAGGAAAGTTTCCTTTCAAATTTGCAACAATTTAGAAATTTCAGATTCCTGTGTAATTTAATTCACTATATAATTTGTAGATTCAAATTGTAACCAATCTCTTTTGCTGCATTTCCTCCCTTTTAGTTTTTGAAAGAATATAAAAAAAAAAAAGAAGTTCTCTACCATTTTGAATGGTAGTTTCCTAACACACATTCTCCACCTACCTTGCTTGTCACTCTTTCTTGCATAAAAAGACTGCAGAGCTTCATTCTTCAGTGGTGCATAGTGAATATTACACTCTACCTTTTCTCTGATTATGATTTTCTATTTATAGCCATCAAATCTTTTATGAATTGGAAAAGATTAGATTTACGCACATACATAATCACATGTGTGCATACACACACGCATAAAAGTTGATATAAATGTTCATATCTTTGTTCCACTTACATATTTGAACTCATCATTTGCCACTTTTATTTTGACAACTACCAGGTTTATTGCTCGATTCCTGTTAGTGTTGTCTATTTGCCCTGTCAATAACTTTCAGTTCTTCTTTGATTTTCTTGCTTTTGAATCCTTCTATTAATAATCAGCCTTTTCTTATTTTTGCTTGGTGCATATTTTCCCGTTCAAATATTACAACATGTAAAAACTCTAAAGCTCCAGGCGAAACATTTCCAAGTTCAGTTTCCATACTAAATTCGATCTGTTTAATTTATTACTGATGCTTTCAGAAAAATTCAAAATGTAAATAACCAGTTTTTTGTTTTTAATAATTTAAAAAACTTATGTGTTGCATTTGCTTGCAAATACTTTTAACAATCTAAATGTCATTAAAGCAAATAATTAAAAGAACTATATTTCTTTCTTCTTTTTTTTTTTATACTGGATCCATTTTTATCTACAAGTGGTAACAATTTTTTTGAAATTAAACTTTATAGAAATTCTCAGTAGAAGGAAATTGGAACTTATTGTTTGTTTTTGATGCTTAGTATATATAAAAATCTTGTCCTGAAAAGTATACACAATTTTTTACTTTTACAACAAGAATTCACGACTTTAATTGTAAAAATCTGACATAAATTATCATTTGCTCAATTGAATATTTTGTTTTTTGTGTTTTTTACCCTATAGCATTCACCTCCAGAATATAGCAGATTAATGTGAAGAGATGAGCATTCAAAATATAAGCATGAAAAATACCCCCCCCCCCCCAAAAAAAAAAAACCCCTGCTAAATAAATATATTGCTGTGTGGATAACATAATTGAAAAATCAAATTGCAAAGGTGATTAATTTACAATAGCATAGTCTGTATGTCTGTTGGCATCATGAAATGCTACAAAATTGACCTTTTTCATTTAATTTTACATTTCTATTAAAAGATCTGCTACTTTTTTGGTGGTCAGAGGAGTTTGGTGATAGAATTCTACAAATAAGTATACTAACTTTTTATTCAAAAAGGTGAAAGTTATTTTAATCAGTTAAATACAAGTTGTTCTACAGTTTTTGGATATGGCATTAACAGCAAAAAATGTTCCACATTTTTATTTTTACTGATTAGTGTATTTTTTTTAAAAGTTGAATAAAGTTAATGTGGAGGCAGTAATAATTAATATGCATTAATCGTGATTATAATTGTTCTAACACAGTTTATCTTTAATGATTGAAAGTTTAAAAGAATTTTAATATTTACAAAAAATGTATTTCTGAAAAGTACAGAAATTTTACCAAATATATTAAGGCATTTTTATTATCATTTGTCTCTCACAAATACACACACACACATGCACGCATACATGCTTGTGTGTGTATATAATCAACATAGTGACTATAAGTTACATGCTTTAATGGGTTGAAGATCCCATTAAAGCATGTAACTAACAATCATCATACAATATTGATTCCTATGTCTACATTGTCTATATCAATTAAATGCTCTGATACTGAGCACTCTTCTATTAATATAGCCAATTTGAAAGTGTGTGGTATCTAATACAGCTCAATATCATAGAGCATTTATTGATATAGGTGATGCAGACATAGGCAGCAACATTGTTAATTACATGCTTTAATAATATGATCTTTAAAACAAGCTTTGAATATTCCATTAAAGCTTGTGAGTAACAGTCACCATATAATGTTGATTATCTATCTATCTCTCTATCTCTCTCTCTCTCTCTATATATATATATACACACACACACACATGCACTCAACAAAAAAAAAACTTCACATGAAAAAAGGTCTAATTAGCCATTTTCAGAAATAACATGTCTTGTTGGCATTGTTTGAAGGCTATATATGCTAACTTTTATGATCTGAAAAATAAACAAAAAATACTTTAATTTCTGGATATGAAAATAGTAAATTTAGGTTTTGAATAATCTTTGTATGTTTTATATATATATATATATATATATACTCTCTCACACACAATAAAATAATATACAAAAATAGTTTTCATTCAATTTTTATATTATAAGGGTGACTCTGACATATTTTGGAGTAACTATCAAGTTTTATGCTCACCAATTTTTATAAATGTCAAATGTGAATGCAATACACATTTTTTTCCTTTTTTTCCACTATGCAATTAGGCTTATAATTATCTTAAATTTTAATGGGTTTTCCAAGCCTAATGACTAGAATTTGCCCATAATAGACAATCCTCTCTATTATGAAATGCTCATTGATTAATGTCTTTCTTCAGTTTTGATTGTCATAGAACAGGTATTGCCATATTAATGTAAAATTTTGAAAATATCAATTATATTGACACACTCCAAACATTCTTATATTTATAATAAAGTGTATTTTGTCTTAAACTTAGAAACTTTATATATCTTCCTGTTTTTTTCTTGTGTGTAGTCTGGCTAGTTGGGGTACTAATTCTCTGGTCACTAATTTGTTCAATTTGGTTTGGAATTGAATTTTCTAGAGGAGATACTGTTGTTGATTTATTCTTCATTATTCTTGGCCATTAGAACTTCAACCCTTATTCATTCATCACTCCACCATGCATATTAACTGATAGTCGTGTATCTTGTAAAGTCCATTTTTAAACTGACTGTTATTCTAATATTGTCCATTCATTATTTTGCCAGCATATCATAAGCAATTAAGAATTTTTGCATTAAATATTTCCATCTTAGAAATACAGTTGTCTGTAAATGTAGTTTCACTGTCAGCAATTGATCTCCGGGTAATGAAATAAAAATGGTGGAAGCTGTGGTAGATATTCATATATAAATGATTTAAAGTATTTAATTTTATGACTTGAATGAGGCTGTTTGTAAAAAGTTGTATATGCTTTTGTTAATATTAATGTTTGTTTACAAACATTTGAGGACAAAGATCTAATTGGGATGGAGTAAATGCTCTAATAATTAAAGTGATTTTATTAAATTTTTAGCAAAACACATTATGTATAACCATTAATAAAAAATGCAGGACTCTTCTTGAACAGCTGTAATGAATCTGGCATTTTGTAATGTAATTAAGTTTTAGAACTTCTTTTAATATAGTTGTGACATTGATGCGTTTTATATATCTAGATTAGCTGTTACACTTTACAGCTTCAAAGTTTGATATTATCTAATTACCATGGAATCCAACAATATAAAGTTAATTTCTACTAGAAGTACTTCTCTATTGTGTGTGTGTGTGTATATATATATATATATATATATATATATATATATATAGAGCTTCAAAGATAATTTTTTATTGGTAGTAGAAACAGCATCTTCAGATTGGCTCAGAATGTTTGACTTTTATTATTTCATATTTGTAGATTATCTTTTTTTAACTCCTGATGTGGACCCAGCAAACTTTGTCTGGATATATAAATCTTTTAGATCTTGTCTAAAATTTGTTAGCTGAGGTGTTTTAAACATTAATCTGAACCAACCACATACAATGATATAAATCTTTAAAAATGATATTGTAAGCTTATAGTAAAGACATCAAAGAATGCTCTGTATTCAATCTCAGATCAGTACAATCTGGAAGAATATGCATACAAAATAAATATATAGAATGAAATCTAGAATCATTCCTTTAGTAATTGTAAAACTTTAGACAATTCAAATCTTATGAAGAACTTTCAACAAAGTTTTGATAAACAAAAAAACAAATTATAATTTAATTTCTTTTGTTTATTTTTCCTTTTAAGTTTCTCTACCTCTTTAAGATTTCAGGTTTGGAGATCTTTCTTCTTGTGGTTTATTAAACAAGTTTGAATATTTCAAATCTTGGAGTTTCAAATACTTCTTTGAAGCAAAAGTAATTAGTAAATACTTAACTTCCTGCATGTTTTAATAAGGTTTGATCTGATAAATTGTTACTTCTTGATAATGTCAACTTGACAATTGGGATTTTCTCTTTGAAACTGGAAGGTAAAAAAGACTGGAATAACAAAATGAAAGCATTACCTAAAAATATAAGAAACAAAAAAAAAATGATTTTGCAGTTTAAATAGACTTGTTACCTCTTAATTCTTAAGACATTTTATAAACATTTTTTTTTTGTTGAATGTATTCACTTAAAACTGCTTTGAAATTGATTATTCAGTGATGCTATTTTGAAGTTAAATTCAGGACTTGTAACAATGACCACCTTCAAGTTAGGTTGAAAAATTATCTTGTATTCTTAATATATAATAGGAATAACTGCTTTGGAAAACATGGGGTGGGGGTGTCTAGGATCATCTTAAAAATACTTATTTTTTTAAAAAATTGTATTGCTTGAAAATTTTTCTGCTATCACTCTCAAATATTCACTTGCACATCTTATGCCACTTTATAGATATAGATAACACATGAATTTTAATCTCATAAAATATATTTAATGGTATAACTCTTTAGTCACTGATCCAGGGTCTCTTGAGACAGACACCACACACATTTGATTGCACACAAAACAACCATACATCAGTTCAGCTGGGAATATTAAGAAAAAATGTTAATACACCAAATATTACTTGTATTCTCCCTATGTGGCCAAGTTCCAAACAAATTTCTTTTCCTGCATTTATTACATATTAATAGCTGTGAATAGGGATGATGTGCCATCAAATAGGATTATATAATTATAAAACATTAGCAGTTGTATTTTTGTGGAGATGATTTTCAAGGTTTAATTCCATATATACGAAGGTGTAATTGAACATAAGTTAGTTGTTAATTGTCTTTAGTTAAAGTAGATTCTCTTGGTTTTGAGAATTTGAAATTTGTCTTTCAATTATTCAGTGTCTAAGTGAACATTTATTTAAATCGGATCAGTTGTCTGTATTGAAAACATTGCAAGTAAAATTCACCTGCTTTCTTACTCTCTATATAAATATAGATGTTTGTTTTATAAAGAAATAAGTATCCATTTTATTCATAAGTTTATGCTTGCATCCAAACTGAAAGACTAATGCGATGAAGGAAAAGTAGTACATATTTAGATTTAGTGACATTAAAATGCAGGATCTAAACTTATTTATAAATGGAACTTTGTCTGTGTGTGTCCGTTACCTATAGACTCCGAAATGGCTGAACCAATTTCCTTGAAAATTTACACAGTTGAACTACAAGAGTTTGCGAGTGTTCTTAGCTAGGTTTTGTGTTGAGGTACCTCTGATAAATATCGATAATCGAAAAAATCGGGTTATAGAAGGAGTGGTCCGATTTTAATCAAATTTGATACACTCATAGACAAAGACATAAGAAATGATATTCAGAAGTTTCAAGGTTGCAGTTCTTAAGTGCAGAAAATCGATAATATATTAATATATATAAGGCAAGATGTGTGTGTGTGTGTGTCTGTTTATCTGCCTGTATGTCTGTATTTTTTCAGCCCTTTTATTTTAGTTTTTGGTTCGAGTTTGGCTCTAAGTAGTTATAATTATAGTTCTTAGTCTCAGCCATGATACCATTTACTCGGAGGACTTATATAGACTTCAAAATTCAGTTTACGACGGAAAAAACTTTATTTGATATCTATGCCAGGAAATCAAAATTTGACTTACATCCATTCATTTTTCTTTCAGTCTACGGTTTCGCTTTAACTGGAAACAACTATTGCCTTTTAGTCTTTCGTGCCAACGTCCAAAGAGTCTGAGCTCCAGGACCATGGATTAGTTTTAAAGGTTTCATTACACCCGAGCAACGCCGGGCTATACTGCTAGTAAATAGATAATTCTTTGCAAAAGTGTTTATATACTATATGACTCAATAATTGGCATATTTGGAAAAAAAAATATCAGATGCCATTTTATGATTTTACTAGAAGAACAAAAATAATCAGGAAAAGGATATTTGGTCAGGAGATAAACTAAAATACTATTTATTGAAATTACATTTTTCAATCAAACATTTTTGACATATTGTAACTGTAAGATACATTAATAAAAAAAAATCCTAATTGATTTTGCTTATATTTACATTTCTTTCTTAGACTATATAATGGTCATCACTCTTAAATATTACTTTTTTCTCTAACCACTTGTTCATTGCCAATTGTGAATTTGAAAGCTGAAATAGCTTTACTGATGTGCTATTATTGGCAGTAAACAAGTGATAATCAATAAGGATTTAGCCTCAGTATTCAACTCAAGGTTCCTACGAGGTTACATTGTGCGTACGTTGTTCAAATATGCTTTCTTAACTATTTACATCTTGCTGATCTTCTGTGATGATTGTTCTTTTGCCCTCCAATCTTTTAACTCAGTGGTGATAAGTTTCATAAAAATAAAGAGCTCTTGTCTAATTACAATTAATGATAATCATATTGATAGTAATGTGAAATTGTATATGAATTATTGATGAGAAGAAATAGTCAGGACTGGATAAGTAATTCTATTGTAATTCTTGAAAAAGTTTATATTTATTATTTAGATTTCATTTTTTCAATTTTAGTTTTGTAACTTTTTTTTTTTTTTTTTAATGAAAAAAAAAACTTCAATAATTTTACTTAAAAAAACACTACACATGCATAATATTTTAGTTTGGTTATAGTAAAGAAGCAATGTAGTTATATTGTAATAATTTTAAAATTATAATTTATAGATCGGTCCTTAGTTTGCTGGAAATAATTGCTTAAATTTGCTTCAGAAATTCAGAATTTATTTTAGGTAAACATACTGTTCTGAGTATTTATAAATTACTATATTTATAATATTAGGTTTTTCTATAAAATATTGCATTCCATAATTTGGAAAAGTAATCATCATTCCAAGAGTCTTTTATAATCTGAACTTGTGTTGATTTTGTTATTGTTTCAGCTGATAATTTTCAGTTTTCTTCAGCTTTATAATCTACACAAAATTTTTTTCATCTTTTGATACCAATTAACTCTTTCCTTATAGATTATACACCACAAAGAAGGATGTAGAATAAGTTGAATTTTGAAATGCAATAATGAAAACAACACAGTGAATAGCTTGAGTATTCTTAACTTAGTTTTTCTTATCATTGGTTTTGCCTAAGAATATCTGGTGATTAAGAATTTAATCTCTTGTTTAAGTAGAAACCATTGTAGTTGAAAATTTAGCTTTTTCTAACACTTTGTACTTAGTTCTTAAAAAAATACCTTTGCACAGAATTGTTATAATTTTTGCAAGTAAAATTTCAAGCTTAATAGATGAAAAACCTATTTCTCTGTCCTATATTAAAATATTTTCTTTCTTCCTAAAATACCTTATATTCTATATGTCTAGATCTTGCAATATTTTTTGTCATGTTAAATTGGCCTCCTTGTTTAGCAAAGAACAGGAGTTTTTTTTTGTTTTTTTTTTTCTTGCAGTTGGTCAGATAACTGTCAGAAACTCAATCAGCAGCCTTTGGGACATGCCTGCCTGTAAGCAGCAAATTGCCTTCCCTCAATGTCAAGTCACTTCCTTTTTAGATTTTGGCATTCTGATTCAACTGGAAATTGCTTTATTCTCCAAGTTAGGTCATCTTAATGGCATTTTGCTGTGATGGAGGGGCCATTTTTTTATGTTACACTATATAAAAAAAACAAAAAAAACATACCAGAATTGGATAGTTAGATCATTAGATAGATGATGTGAAACTACAATTATTTGAATGGCCAAACTTTTAATTTGATAATTTATTTTTCTCTAAACTAAAATAAAATCCTGTTCTTTTTCCCCTTTTGTTTTCTTGTAAATCTTTTTATTTATTTATTTATTTTTATATATATATATATATATATATATATATATTTTTTTTTTTTTTTTTTTTTTTTAATTAAATTTAGTTTTTCTTATATCTGGTTGTGAACAAAATAAAATTTAAAAAGTAAATATTTTAGCATTGCACTTTGATCCATCTGATTACCATGGAGAATGTTCAAAGCATTTGAAAATTAAACAACACTTGTTTTACTTCCTTGCTATTTTACATTTGTTACTGCTACGGTCTGGACGAATAAAATTCCCGTAAAAAGTTCCTCTGAGTTTCAGAAACTTAGTTGAATTATTGTTAATTCAAATTTATTTACTCAAAACTTATATCACTGTTATCATCACTCTTTTGACTTGTTTGGAAAATGTCTATCTGAGGCTATTTATATATCTTGGGTTGAGTTCAAAACTTTAGATAAAAGAATCTAAAAATGTGATTTTTATTCTGTTTATTCTTAGCATTAATGTAAAATCAGGAGAAATACATCTTTAGTACTTTTTAAAATTTACAAACAATATCTGCTTTTTAAAATCTATAACTTAGCTTTTGATAGGACATTTTGTCTTTCTCAGTTGGTACAAAGACCATGAATCTTTGAAATAATCCTGAAAACATAACAGCTGATTTTGTAATTATAAACATCAGTGTATAACTTACAGTGAGAAATTTATTGCCTTTGTCTTTACTGAAAGTTCTATTGGATTTACATGAAAAATTGATTTTGTAACAGAATGCCTGTGGAGATATATGGTGTTTTGTCAGGTTAGTAATTGTTCAGATAGTTTATGCTAAAAATTCTATTGCTTGCTAATGGATAATTTTTAAGTGTTAAGAATTTGAAGTTTATTTTGCTTCAGTGATTTTGCAATAACTATTTTTTGGCATTTCATTCCTTCCAATTTTCTAAATGTCTACTTGTGAAAAACTTAACTTTTTCTAAGAAAAGATTTTGTAAATGAAGTATAAAACTATGCATAATGTTTGTAAAATTGTATGCAAAAAGTAGCTAAAGTTTTCAGCCCAAACAATAAATAAAAAAAAAACAAACAAACAAATTCTGATGTTTGGTAATTTGGACAAATTTGAAGTGGGTTGGGTTGAGAATTTCTCAGCTACCATTGTCTTGCTGTGTTACTTCACTCCTCTTGATAATTGGCTATTCATTTATATTGTAAATCAATACTAGCCTTAAATTTTGATTAATGTAGTAAATAATTGGGCCAGTGTTTTCCTCTGATATTCCATAACTAACAAGAGGAATAATTATTAATTCAATCAATGAGGGAAGACTTTAAATTTATGAATATCGAGCAGTTTTGTAAATGAGTAATAAAATTAAATCCTATGCGTCGCCCACAAAATTTGTTATTTAATGTTTTTTTTTTTTTTTTTTTTTTTTTTTTTGGAGATATATATGAGTTTGGTCATTTGATCAATTTTGAGTTGTGTGTTTATTTTTCAATTTATCAAAATTTTAATTTTGGTGTATTTTTCGCCATTTTAGTTCTGCATTCCTTAAAATTTATTCTTGTATTTTTCTTGCGTATGGCAACTTCTGAACTTGGACTGATATATTAACACTTACCAAGAGCAAATTATACTTGCTCTCTGTCTTTCTCCTTTCCTGTTTTTTTCTTCTCCCGCCTGTTAATGAGCATACAATTTCATACTTAATTATCTCATTGTTGAAAATATCGATTTCTTTTGTTTATATGTAAATTTTTTTAGACTTTCAGACAGATGATTATTTTATTTTTATATCCTGTTGCTTGTTTAAAGGAACACTCATGTATAGTAAAAATGAATGAGTATTGAGATATTGATTGTAGACTAAGGTTTCTATGAATAACTAACATGGTTGATGCTTTAAATTTGATTATAATTTGTTAATGATTAACAAAACAAAAAACCAAATGAAAATTTGATCATTTTGTACCATTTCAAATGTCAACCAAAATTTAACTGCTAACATCTTTTGTTACATATTTTCATATTTTATGCTATCTTAACATTAATTCATGATATTTTAAAATTATTTTCATTGTCACTTTTTCATATAAAAATATAAACAAAACCAGAAATAAGGTTTATTTTTTTATACCGAATTAGTCAACATTTAATCATAAAACAAATTCTGTTGATTTTTATGATTATAGTTTTTATATGAATATTAATCAGCATTCAAAGAGCTTTCTAAATATATACAACTTGACCATATTGGAAGATATGAAAATGTTAGAATATAGTGGCAAATAACAAAATCCACCATTTTGAATTTTACCCAACTCAGTAAAACTGTAACTCAGTTCACAGTCAAGTCCATCACAAAATTTTGTACATATAAAGCATACAAATTTGTCAAATTTAAAAAAAAAAAGTCAAGGTTAAATTCTTATTTGACCTTTTTAAACAAAAAATATAGATCACCTTTTAGATCTATCCAAGTACTTTAAAATAGTATATAATTTAGCTTTGTAGGTAAAAAAAAAAAATTAATGTTTAAACGTTGACTATTTTCCCAAATTCACCTTTATTCTAGAGATGTAAAATAGGTACCATTCAATTCCTATCATTAAGCCCTATAAATAAGCCCCAAATTTGGAAAAGAAATCTGTGTTGGTGATGGTCAGACCCTTGTTGATTTTATATGAAATGACGCCTATAAAGTTAGAACATTGAGTGAATTATTGCTCTTTGAAAAGCAGAGATCAATTTTGACAGTTCATTATCAGTAGAAACTTTGATCATTGTGAAATCAATTTATCTATTCATCTAGAATTTCAGAACCAATCCATATCTTTGTTGTCTGTTTATCTTGAATTGAATAAAAGTTTTACTTTAGGTGTGTACAATTTTCCAGCATTTGTTTTAGCTAATCAATAACTAGTGTACATATTTGTTAATGATAAATGATTTTTTTTTCTGGCCTCTCTCATACCTAGTACCAATGTTTTGGACATTTACAAATTCCATATTGACAAAACAAAATGATGCTGGAAAGTTGTGGATTAAATATTTATAATTGAAAACCTCTTTAAATGTTTGCCCTGATAAAGAAATTATTAATTGATTATTGATTAAAATCAATAGTTTAATGATATCAAGTCTGGTTCATATGCTGTGTGAGGATGAATTTCCCTTTTCAACTCCATTATGCTTTCTTTGTTTTGTTGGTATTATAAAAAAAAAAAAGTATGGATGAGCATTATCATTCAGCAGCACAATCTTTTTCCCCAGCTTCCCTGTCCTATAAATGACCTTTTCCAATGTAACATTCAAACCTCAAAGCTGATGACTGCAATACTTATCAGTAACATTTTCAACAGGCTTTAGCAATTCTTTATAAATAGTATTCCTTTCATGTTCCACTCAATACATAGCAATGACATTTTTCTACAAAAAAGAAAAGCTCAGTTTTACTGTTAACATCACAAAATGCTGTTCTGGATCCACACATGATTTTCAGTAGTTTAAATTATTGTATTGAATCCACTTTTCTTATTGCAGGTGATATGATACTGTCCAATGTTTCATTTTCATCATTCATGTTGAACTTTTTTTAAATTCCTCTTTCTCTGTATTTTGCAAACATCTTAGATTGGGTTTGAGTAAACTTCCCTGTTTTGTAAATGGTGAAACTATTTACTAACCTAGAGATCATGTGCTGCTGAAGAAAATGTGAAAACAAAGCTTAGTTACTTGAGATAAGAAATTCCTCTGATGACTTCCCATGGCTTAAAGGTAAAGCATGCTTGCCTTAAAATTGGTTTATCTGATGGAATAAAGGTTAAATTATTGGAAAGCACATTTTAGTAGGACCCATTCTCTAGGCTAAAAAAACAAATTTGGCTTTTTTATTTTTATATTTTTGCAATATATGCATTACTCTTCAGAAATGAATTGAGTTCTTTCAGTGACTTGTGTTTGTGTGTACACACACACTGCTTATATACAACACATTAAAATTTCCCTTCTCTGATTCCATGTGCCTATGATTTAGCAGGTAGCAACTCTGATTGACACCAAATTGGTCGAGTTTCGATCCTGGTCAGAAGTAAGTGGAAGTGTCTAGCCACACTGATGAGCTGTGAAACAGGCTGGTATGTGGATGACTAGTATATTATATATATTGTAGAATTAAAACTATCCGTTGTTTTTAAAGCATCTGAGAACATCTGTGTGAATATATTTTTCTTTCATTTCTAACTTTGAGTGAGATTCTCATCTAAAAGACCAGCAGGTTTTATTTGTATTACAAGTTATTTTTTTTCTTTAAGCATCTGGTGTTGACCTTTTGCATATACTTAATAAAATGCAGGGTCATCAAAGGTTGAATCAATTTAAAAATCTTTCAACCATTAATGTCAATTCAAAGGTTATAAATTGAAAGAATTTAACATTTTATAAATCTAAGGTTTCTGATTTTTCTATTTATACATCATGGAAAACTTGATAAGCAATACACTCCACCCTCGTCTATTGAACAGGTTAAGAGGCTCATCCCTTGTTCCCTGTTTAGGATGTGGTTTCTGGCTTTATCTTTTCCAATCTTCTCACTATTATGTAGCCCCCTGCACATAAGTGGCATTACCACCTTGATTGGGGTGATACGATTAAAAAAAAAAAAAAATTCCTAAACTTTTCACTTTTCAAACACTGGAATAATATCCTTTGATTTGTATAATAACAAATTATTAAAAATTTGCAAGCAGTCATGTGTCTTTATCCTTAAAAAATTGAGTGGGAAGCAGGTTTACATTTCAAGTGTATTCAAGATTTGATTTGGACAGTCTGTAAATTAAATCTATTTTTAAAATTAGGTGTTTTTTTTATTTTTTTTTTATTTATTTAATGATATTAATTTTATTTTTTCCAGGTATCATTCTACCTTAATGGACAAATTCTAACAAAAAAATGTATACAACACAGTGGAAAGAAAGGTAATGTACCTATTTTTATATATTACTAAGTTTGTAACTTATTCAAGTTAAACAAGTAACAAATTTATTTTTTCTTTGCTGTCTCAGGTTTGATTTACAAACAAATATTCTTTCCTAACTATTTCATTTTTAAATGTTTATGAAGAGATACTTCTCAAAGTTTAAACAGTTTTTATTTGTAAATTAAATTGCTTTTGAAAACCAGTTAATGTATTTTAGAACATTGTAGCAATGATAGGTAGGGAAATTTAAAATTATTTTTTTTACTTTCAAAATAAACATATCATTAATTTCAGCATTATATATTCAACCTGGAGAGGTAATTTTAGTAGAGCAAATGTATATATTTAGCTCAATTCCAAGTTAAATCTTTTATAGATCACATTTTCCAGAAAGAACTCTTTGCAGACTCTAAGCAAAGCCTTGTTTGGTCAACTTGACTGCAAATTATCCACTTAAAGTATCAAGCTAATTGATCTGTTATGTAATCACATAAATTTGGACATCTATTTCATAATTTTTATTTTTTTTAAATCTTATATCTCTCTCACTTTGAAAGGATGAATATATTTTCAACCTATTTTCCTATAGCTAAATTGCTACTGTCAATTAGCTGACAAGAAAATTATTTTCAAAAATAAATAAAATACTTTAATTTCCATGAATTAAACTGTAAAATAAATGATATTGGGCCAAACCAGAATGAGAAATGTTTGCAGGCAAAGTACTAAAATTTTACTATATTTGGTTGCAGATAAGACCTCTCTGCTTCTCTTGCCTAAAAAGCCCCTCAAAAGAATTTCCCTATATATATATATATATATATATATACACAAAGTTGCAGTATTTGTGAGGCTAATAATGTTTGTTCTCAAAACAATATTAGATGGTATGGGAAAGTTCCTAGACTGTACATGCTCTGATTGTACCATTCAGCAGAAATGCTCATTGCTGCAAAGTTTCTTGAGACTTCCTACTATCTACTTATGTTCATTTATTACACAGGATTTTGTAACATGCTGAAACAGCCTTGCATTCATTGCAACTACTGAAAAGTTATAACAATGTGTTTGGTAAATCTATTCAAAAGACCTTCAAAATATCTTGTCAGGCTTTTTAGTGGCACATGCTATTCAAAGACGGCCAGATGTTAGTTCAAAATAATTTTTTATCATAACAAATCACTAGTAAGACAGGAGATGTATATAAAAAAAGCATCTCTATGAGGACAACCTTCAAACAAGCTCTTGAAACCAGTTTATCTGCTAGGAAATCATTATGAGAGAAACTTGAACATTTATTGCATTACTGAGGCTTGCCTACCAACTCTTTAACAAGTGCTGGGGTCATTCTTCATAAGAGATGGAGGCTATGCTTAAATAATGAAGTGTATCATTTACTGGTGCAATGGTGTTTTTTATTTACTTATGAAATACCTAAATTAATAGAAACTACTGATCCTTCTGTATTTTTAGTCTTACTTTTCTTTATAGTCATTAGAGGAAAACCAATTTTTCAAGAACCTAATGTCTGAAAATAAGATTAACTATTTCTTACAATATTCTTTTAGTCAATGGCATTCAAAAACCTTCATTACTACATATTCCTTAGAAAAAGAAAGATTCAACAGATATTTCTCATGTCTTTGGTGCAAAGTTGAGTAACTGTTCAGCTAGTATTTACCTGGACATTATAGACTACCAATACTTGTAGCCCCAGGTGGATGTGTGTAGGGGATCTTGTATGCCTTCAGATATGGTAACTTGCATTAGCTGATGCATCTGTATCATAGGTTATTAATTTAATATTTATATTTTGTCATAATCTCTAAATAAAAAAAATTTAAAGGAGGAAAAAATGTGTAACTTTGCTACTTTTTGTTATCTTCTTTGTGCAAATTTTCATGTAAATATTTCATACTCAGTTCACTGCTTGCATCCAATACTGAAAAAAGTGTACAAAAAAGATGTATAAACAATAATTACATACTTTCAAAAAATATTTCTTAAGCATTATATATTAATTATGCAAAATAGTAATTTCCTTTTTCTTATTCTCACTTTTGTTGATTCTTGTTTTTATTCTTCATAATCCAATTAGAATGATTTTAGATGTTTTCTGGGTGATGAGGGGGAGTAAACTAACCAGTACAGAATGTGATGGAATAGATGTGATTGGTCTTTTGTAAATAAGGAAATCTGTTATCCTACGTTCTTTTATTTGTTATTATTTTGAGTTTAGTTTTACAAATTCCAGTATCAGAAGTCCCCAAATTAAAAAAGTGGGGGTAGTCAAAAATATAGGAGAAAATAAATTTTATACTATTGAGTAAAACGTTAGTAACTGTTAATGAAGATTAACTTTCTCTCTCCTTTTTATTTTATATATTTTTTTTAAACAACCCTCTTTTTGACATTAAAATGCTTTAGCACAATTTTGTGCAAGTTTTGATATAAAAAAAATGGTTTTGATTAATGGATTTTGGTTGGTTTTACTTTGTGTATTAAAACAGCAGCTGTTTTATTCTTCAAAAATAAAACCTGATAAAATTTCTTTGTTACATTCTTGAACCTTCTTGATAAGTTTTACTTTTCTTTCAAAATGCCATAAGAGAGAAAAATTAAAGGAAAATTAATACCATTAAAAAAAAAGAAAAGAAAAAAAAAGACATTTTCTTCACTGACCCTTGATTTTTCTGGTGATATGACACCTTATCAAATTAGACCACAAATATTTTGCTGCTGGTGTGCATGAATGTATTCTAGATGGGACCAACTATACTGATTCCAGATCCATACACAAAATTGTTTGAGAAAGTCTGAATTTTAGTATGCACATGCAAATGATTGAAAAGGACCTAGTCTTATATTCATTACTTTGAACTATTAAAAAGCAAAAGTTTTCTGCTATCGGGACAAAAATAATTTTGTACTAGATTAAATTATATCTGCCAATTCCAAATTGGTATTCAGGTTTTTAGATATGTGCAAAGCATATTGATACTCTTGGTAAATATTATAGTACATTTGCATTCAAGTGAGCTGATGGCAAGGGGATTCTTCATTTGTGTTAGTTGAATAAAACTTTGAGTTTCCTATAGAGGTGAAAACTATACTGATTGAATAAACACCATGCTAAAAGCATATCAAAGAATAGAAAGCTGAAAATAGCTCTGGGTGCTGTATATGATGAGCTTGGTGAGTTCTTCCAGGACATATCTGGGGTGTCAAGTATAACACTAAACCTGATGGGTTACTATTGAAGATTCCTAAAACTGAGGACAAGCTCAATACACAAGAGCAAGTGTTTCTGATATCAGAAATAAATTATTTTCCTTGAAAATTTATTACTTACTAATATACTATTTGCCTTGACTATAACCATGCTATATACAATACTGGTATATTATTAATATAATCCTTGCTATGAATATATATGTCAGGCATGGTGGAGCAATAGATAGCCTGTCAGATTGAGGAATCAGAGCAGAGTTGGAAATTCCATTTGAGTTCATTGCCTTCACTTGTGTACTAATACTCTTGGTAAAGGTATAAATCCATCTCTTCCTTCTCGTTATGGCTAAATAGCAGGACAGACTGAGCCTTATAGCTTTGGCTGGAAACCAGTCTAGGAGAAAGAAAACTGAATTCAAACCATCTGTTGCTTTTTGTGTATTGCCTCTTTAACGTCTAAGAGAAGAAACTGGGTAATCTCAACATACCCAGTGCAGAAGTCATTGCACTATTTTACCTTGACTGTTACCATGAAATACATTTGTAAGATGCAGATAAATAGTGACCACGATGTTGCAAAATTATGCTAACTGAATAAATGATGACATATAATGTGTGTATATATCTTAACCTGAAATGGTATGGCAATTCTGAATACGGATTCAGAATGAGTACAATTGATTTAGTCTACACAGCATCATTTGTTTGGGTAGTTGACAAACGTTTTTGTTGTTGCCTAGTGATCTCAATAACATTTAGCTGTTAATATCTGCATTAACAAACCAAAGCTGCTTTGGTAATCTTTAACTTTTGTGCCTGCAAAAACATGTGAGAAGGATGATTTTTTTTTTTCTCTTGGCACTGCTATTATTTTAACTATCTTCACTCCCTTGTCAATGTTTGTTTTTAAAAAGTGATAATTAGAATTTTGATAAAACCCAAACATATGAAAGTGTTCTTTGAGAATTGACAACAAAGTATTAAACATACTTTATTTATTAGATTGTTTATTTACAAGAATAATTTTATATTTACAATATTCTAAAAATGTGAACCACCAATAGAATGAAATATTTATCATTTATTAAATTATAAAGAAATCTGAAAATATTTTTATTCCTAAATTTAAAAAAAAAAATTATCAAATATGAAAATTTAAAGAAATAATGAATAACTGTAATTAAAAATTTTGAAAAAAATACATGCAGCAATTGATATTTTTATAAAATGATGCATTGTAGATGGTTTACCTATGTTGATAATTTTTGTAAAATTTTTGAATAAAAATATTTTTTTCCACATTTCTTTGCCAAATTGTAATGATAAATCTTGCATTGTACTTGGTTCACATACTTTTATATAATCTTGTTAATAAACATTGCTGGTGGAATGAAGTTACTACAAAATAAGTCAAGGGAAAAATTGTCCTTTTGATAACCATTTTTTGTTTGTTCTTGCAGGTATGAAAGTTAGTTTGCCACAACTTTAAATACAACATCAAAAACTTGTAATGATTAAAAAAAGATATGATTTGTCTATACTTTTGAGATGAGGTATTTACACTATTTACATTGTTCAGTCTGTCATTATCTTTACTGCCAGAGCCGAAATGTCATAAACATGGCAATTAATGATGAGGACAATAGTTTGAACAATGTAAATAGTGTAAAGATATGATTATTACCAATTCTTATAGTTGTAAAAAGCCAATAAAAAAAAATAGTTGTTTCTGAATCTCTTGTATCTGTATGCTTGGTAAGTGTTCATAATTGTGTGTGTGTGTGTGTGTGTATAAAATTAATATTTGACAAATTTTTTTTTTTAAATAAATGAAATTCTTTCTTCTGAATTTTTGTTTTTATAAGAACTCATTGAAACCCATTTTTTTATAAGAGAAGAAATTCTAGCTACTTTTGTTCTTTGTAAGCTGTCTTAGGAATTTAAGTTTCAGCAAAAAGAAACAAAAAAAAATGCAATGAGGTGATGTGTGCATGGATGGGTTAGGAAATGTCTCATTGTATGGCTGACCTCCCTCAACTAGCCCACCCCAACAGCTAGTGACTGATTGTAATTCTTGGCCTTAATCTTTTTGTTTCTTCTCTCTTACATCTTCACTGGTAGAATTTCATTTCTGTTGACTTAAGAGCAGATGAAAATTGTTTAGAGTTGCATAGTGTGTATTGCACAGTCTCCTTATAAGACAAGTGTACAGTTCTGTGCTGTTAACCAATCTAGTCAACAAACAATAGTTCTACTTCTCAGAGAGAGCTGACTCATACTTGGAATATTTCTCACAGTATATGGGGTGTAACACACACACCCATACAAATGGCCAAACTTGATATTGTGGATAATGTACATTAACCCAAACATTACTGACTTGTCCATGTTTAATTTTCTTTTTTCTTATTCCATACTGGAAGACTTGTCCAATGTTTGCTTACCATTCTGGATTTTTATATCTATGCCATACCTAGTCTATACTGTCAGTTGTTCTTTTTAGTTTGAGTATTAATTAAATAGGCTTTCCTTTAGTAAATCACTTTCTCTAAGTAAAAAAAAAATCACCTTAAAGTGACTACTGAAAACCAACTTGTTGCAGTTAGTACTAATTAACTAATGTCATTCGTAACTTTTGTTCAAATTGGTTCATTAATTAAAATTAGTGAGGATCTTGAAACCACTTTTTTTTTTTCCTAACAGATTTAGTGGGTATCTGCACGGCATTTCTATTGTTTAAGAAACATAATCTGTTTACTCTTTCAGTTAGTACTTGCTAACACACAAATAATTTTGTAGTAAATCATGAATATTCTACAAAACAATACTGCAAAAAACGATATTGCAAATAGGTGCTCAACACTTAGCTGAACAGTCAGTCAGTTAAGTGCCATACGTGATACACGCTTGGGCGATCATGTCTCGAAAGAGACATGACTGACTGGGCAGAAGATTATCCTGCAGTAGGTTGCCATTGCTTTCTGTGGTAGACTGGTTGCCGACCAAAGCTATAGAACCCAATCTGTCCTGTTATTTAACCCATAACTGGAAGGAATAGACGGATTAATATTTTTCCCAAGGGTATTTGCGCGTAAGTGAATGCAATGAATTCAGCTGGAATTTGAACTCAGCTCCCCGATTTTTCGTTCCGAGAACAGTTTGTGAATTTATGGATCCTTATCATAATCTTACAATTTACCATCAATCATTTGTCCTTTCTCCCAATTTTTGAATTTGTGTATAGGTAAGTATTTGAAGGCTATCACAATACATCTAGTATAATAAAGGAAGGTAAAGGTGTTGGGTATTATCTATTCATTAATATTTTAAGGTCACTCATCTTCAGTGTGATAGGAGAGCTTGGTTTCATTTAAAGACACACTCCAGCAGAGGACAACTTGTTCAATTCATGGTATTCTCAGCATTCTTCTGTAGAAGTACATTTCTGTTGCTTCAAGTCTCTTCATCTTTGACAAAATTCTCCAGCATTTGCTGCTATATAGAAGAACCAATATTACATAACACTTCAGTACTCTTTTCTTTGTTTCTAATGAAAATTTCTTGTTTCTAAATACTTTTGGAAGGTATTTTTTGCTACTGCAATATGCCTTTGGATTTCAGTGTCACATTTTCTGTCCTCTGTTAGAAAAACTAATTCTCACAGGATTCCTTTACTGAAAAGCTTGTCACAGTTACTGGATCAAAACTTATCTTTCATTGGTTAAAACATCTTAATCTTTGAGCTTAGTAAAGTTTCAGACTGCACTTGAAAGGAATTATTTCTTTATATAAAATGTAGTAATCTAGTTAACTTCCTAGCTATTTCTTCTGTCTCACTGTCAGAAAGTATTGGGTTATCTGGAAAGTTTGTGCTGAATTTTTAATTGTTCATATTCCAACATCTACAAATTTATCAACAGATATAATATTCTTGCATTTCTGATTAAATCACACTTGAAACTATCTCTTGATAAAGAAAGTTTAAAATTACTTAAATTCATGTTAATTCTGCATTCCTATGAAGATGGGAAATTATAAGGTGCATTTAAGACATTTGATGCTTTTTATTATTGTAAAGGCAAAAATTGGCAATGAAGAAAATTACGTGCTTGTATGGTGAAGGTACTTTAGGTGACAGAACTCTATGGAAATGCTTCACCAAGTTTAGAGTTGGTGATTATAGCTTTATTGCTGAAGAAAGCTCAGGCAGATCCCCCTCACCTCACTACAGATGATGTTCAAATCGAGTCACTGATTGAAAATAACCTGTTACAGATAAAAATATCAAAATTCATCATCCATGAGCAATTAGTGAAGCTTGGGTACTCAAATTTCTATGAAGTTTGGGTACCACATAATCTGACTGAAAAGAAACTTTTGGATTGCATTTCTATCTGTGATTTGCTGTATAAACATAGTGAAAATGAACCCTTTTTTTTAAGCAAATTGTTACAGGTGATGGAAAGTGGATTGTTTCCAACAATGTTGAGCAAAAATGATCCTGTGGGAAGTGACCTGAACCAACTTTAGCTACTTCAAAAGCAGGTCTTCATCTTAGTCATGCTGTGCATCTGGTGGGATTAGAAAGAAATCTTGTATTATGACCTTCTACCAAGTAACCAATCAATTGATTCTGAAAAGTACTGCTCACAATTGGGTGAATTAAAGGCAGCAATTCAAGAAGAATGCCCAGAATTGGTGAACAATTTTTTTTTTTTCAAAATCATGCCAAATCCCATGTTTCTTTGGCAACCTGACAAATATTGTTACAGTTGTTTGGGATTAGTTACCTCACCCGCCATATTCACCAGATATTGCTCCTTCAGATTTTCATTTATTCAGGTCTTTGTAAAATAATCTCAATGATAAAAATTTTATTTCTTCGGATGAATAAAAACTATCTTAATTGCTGAGAAGCCACTGACATTCTGAGAAGATGGAATCTTTGAATTGAATGAAAAATGGAGAAAGGTTGTGCAACAAAATTGTTCATATTTAGTTGAATAAATATTTAATGGCATAATTTTGTTTTGTTTTAATTTTCCTTGAAAATCAGCATGTACTTCCTGGACAACCCAATAAAATGAAATATAGCTTTTGTATGCAGTGGGTTACTACTTAAGATGGGAAAATTTATTTATCTTAATTTCTTAATGCTAAAATCTGATATCTAACTGAACCTTGAACCAGAAAATATTTCAGTTCTGCTTCTCAATGACCTCTTGTATATATAGTCTTTCATATTCACATATGCATAGAGATGTAGGCATACACTTGGGCCTCATTACACACAGATATTTTTCTTTCTACCTATATACATGAACACACATGCACACATTGAGCTTACCTTTAGTTTGGAGCAAGGTCAAATATAAGAAATTATTACATTCTTTCAAGTAAAAAACAGCTTGTCTTTGCCTTCTTCACCTCCAGGTTTTAACTTGAGATTGGACAATGGCCAGTGGAAAATACCCAACTCTCTATACCATGTAGGTACACCTCCAAAAATCTGGATGATCAGAACCTCACAACCAATCTGACCTAACCCTGATAGCTCAGTGGGGGTGGAGTACAACTAGCTTGTAAAATTCAATATGTTCAAAATCACACTTTTTAACCATCACCATGCAAACCCTGAACTTTTACCTACCATGATGGATGGGTGTTCTTTCGAAGAGGCTCCTTGCCTTGAATGTCTATTAGAAGCTCACCCCAGACTTTAAGTGAAATTCATACAAATGTTATCTATTGCCAAATATGCTAGGAAAATGGTTGCTTTGTTGTACTTCTCCAGTATCTGACTCCCTCTGCTATTTATCTTTATAAGAGCTGCGCAGCCCTCAGGTGCCTATCTTGATAGTTGAAAAACATTTATGTAACCTTTTATGGGTAATCAATTATTTTCCACACTACAACCTTTTTCCCCACAGAAGAAATCTTGCAAAACTCTTGCTTCTTTCATGCTATTTCCATGTCAAATGATTTGACAAGCTACATTCCTAGGTTCTATCAGCTCTGACCTTTTTCAGCTGAAACCCACCATGCAAAGATATGTTTGTGACATAGCTGGTGATATTCCCTTTATGTTCCATTAATATGAATTAAGTTCTGCTAAGAGAACTTCTTCCCATAGACTGCTGCTTTGGGGACACACTCTTGGTAGGATGTTTTCCAGATCACTATATTATCTTTTCTACATGATCTCCTGAACTGCATTTTTCTTAAGTTCATTCAATACCACACAGTCACCTTCTAATTTGAGCCTTGTATAGGGTGAACATTAGTAAAAAATAAAATCATTGCACACACACACACACAAACACACACACTACAGGAATAGAATAATCAAAGGCTAGTTTTAATTTCTTTGTGTGTTGTGGTGCAGTGGATATTGGCTCAGAACAAAAACTCGAAGAGCTGAATTTCAATTCTTGTTGAATTCATTGCATTCACTTACATGCAAATACCCCTGGGGAAAAGTATAAATTTGTTGCTTCTCCCTCTAGCTATGGGTTAAATTGCAGGACAGATTGGGTTCTATAGCCTTGGTTGGCAGTCTATCGCAGAATGTAATGGCAACCTACTGCGGGAAAATCTTTTGCCCTTTTGAAACGTTTGTTCAACCATGTTTCACATATAGCACTTAGATGACCCTGTAATTGAAGGCCTATACATCTGATCATTAAACATGTCTCGGCTTAATCCTTAATGATTTATATTGTGTACAAATATATAAACAAAGCTGGAAGACATTTTTTAAATTTAAAAAAAAAGTATGGAGTAAACCATCAAAACATCACATTTGTCTAGGTACCTCCACTTTTTCGCTGGAAAAAGCAGCATAGTCTGAAGGAAAAGGCCTCAAACTAAATAAAAAAACAGTTTTCTCAGCAAAATGTTTATGCTATAATGAAGAGGATAGATCAAAGTATTTTTTAATTATTTTTACAATTTTTTAAAATTGTTTTAACAGGTTCCTTTTTTTTTTCTCTCTTAGATTTTTATTACATCAAAACGTAATATTACGTGAAGGCATTTTTTGACTGTGAAAGACATTAATTTGGAAATTCTTGCAAAAACCAAATAATCGTCTGATTTTGATGAAAATTTCAGGACTTATTCATAATTGACTGAAATCAGTTTCGCAATAATTATTTTTAGAAAATATTGGTAAAAATATATATATATATATATATATATATATATATTTTTAAATATGTTACTCCTGCACCAATTAAATTCCTGTTATAAATCTGACAAATGAGATTTATAACAGGGAATCTTACTTTTAAAGCTACATTCAAATATATTCATTTTGACTACTTAATGTTGTAATGGAAATAGTAAAAATAGACATGCCCAACCTGTTGACTGTCACAGTTTGTATTAATACTGATGAACAGTTTTTTTTGTTTTTTTTTTTAGCTGCCACACATTTTTATAACAGTGAAGAAAGTTAGGCCAAATAAATGTCTGAATTATTAGCTTTAATATTTCTGTATTTTTCTTTAATATTTACATAATGTCTCTACTTAAAACTCTACCTTTTTCAAAAGATCTCCCATTTTTATTTTTATTTTTCTGTGTGGGTGTGTCTGTTTTTGTTCAATACAGATTATATAAGCAATTTTTAATCAAAAAAATTTTTCTGTATCTATCATAGATTATCATTCACTCAAATATTTACAGGTGGACAATTATATGTAAACCTTTTCTTGTGAGGGTTTGAAATCTGACTGATTTGTGGATCAAGGTTAGCTGTTTATATGAATGTTCTTTGAAGCAAGTTGTTGGTCCTCTTCTCAGTTTAAGGGGCTTTAAGATGAAATGAATTGAATCCAGATGGGCAAGTTAAGAGGAAGATTATTTTATTATTACAACTGCTTTCACTATCTGCCTTTTATCTTTCATAAGAATCTCCAACTCTTCCTCATGCTAAATATATTGACACAATGATCCTCAGTTTTATCATTTTTGAAGTTCTTGTTTTCTGTTCAGCCTTAGCTGAAAGAAAGGAATATTCTCATAGTATAAATGATCTTGTATTGAAATAAAATACTGTAGGAAATTTCAGTTCAATTTATTTGAATTGTTGGAATAAAAACAAATTTTCTTACTTTAACAAATTGGATTCTTTTTAAGTTTTAGTGACAAAAACTAGTGAAAATTCAGTAAAATTAAAACAATTTTTTTCTCCTCCTTTCAATATCATCTTGATATTTAAATTTGCTTTCTTGTAGTTAGTATGACTAATGGCTGTTGTAAATAAATTAGTATTGAGAATTTTGCAAAAATTGTAGTGATTATCACATTAAACATTACAAACTTTACATATAATACTGGTCACCAAATAAAAGGTTCCACATCTTCTCAGTACATACATAGATTTTAACATCATCCTTAAAGCTGTAAACTTTAGAATCCCAAATCTCGTGATCCAATTGTGATATTTATGCTCTGAATGATATCAGAAATAACAATAAAAAATACAGAAGGATGTGTGTCTTTGTTTTATAGATTAAGCAAAAGTGTTTGATAAAGTGTCACAAAAACTGTTGGATCTGCTCATTAACCTTGAGATATTTGGGAAAGATATTAAATAATCCAGAACCTATACCGACAGCAAACTGTCTACATATGGGTAGAAAATGAGTACAGTAAATATAAAAAGTAGGAAGTGTTGTAAGGCAAGGATGTGTTTTCTTACCGGACTTAGTCAACCTGTACAGTGAGAAGTTTTACTAGGATTCATTATTAGTAGTCACAACTTTATTAACTTGAGATATGCTGATAACACAATGTTGATAGCAGACGGGAAAGGAAATGACAACAGCTTCTACAGAAAGTAGTGAAGGAAAAAAAGGAAGGAAGGCCTAAACCATTTTTGCAAGAAGACAGAATGCATGGTTGTTAGTAAAAGAACATGCAAATTACAAATTATAGATCTCAAAATCAAGAAAGTACGTTTTAATATCAAGGAAGTATTTTCACAGAGGACGGAAAGTGTAACGTTGATATCTGAAAGTGTATTGAGATAGCAATATCTGCTTTCCAAAAGGTTAGCAAAGTATGTAGAAACAGGAAAATTTCATGAGAAAGAAAAAAGTACTCAACTATGCAATACCAGTCTGCCTATATGACAGTGAGTACTGAATAATCTCACAGAAAAGTGGTTCTACAGAAGGATACTGAGAATACCATGGATTGAACATGTAAGCAATAACAAATAGAAAACAAAAAGGACATTTATACTTAATATCAGAAAGAGGCAGGTGAAATTTCTAGGGTACATAATGAGGAAAGAGGGAGTGGGAAATTTGATACTCAAGGGCATATTGAAGGAAAACCATGCATAACCTACCCAACAAGCTTGAGTAAATTAATAGCATAACAAGGTTTAAGAGACATCAAAAACTTAAAAGCTACAAAGGACAGTAAATTGTGGAGAATCATGGTCATGAAAATCCTGAAGGTACACACCACACAGAACTGCTTTGGTTATTCCCTTCTTATTTTTTCTACTTAAAAATAAGATCATGTTGCTCATTTGTGATGCTGGAAGACATTAGTTGATGTCTGCATATTATTAAAAAGTTAAGTATTTCTTATAAATCCAAGTTATTTGTAATGAATCTCTGAAATAAGATTCTCTTTCAAATAAAAATTGATTTCTGCTAAATTTAAAGATGAGAAATCATCACAAACTTGCATGCAAAGTGGAATTTTATAAAAAGATAGAAAAAAAAATCTGATTTTCTAATTAACAAGATTTAATTTAAAACAAAAAAAGAATCTATAAATGCAAGACACTCCTTTTCATTTTGAAATTAATTTTATTGCAAAAAAAACATTTTAAATTTATAAGTTTATTTAGTTCATATAAACCAAGTATAAGAAAATTTGATTTAATAAACCAAAATAATTTTGTTACTCTTATTTGAGAATAAATCTTAGTGCTTTGTTAGTTGTGTTCATTTATTATTTTTATTTTTTTCTATATTCCATGGCATACATTGTAATGTCTTCTAAATTCCAATCTCCTCAGATGTTGGCCTTGTCTCTAGGCTTTCATTCACATTTGTTTTTCATATATTTCAGGCTTTTGACGATTAAGTAAAAGAATTAGGGCAACTGTTCTGTCCATTGAAGTCCTTTTGGGCTTCCTCTAATCTCTTTCCGATCTCTAACAGTGAATGGTGATGAGCTGAATGAAAATGCATGATTTCTACAAATCTTTTCAGTGCAGATTTTTTCAAAAGGCAAATGAATTATGAATGAACTAAAGGATGGCATTAAATTAACTGCATCATGTAGTCTCTTTTATCTTACTCTTTTTACTATTTTTGCTTTGAATTTGTTGTCACCTGATTAAGAGTTTGGCTGCTATTGGCTGCTATTATGTAAAATACATGTAACTATTATAGCAATACTCATGTCATGGAACTTTTATGATGTTAATACATTTAGTTTGAGGCTGCTGACGTCATCAGCTTTTTATTTGCTCCCACTGCCTCCATTGTTCTATTAAGACATTTTCTATTCAAAATCTGAATTGTTATAATTCTTAACTTTTCAGTCTTCTGAGAATTCTTTTTTGTCTGACAATGTCTCGTACAATTAACTATTTTCCATTCATCTACACTTGGTACAGTTTTCAATTTTAGAAAAAGGTAAAGAATAATGTGCATCATACTAGGAACACACACACACACACACATATATATATATAAATAATGTGTGTGTGTGTATATATATATATATATATATATATATATATGTTTTCTTTTTGTATTTTGTTAGACAAGATGCTGACAAAAATACTTCATGGACATAGTAACTGAAAAGAGTCAGTTATTCTATGAGATAATGAAACCTTTTTGATGAAATATCAATTGGCATATAACCTATATAATTACACAAATGGCTTGCTGTTCATAATGAAGATATAGTCTACTGATTAAATATTACTGAAACCTGCAAATGCTGAAGTATTTGAAATTCTAGTTTCAAAACATCACTTGGTGTTTGACAGATCTGATATCAAACATTTAAAGTTTTGATTCCATCCTTCCCAGTAACCATGAGAGGCAACAAGAAATAGCTTTATATCAGTTTCTCAATTTTGGAATAGTTTTTCGCCTTATTGATCTTCAATAGTACTTTTCACCTATGTCATTCAGCATAAAAATGATTTTATTTCCTTTTGTCTTTTTTTTTAAAGGCTTTTTTTTTTTTTAAATACACATCTTTTGACTGCTTAATTTTATTAACATGGCGAACAAAAATGAAAAGTTGTTTGCTATATAATTATGCCACAAGTTTATAAAGGAAGTTGTGCAACAATTTACTTATCGTTCTAATATTTTTTTTTACATTAGAAATGCATGTATGTATAACCATTAAGCACATCACTTTACCTCTAGCTAACCATTGTTCAACAAGCATTTTATCTGTATTATTATATAATAATAAATGTTTCTCTTTCCCCAAAAATAAGCGGTCAGAGTATTTTATGATGTGATGAGTGGATCTAATCTCTGCACAACTCAGAGTAGACAAGATGAATCAAATGTGTCTCTCTTTAATATTATTTAAGAATATTACATTTTATTTGAAAGTATCTTTTATACTTGCTCTGTTTATTATAGTATATATGTAACTGCTGTTAAAAGCACAATTTTCAAACTTAAGAATTTTTTTTACCAAGATTTTAGAAAAATAATTTTTTTCCACTAGAACAAATTCTTATAGTAAACTCTTGCCCCATGCTGACACAAAAAAATTTTATCAAAATGTCAAATGTGTTAGAAAGGATTTAAAAATAGTTAGAAAAAAAATACTTTGCTCTTTCCTCTGAATAATAGCAAATATTTTTGACAAAACTTTTTTTAGATTAAGTTTGAGGCGTATTTTCATCATGTTATGTGTCTTTATATTGAAAAGTGAAGGCAGCTACCCTCTTCTAATTATGGTACCATGACACTACATATATTATTCAGCAGAAATGAAAATAATTATGAACTGTGGGAAGTAAACTTTATGGTGTACTTCTACACGAAATTTTTAAAATGGATTTTAGAAAGGCCATGGGCCAAAAAAATAAAGGAAGTATTATCCCTTCTATTAGAGAGTTCCTTAGAAAGGGAGATAACTTTATCTACAGTTTCTCACAGATGTCTTTGAATTTTACAGAAGTAAAAAAAAAAAATTTTCATAAATTTATTACATTCAAATTAAATATTATCCAAAGGTGTAATATATGGAGATTATGGCAGATGAATGCAAGTTTCTCACTAAAGCCATAACATTCTTTGCTTGGTCACAGAAAAATGTGCAATCTAGCATTATCTTGATTGAATATGAGATACCTTTTCTATTGTTAGCTAATCCTAGATGCCTTCATTGGTTTCTGCTTTAAATTAGTCTCATTAGGAACAGTAATTTTTTTGATTATTTCATTCACTAGGAAGAAATCCTAATAGGATTTCCAAAGTATTTTCTTTCAACAATTTGTGATAGTTCATTTTGCTTGGTCTACAACTACAATGTCTTGAATTCTGCAATGTGAAATTCTTTTTTTTTTTCTTTGTCCATCACAATTTTTAAAAGCAGAAGTATAAATATATAGCCAACAGAAATTGACTTTTTTTTTTAAAACTTTTAAATAATAAATTGCACATAAGTGTGTGTGTGTGTGTGTGTGTATATATATATTCTTTATTCAAGCCACATTTTTATATTAAATAAAAAAAAATATCATATACAAAGAATATTGCTTTTTTTTTCTGTATTAGATTCCAGCAAAAATATACCAATTTGAGAACTTTTTTTAAATGCTAGCTGATATGGAATCTGTCAAAGACTAGACCAATGTTTTTAATATGAAAAAATGTTTTTATTTTAATGTTAAACTTAAAAGCTCTTCATGCCATCTAATGACAAAAACAAACCAAACCTTTTTGATAACATAACAGTATGGATTTTTTTCATGTCATTTTTATTCCAATCATTTCTACATTTGTATGGAAATTATATTCATGTATTAGGTCTGTCCAAAACATATCCTACCATTTTAATATTAGCAACAAAAAATAACTGGCCATGGACAATGACAATCATGTTTTTGTTCCTCTTTAAAATTCCCTTGGGAATTCACAAATGTTTCTTCCACTGTTCAAAACAGTGCAAAAATTCTTTTTAAGATTACTATCAACTACTTCATTATGTGTCCCCTTAATCTTATCAATGGTGTTTCATTCATGATTTTTTACTTTGAGGAAACTTAGAAGTTGCAAGGAGCCAAATCTAGATTATCAATGTCAAAGGGTATGACAGACTTGGCTCATGCAGTATTTTGCAAGAAACCCAGCACAACATATGAAGAATTTACTCATTTGGTCATTGTGTCTATGAAGGTTACACAGTACACAAGCTCACTCAATACTTAACAGTAACCCTCTAAAAGATCTGTTCATGCAGGCAAAATAAGGAAGGTCTCACCTAATTAGTTAAAAAATTACATTTATGCTGTGCAAGCACTTCTCAAGATTGTTGGATATATTCCAGACGAACTTTGTATGCCTTTATAAATAATGTGTGATGTATATGTTAACTAATTCCTCAATGTTTCAACTTTAATATATTCACTAAGCTTCTTACCTAATTACACTTGACTTTCACAACAGACTTCATGTCAAAAAGTCTTTGGTAATACTACTTCCTTTTCCTTTTTCTCCACCTTCATAGTTGGAAGTATAATCACTCAAACTATAATTCCTGTGTCATAATTACATGACAAGAGCTTTCCAAGTTGATATTCTCCACCGCACACATATAATCTGGTTGGCTCTAACCAAGGAGCCCTGACATGGGAGAAGAAAGCTTTTATATAAGGGAACTGCTTGAGGACTTTGATCTTGGCAACCATTTCCAAGCATTAAAAATACATATAAGCTGGATATAAACTTTGTATAAAATTTACTCTCTTGGGTATCAAGCACTATTATAATTCAAAAACTAACCATTATTATAATTAATTTTCTGTGACTAATTTATTTTTTTATCACTTTAATTTTTCAAAGTTTGAAAATATTTTGGTATTTTGTTTTTTGATATTTGATCAAAACTTTCAGATTTTCTCAATGCAAAATTAACTGAAAAGTGAACTTTTTGAACCTGCTTTGAAGTTAGTTTTTGTTCAATAAGAAATTTCATCCGCTCAAAATAAACCTTTAAATTTATGATTGAACACTGACAAATTTATATCTGTGATTACAATCTCTCTGTACTTTCTGATTTAACATATTTTCCCACCTATGTTCGTATTTATTATTTACTACAAGAGAAGTCAGATTGTTGGTTTTAGGAACTATATCATAGTACTTTCAGAAAAATTGCTAAGCTAATGCTTTTCAACACTAGGACTATTGCAATGTATAAAAAAAAAACCAACTAGGATTGAAAAATGTTTCACTTTCCATTGTTGACCAATGTTTTCTGAGGCAATTAAAAAAAATCATTCTTATAAAAGAAATCATAACCAACATTTCTGCTCTTGATTCAGCATAAATAAATCTAATTTCTTTCTTCTGGGCTTCAGATATGACCACAATATGTTTTTATAATTGATAATTGCATGTATTTTCTTTGTTCTATAATCCAAGCTTTTGAGCTATTGTTCTTTTCAGAATTTTATTAAAATTGATACTTTAAAAACAAGTCTCGTGCTTCAACCATGCATATTAGTAATGCTAAGTACAACTAGGTTAACAAAGTTTTGATTAGTGTCAATGGACTTCCAGCCGTGCTCACTAAAGACTTCTGGCATAAAGAAATTAGAATAGTGTTACGTAAGTTTTGCATTTCCTGGTACAAAGTATAATTTTCTTCATAAAGATTGAATTTACTAAGCTACTCTGTGAGATCAGCTTGTTAACTCGTTTAAGACTCCACTTTTTTTGTGATACCTAATTAATTTTTATAAATACAAAAGCATTCTTGTAGCTTTCATTTTGGCTTTAATTTAAAGTTAAAAGATTAAATTTACTATTTCCATTAAGTAAAATACTCTAGTGTATTTTTTAAACAAATTATAAAATTATATTGATTAGTATTATTTTTTTCTAAAATAACTGATTAGCACCCTTTTTAGCCATCTGTTATTGCAATGTAATTTTCTTTATCAAAAATTCTTTCAAAAATATATAATTTTCTGAAATTTTATTTGAGGAATATCTGCTGATTTTAAAGTATAATTTAATCTGATTTGAAACAAATATTATTTATTTTAAAAACAGAAAAATTAATTTTAAAATGAACAGTACTAGTGATTTACATATTTTTCAACACCTGACAGGCACTTGTCAAGCTACTATCGTCATCAATCTTATTTTCTGATAATCTCATGTATGGTCAGCTATACTTTCAAATTGGGCCCATTTTAGTCACATAAACAAATCTTATTTATTTTAAAAATCTTAGAGCATAAGAATTTGTTAAACTTTTCAGTTTTTGCTTAGTAAATATAGTCTTTACTTAACTTAAAATCCTTACACAGATAATAACAGATGCTATATATATATACCAAGATTTTAGAAAAATAATTTTATAAATAAACTTATTCATTTCTGAATAAGTCCTGAAAGCTTCATTAAAATCTGACAGTTATTTAATTTTTGGCTAGATTTTCCAAATTAATGTTTTTTTTAAAAAATTTTTTTATTTTATTTACCAGAAACAAAGGTGCTAAAATGCTCATAGTCAGCTCTGGTCCCATGCTGACACAAAAAAAAATTTGAACAGGCTACAAAAGGATTAAAAATACTTTGGTCTTTCCTCTTAATAATAGCATAAACATTTTGATGAACAAACTTTTTTTTAAGTTTTGGGGACTGTTTTTAATCTTACTATGCTGTTTTTTAGCAAAAAAAGTGAAGGTATCTACTCTAAATGAATGGTCATTGCTAGTTAAGGGCTAATTGAAAGGAAATATTCATTTATCTTATCTAATATGAAATACAATTTTAGCATGAACACCTCCAAAAAATTGTTTATGACTCAGAAAATGTTCAATCCTCTTTAATAAGTGCATTGAGAATTTAACTTGTACTGAGAAATTATGGCGATAACTAAGATGAAAGATTAATTCTAGATTTTGTTGAACTGATCTTTCCACTTAGGAAAATTAGTATTTGTTAGAAGTTCAAACTCATTGGATCTTGTGATTCTCTATAGTGTATTGTTTGGTATGGGCAAATACATAAAGTTTTAAAGAGAATTTCCAGTATATATTGCTTTATTGAACAATTAGTTGAAAATAGTTTTCCTTATGTAAAATCAAAGTATAACTCTTTAAAGAAGTCATAAAAATTAATACCTTTTTTTTTTTTTTTTTTTTTTTAAACAGATTACATTTAGAAATAAGTTCTTCAATCTGATTTTTTCAAAGTTCTTTATATATTTGTAAAATATTGGTGAATTTATTCATATACAATGTTTAAATATTTAGGAAGCGTTTTAACAGAGGACAGAAAATGTGACACCAAAATTCAGACATTCATTGAATTAGCAAAAGATGCCTTCCAAAAGCTAAGCAAAGTACTGAGAAACTGGAATTGTTAGAAACAAACAAAAGGTTTTTAACTGTTGTCTAATATTAATCCTCTTGTGAATTTAGGACACTCATTACAGATGAAGGGAAAAGTAGAGGCAATAGAAATGTAATTCTAAAGAAAGGACAGAATATGTAAGCAATAAAGAAGCCTTAAGGAAAATGGTCACAAAAAAGACTTACAATCAGAATCAGTTGAAATTTCTTGGACATATAATTCTTCTTGTATGTGCCTTGTCCTTTCAGGACGTAGGCAATCATGGCCTTCCATGTCTCCCTATCCCTGGTGGCTCTGAGCACATTTTCTCCTGTAACACAATGTAACCCCTGTTCTGTCATCCATCTGTTCAAGCCCTTCAATGTTATCTGCTGCTTTCTTCTGTCTCTTTTTTTACCTCTATCAGGTTCTCCAAGCCCCCCTTCCTCATTGCATGTCCCAGCAACTTTAGTTGTCTCTTCCTGATGCTCAGTATTAATTTCCTTTTCGTTTCCATCCTTTCCAAAGCCTCATCATTGCTCACACTCTCCGTCCACGATATCCACAGTATCCTTCTGTAGAACCACATTTCAGCTGCTTCAAGTTTTTCTTTCATCTTTGATGATATTGTCCAGTATTCACTGCCATATTGAAGAACTGACATTACATAGCAATCCAGTATTCTCTTTGTTTCTAGTGAAGGTTTCCTGTGTCTTAATACTTTACTCAGCTTCTGGAATGCGTCCTTCACCATGCCAATTCACCTTTGGATCTCTGTAGTGCTTAAAATAATATGACTCTCACAGGATATGTTGAGGGACAAGGAAATGCAGGAGAGGCCACCTAACGAGTTTGTGACTGGATGGTGGAACAGGGAGCATGACACTTTGTGAAGAGATTAACATTGTGAATGGTTACAAGGGTAGGAGGTTGTGATCATCCATGTCATGAAGGGACACAGCATATATATATAGAAGAATTAATGAATTCACAAGGCCTCTAAATACAGTTTTTTTTTTTGTTTTTTTTTTTTAAGGATAGAATCTTAAAAAAATGCCCTAGTGTAACAAACAACTGAGATTTACAAAAATTAGCATCTAATATTCTCGTCTCTTCTTGCTATATACATAATTACATTGAAAGTGTTAGAGCCAACTATAAAGCTTTACTTTAAAATATTTTAAGTTTCTTAAAAAATAAAATATATTAATGCTGTTTTGATTCTTTAAAACCAGAACATTTTGTAATATTTATTTCTCGTGTGATGCCTTCCTGTTGTTGAGGGTTTAGTTTAACTTTTTGACATGTTCATCCCTTTGGAATTCTTTCAGATCCATTCCAAATTCTCACTTGACAAAATATTCAAGAATTGTTTACTCTTGAATTTTCAAATGGTAAAAAAAAAATAAAGGAAAATAATTTTCTTTTTCCAGTTTTGTGTGTGTTTTACTTTCTTTTTTCAACTTTTATATGTTAATACAGTTAGAAAATAATGATGTAACATCTGTGCAATGGAGTTTCTCATAATCTTCTCAATTTCTTATCCTGAATTCAACCAGTCAAACACAGCCTGGTTCCAGTCGCTGCTTTTGTAAGACCATTATTCTGTGGAGGACTTACCTCCAAATTACTTTCAAATTGCTATTTATTTAGACTTTTATCTCGTATTCTGGTAAATACGGTTGAATCATTCACTTGGTTTAAAATTATCTTGTCCAGCCATCAGTAAAATAAATGGCAATTATTTCTATTCAGTGTTTAAGATGTAGCTGAGTTTCAGCTCTCGTCTTCTCACAATTTTTGATGTTAAGTGAATTTAATAATTATTCAAAAAAAGCAAATCAATGGTTTTCTTTGTTAACCATTTCTATCTTCATGTGGATAACTAAATGATTGAAAATTGGTTTCAACAAAGAAAATTTGCATCGTTATACTTTAAGCTTAATAATGATTCTGTAATTGGTGAGGCGGAGAATCTACAGTTTAATACTGAATAACTGAACATGTTATACAGTATATGCAGTTTGAAACACAAAGCAAATTTGTAAGGAAAGTGAAACAACTATTAAAGTAGTTGAGGAAAGCAAGAAGAAAAGACTATTAACTCTAAGAAGAAAATGTATGATTGTCAGCTACATATTGAAGATGTCATGATGATGATGATGATAATAATAGGTGTGGAAATTTACCTCTCTGGTTAGTATAGTAACAGAAAACAGTGTGACAAGGAAATCCAAAGTCATATACGAATAACAAAAAGGTCTTTCAGAAATCAAGCAAATTAAGAGATTCAAAAATATCATTAGTAGTAATCCAGGATTTCTCTGTAATATCTATTTTTTTCTTTAATATCTATGTAAATGCTGGATAATCTTGCAGATGAAACATTAAAGGGACAGATATAGTTCTACCAATAAATGCAGAGAATATCATGAACAAGGAATGTGAGAAGTGAGAAAATTTTAAAGACAGGGACAGATTAAACTTTTTGAAACATGTAATGAGTAAAAGCTTAATGATAATTTTACATTCACAGTATATTAAAGGCAAAAGAAGCTGGCAAGGAACAGTAAATAACTTGATAAACCTGAGTTTTGATAGATTGCAGAACAAGGATAAACCTGGGTGGTAAAAGAGAGCAAGAGTTACTTAGAGCCACAAAAGATGGGTAATTGTAGAGAACCATGATTGCCTATATTCTGAAAGGATATGGTACATAAAAAAAATAAATAAATAAAAGCAGTTCACCATTGCAATACTCTGTTCAAAATAGATTTCGAAGAGCTGTATGTCTTGTAATTAATAGATTGTCAAAGGAAAGGTTTAACTTTCAGGGATAAGTCTTCATTAAGATATCATAGATTGATTACTATACAAGGAAGGATTGAATTTTAATTAATATACATAAATATTATAGGAATCTTGATTCTACTTGAAGCTCATTTGACAAATATGAAAAAATATAAATCCAGAAGATCTCAAAAGAGAGCCAAATATAAAAGGTGTGGTGAAAATACCTCCTACCTAATATTAAAGCATTAGTTGGATGAAGACACCATTCCCACTAATGTCTTATTGTTATGTTGGTGGTATTTCTGCTACTCCCTGTACTTGCATGCATATTATAGTATTTTATTGACTAATGATTACAAAGAATGAGTTAGGATCAAAATTGCTTATTCTCTAAAAAAAAAAGTCATTACGGAGATGTCATTTTGATACATCAGCCCATGGTTTGCGAGATAACAGTAGATTGAGGTCCATGTTCTGTCCTATCCCTAAAAAATTATCTTTAAAATTGATTCTAAAATTTATTGAAAATCTCATGAATAAAAAAAGCACTAACAAATTGTGCAATTTTGAAAAGGGTGATATATATTTTGCTCTGTAAATTTGAATCTCTCAACTATTAATTCAGCCATATCTATTGAAAAATTAACATATGCGTTTTCCTTTACTAGATATACTATAGGGATCTTATATCTTAGTTAGGTTTTATCTCTAAGAAATGTTTTAAATTAATGGATTGATAATTTTTTGTTGTTGGCCATCAAGAGCCGAATGTAATAGGTTTGGAGTAAGTATCTTCTCTAAATCGCTAAAAAAAACAGCACAGTCGGAATAAAAAAGGCCCCAAACTTAATAAAGACAGATTTTTTCCACGAAATGTTTATATTATTATTAAAAGGAAAGATGAAAGTTTTTTTTTTGTTTTTTTTTTTTTTTTGTATGGTAATTTCTATGTGTAAATTAATAGGTCATGTGTGTCAGTTTCTTCCTCTTACCCGAAACAAAAAATTTGTACAATTGTGTCACTTGTGATCACCATAGACTTTTATCTTAACTGGTATCCTTAAATCTGTCAACACATATGGTGAAAAAGTCAAAAAGTTGAACTGTGTTTAAGAAATAGTTTTATTCTAAATTTAATGCTATGAATAAGTAATACTTGTGTAAATCAGATTAATTTAATATTAAATTTGCTAATTTTCTGAAAAATAATGTATCACAGATGTATATTTTATTTTGGCAAGATTTTTAAAACCGAAAATTAACTTTGGTTTACAAATATGTTGATCGCTCAAAAAATGACCGAAAAATTGTAAAGTTAAAAAGAAAAAAAATTATAGATTCCAATCGATATTTCAGTTTGAAATATACCAGTATTTTGCTTACTGGAAATAGTAAATTTAATCATTTAGCTTTCAATTAAAACTAAAATAAGTTTTAAGAACTTTCTTTTATTTTTAAAAATTCAATTTAAAAGTTAGTTATCAAAAATGAAAGGAGGTTGAACAATTTTTAAAAAATATTCTCAATTATGATAATTTATTTTGGCCTTTGTTTCATGTTTACAGCATGAATATTTTTAAAATTTCCTTCAATGAATTCATACTTGATGGTTTGTTATTGTGCAAGCTTTTTTCTGCATTTGTAATTGAAATGTCATTGAAACTTAGTAGCTGTAAAAGAAAAAAAGAAAATATTTTTAAAATCTATTTTTATTGTCCAATCTTATTGTTCTTCTGGCAACACACATATACAACTATAGGAATTTATCTAAATGTTTTCTTAGAATTTTAAAAAGGTGTATTGTTTACATAGATATGCACAGTAAATAGACCTTTGAATATGAGGTGCTGAAAAGTTCTCAGTCTGATCCAATTTTTTTAAAAGAAAATCAGTATTTCAGTGATGAAACCTCAAAATACTGATTTGGAGGAATGAGTTAACAGAATTTTTCAGATTCACTTTATATACCTTCAAGAAATTTTGCATACTTGATATTTTCAGAATTGTGTAATCCATTCAGATTGTCTTCATTTACACTGATTTTGATTTATTTTAATACTAGCAATATAGCCCGGCGTGGCTCGGGTGTTATGAAAGCTTTAAAACTAATCCATGGTCCTGAAGTTCAGACTCTTTGGATGTTGGCATGAAAGACTAAAAAGCAATAGTTTCCAGTTAAAGCGAAACTGTAGACTGAAAGAAAAAGGAATAGACGTAAGTCAAATTTTGATTTCCTGGTATCGATATGAAATAAGTTTTTTTCGTCGTAAACTGAATTTTGAAGGCTAAATAAGTCCTCTGAGTAAATGGTATCATGGCTGAGACTAAGAACTACAATTATACCTACTTAGTCAAACCCAAAGCAAAAACTAAAATAAAAGGGCTGAAAAACTGATTTTGATCAGATCCGGTAGGATATCAGGGTATCGATTTCCAATATCGGAGTCAAATAAGTCATCCAAGGATAAACAAACCTAAGTACATCCATGAAAACTTATTGTATCCATTGGGAGTAAAATTGGAGAAAATGAACTATATTGATGGCTGAATATCGGTTTTTGGTCAGATTCGATAGAATATGGGGGGGGGTATTGATTTCCGATATCGGGGAAAACGAGTTGTCTGAGAAGATCTACTAATGCTTAAATCTAAAAACTATAATTTTACCAAGTTAGAGCAGATTCTCAAGAACCACGACAAAAGGGCTGAAATCCTGATCTTGATCAGACCTGATTGGATATCTTGAGTTCCAATATCAGAGAGAAATTGGAAAAAATAAGTTGCCCATGACCTGACCAGAAGCCTAAAGAATATTTGTGTGAAGTTTGGTGAGAATCGAATAAAAGTTGTGGATTTGTATAAAGGACAGATAGACACACACAAACATCTTGCCTTTTATTTAAATATAAATATTATCAATTTTCTACACTATTGTAAGAACTGCAACCTTGAAACTTCTGAATATCGTTTCTTATGTCTTTGTCTATGAGTGTATCAAATTTGATTAAAATCGAACCACTCCTTCTATAACCTGATTGTTTTCGATTATTGATTTTCATCGGGGGTACCTCGACACAAAACCTAGCTAAGAACACTTGCAGACGCTTATAGTACAACTGTAAATTTTCAAGAAAATCGGTTCTACCATTTTGTAGTCTATAGACACACACAAAGTTCCATTTATAAATAAGTTTAGATTTAGATTTTCAAATGTTTCATACTCTTTGTCAAGTATATACTAAATTTCACCAATAAGACTCAAGAGCCACTTGAGTTAGTGGGTTACTATTGATGATGAATGAGGTGCGTGATATAAGAGGTAGTACATTGTAAAGATTATGAGGATAGTAAATAATTAGTTAACCCTTGACTTGAAGTTAAGATTGTAGTGTTAAAGAAAGTATCCATACAGGAATTTGTTCCACAAAATAAGTTCTTGGAGGAGAAGCTGTCTAAGGAACATTTGTCATGCAAATAGTGGTGGAATAACTTGTCTGTGAAGAAAGAGGATGTAGAGTAGGGAAGAAGCCCCTCCCTCTCCCTCAATGACTTCTTAAACAACTTTCAAGACTGGAAAGTGAAGATTGAGCAGCTCCAGATGTTGGAGTACTTAATTTTTATCTAGGCTGTTTAATGTTCAAGCTTAATTCCTAATTGATCAGAGTAATTTTTAATTATCACCATATTAGTCATAGAGAGAAGTTTTAACAAATTAATAAAATAAGTGTAATAATTCTTTTAAGATACCTTACCTTCATTAATGGGCCAAATATCCTTCCTATGAAAGTGGTGGGTACATTATATATTTCAATAGATTTTCTAGCATAAAAACAGGATTCTTTTCAGCAAACCCACTAATGTTCTAATCGTAATTGCTCAGCTGCACAGTGATGCAGTATTGATCCAATAGCATCAATCTTTGTTATATTAAAACTAATAATATCACTTGACAAAAGTCACTATCACTATTGTTCAGCTTCAATAAAATACTTTTTACTAAACTTTTAGTTTTAACTATTACTGAATGTAAATTCCTACTGAAAAGTAAATTGAAATGTAGCTTTGTTTGAGAGGAAAAATGTAACATTACTCAAATTTTATCAAGATAATACATCACTCAATAAATCCCGGGCCTAACTAATAAAACAACAGCTTTAGGCAAAATTTGAGTTTATTCATCAACATAGTCTCCTTCTAGGGTGATACACTGATTCCAACACTTCTCTAACAATTCTATGCTTTTTCTTGTCGAATGATTTGTCTTTCGCCTCAAGATATGCCTCAGTTTCTGATATATCACTTCTTCATTGTAGCCAAATCTTTCCCTGGAGCATTCTTTTGAGGTCTGCAAACAGCCAGTGGTTGCTGGGGGGCCAGATCTGGAGAATAGGGTTGGATGCAGAAGCAGTTCAAAGTAGAGTTTATCTAGTTTTGCCACCATTGCAATTGTGACATGATGTGTTGTCTTGGTGGAAGATTACTTTTTTATACATTTGTGGCTATTTTTTGGTGATTTCTTCCTTCAAATGTACCAATGATGCTATAATATTTGCTATTGATGGTTCTTCCTTTCTCAAGGTAAACAATGAACAAAAGACCTTGCGCATCCCAAAATACTGTGACCAAGACCTTGCCTGCTGATGTTTGCGCTTTTGATCATGTTGGACAGCTTTCACCTGCTGTTGTCCCCTCAACTGACTGCTAATTTGACTTTAGAGTGAAGTGGTGAATCCATATTTCATCCATTTACTTATTTACACAAAAACTCCTTGCTGCGTTGAAGCAGTTGCAAACAACCCTCTGAATAGTCAACACAGTACCCACTTTGAACACTGCTTTCTCATTGACAAATGTTCATTCAAAATGGTGAATACACTGCCTTCTGATATGTTCAACTCCTCTGATCATGCAACTTGAGTTCCTCATGCAACTTGAGTTCCTCATGCAACTTGAGTTCCTCATCAGTCAAAATGTCTGTAAATGTTTTGGTGGTTTCTAGGACAACTGCCAATTTTGGGTGACAGGAGTATTCAGCTTCATTTGTGTCTGTACAACTGCATTTAAAGTCAGTATACCACCTCTTTACAATTGTTTCTGATGGAGCAGAGTCTGAATAACACTTATTAACCCATTACTTTACTTGGACAGTTTTTTTTTCCCATAAGTAATGCTTTATCGACTCATCAAATTCAGATTTTTCCATTGTTTTGAAAATTTCTAACAGTAGCTTTTTGTCATGTGTCATTTGAAGGTTAGTACTTCATAAAAAAATCATATAGACTTTTTATTAGTGACACCATCTATATGTCAGGTTCAGGACTTATTGAGTGACATGCTATATGATAACGAAATGTCTCTTTCATCTTTTAATGTGAAAATTCCTAAAAGTTTTTTTTCTTTTCTCATTCTGTGCAGTTTACCAAAAGAGAATTTGTTTTATTTGCTTTATATGTTAAAACACTTCATAACTAACTTGATAATTGTTAGTTTTATTAAACGTAATTGAAAATTATTTACTTGAAATTAAAATTTTTATCAAAAACTCTATACTTGATATTTATGAATTGCATATAAATCACATTAAATCATATCTATATATTTTACTATTTGATATTATGATACTTTTTTATTACTCGGTCAGTTAAGTGTCATGTGATACACACTTTGGGCAATCACGTCTCGAAAGAGATATGATTGATTGGGCAGAAGGTTATCCCGCAGTATGTTCCCATTGCTTTCTGCGGTAGACTGGTTGTCAACCAAAGCTATAGAACCCAATCTGTACTATTATTTAATGGATTAATACCTTTCCCAAGGGTATTTGTGCACAAGTGAATGCAAGGAATACAACTGGAATTCGAACTCGGCTTCCTGATTTGTCATTCTGAGTCGATAGCCACTGTACCACAACACATATCCTAATCCTTTTCATCACTAGTTAGCTGAAATTTTACAAATATTTATCAATGATATCACTTGACCACCATTGTACTTAGTTTATTTTTCTTTTACCAGAATAGTTAACCATGTGAATCTTAAACATTAAACTCATCTCCCATTTATAGTTTAATAAAAAGTCAGCTAATCATACACAAATAAAATAAAATAAATTAAATATTCTATGTTGAAGAAGAATAAAAAACTAATAGGTACTTTGATTTGCTTGGATAATATTACAAACCGACTATTCTATACTTCTTCATGTGCCCTGTCCCTTCAGGACGTAGGTGATCCTGGCTTTCCACGTTTCCCTATCCCTGGTAGCTCTGAGCACACCTTCTCCTGTTACACCGTGCAATTCTCGTTCTGTCATCCACCTGGTTAAGTCCTTCAAATATGTTATCTGTTGCTTTTCCTTGTATCTTTTTCCCTCTATCTGGCCTGTTAGTATCAGATTCTCCAGGCCCTCCTTCCTCATTGCGTGTCCCAGGAACTTCAGCTGTCTCTTCCTGATGCTCACTATTAATTTCCTTTTTGTTTCCATCATTTCCAAGACCTAATTCTATACTACTACTAATAAAAATATTGCTTTCAGAATCTGAATGATTCTGTTTCAATAAATGTTTCTTATTCACCACTCTACTTTCTCTTTGATGTTTTTGAAAGTCACTTAATTTTGCCAGTTCTGAAACTTTGTATTCTTTTTTTCAACCAATTGTTTTTTTATATGCATCACAAATATTTTAAGTTCCTATACTGATAACTATAGTCTCTTGAGTGTAAAATTGTTATTTTTTTTCATTGTGTTATACATTCCTGAATAACTCCATTAATATCTGTATTAAAATAAATAAAACCCGTCTAATGTTGATGAAATTCTTATCAGCCATTGGATTTATTACTCAGAGTATTTTGACCGCATGAAAAATTGTAAACTCGTAGATTAGTGATATTTATTACATAACAACTGAACCAATATTGTCAGCATATGTCCAAACATAATGGTTTTTAGACAAAAGTAGACCTATTTCATATTGTTTTTGACAATTTTCTTTATTCATGCTTGTGCTTTCTTCAGGTTTTTGTAACTAGACGGCCTTCCTCATACCAATAGGATAGGTTTGCTGAAGAAATCTTTAAAGAATTCTATTAAAATATCTTGATATTAAAGTAAATGGTAACACAAGATTGTAAGAAATAATTACACATTATTTTAATGGTAACTGTTTATATATTTGTCTAAGAAATAACATTGATACATTTTGTAAAAGATAATTTGTTTCTTACTGGCTATGCATAGCTGCATATATATCAAAATATATATCTAATCCTTAAAGGTTCTGAAACTACATGCACTACACATGCACACTAGATTGCCATTTGCATAGTTCTTGTATATGAGTATTAAACCTTGTGTATTCTGACACACACACATGTACACACTATTAGGTATATCAAACTCAGTCTATTAGAACAGTTTGTGCCTAGGAGTTGGATGCAACATATTGTTGGACACTTAAATTTTTATGCAACTTTTATTTAAGAGCCATATGTAACAGTCACTTTGTATATGAATACTGTGATTAACTAGTATTTAAGTATTTGGTTTAGAATCTGTTTACTGACAAGCAGAAATATCTGTGGAAGTAACATAGTTTTATCATAAATAGTGTTTCATCTTGAGTGGACACACAGATTTAAAAGCAGACTGGATTAAACCTTTAGTGTAAAACAACACCTATCTCTGTCCAAAAATGTTATTTGGTAGATTTGGCTACAACATACGACATGCATTTTTAATGACATTGAACTGTATAAAAGATGTCTTTGCAAAAATGAAATTCTGGTGAGTTTGCTTACATTCCTTGCTTTGACTAGAAAATTAGAAACTGATATGTCCCGGGAATGGATATATATCAATACAAGGTTTCTAAGTGGTTAAAGCATATGTAACCGGGTAGGTCAATCTAATACGTAAACGTAATCATCATAGATTAAGGTAGATGTTTCAAGTTCAGCAGTTTGATCTTTAAGCTTTGTTGGTCAATTGTGATAACAAAGATATATACTTGAGCTCTTTGTACTACTGCAATTTATTGGGTTTCTTTGATTTGCTTCATGGCTATCTGATGATCATATGAATCTATTGGTTTGGAATAAAACGTTTTATATAAGAACTTATTGTAAAGCAACCATAAAGCTTACTGGAAATATTTTTTTCTTTTTTTTACTATCATTGAAAATGATAATATGAGAAATATTTGATGTTTCAAGCTCAAGTTATTTTAATTTTGAAAAAAATTACATTATATGTATATGCATATGTATGTATATATATATATATGTAATTTTGAAAATATATATATGTAATTTTGAAAATATATATATGTAATTTTTTGAAAATATATATATGTAATTTTGAAAATATATATATGTAATTTTGAAAATATATATATGTAATTTTGAAAATATATATATGTAATTTTGAAAAATATATATATGTAATTTTGAAAATATATATATGTAATTTTGAAAATATATATATGTAATTTGAAAATATATATATGTAATTTTGAAAATATATATATGTAATTTTTGAAAATATATATATATAATTTAAAAATATATATATGTAATTTAAAAATATATATATGTACTTTAAAAATATATATATGTAATTTTGAAAATATATATATGTACTTTAAAAATATATATATATGTAATTTTAAAAATATATATATGTAATTTTGAAAATATATATATGTAATTTTTGAAAATATATATGTAATTTTGAAAATATATATATGTAATTTTGAAAATATATATATGTAATTTTGAAAATATATATATGTAATTTTGAAAATATATATATGTAATTTTGAAAAATATATATATGTAATTTTGAAAATATATATATGTAATTTTGAAAATATATATATGTAATTTTGAAAATATATATGTAATTTTGAAAATATATATATGTAATTTTGAAAATATATATATGTAATTTTTGAAAATATATATATGTAATTTTAAAAATATATGTAATTTAAAAAAATATATATATATATAGAATTTTTGAAAATATATATATATATGTAATTTTTAAAATATATATATATGTAATTTTGAAAAAATATATATATATGTAATTTTGAAAAATATATATATAAATTTGAAAAAAAATATATATATGTAATTGAAAAAAATATATATATAATTTGAAAAAATATATATATATGTACTTGAAAATATATATATATATATGTAATTTTGAAAATATATATATATATATGTACTTTTGAAAATATATATATATATATGTAATTTTAAAAATATATATATATATGTATTTTGAAAATATATATATACATATATATATGTAATTTTGAAAATATATATATATATATATATGTAATTTGAAAATATATATATATATGTAATTTTGAAAATATATATATATATGTAATTTTGAAAATATATATATATATGTAATTTTGAAAATATATATATATATATGTACTCTGAAAATATATATATATATGTAATTTTGAAAATATATATATATATGTCTGAAAATATATATATATATGTAATTTTGAAAATATATATATATATGTAATTTTTTGAAAAATATATATATATATGTATTTGAAAATATATAGTATATATGTACTTTTGAAAATACATATATATGTAATTTTTGAAAATATATATATATATGTAATTTTGAAAATATATATATATGTAATTTTGAAAATATATATATATGTAATTTTGAAAAATATATATATATGTAATTTTGAAAATATATATATATGTAATTTTAAAATATATATATATGTATGTAATTTTGAAAATATATATATATATATATATATATGTAATTTATATATATATATGTAATTTTGAAAACATATATATATATATATATATGTAATTTAAAATATACATATATATATATATATATGTAATTTTGAAAACATACATATATACATATATATGTATATCAGATTAAATATGTTTGCTTATTTTTAATAAAATCTGTTCATACTCACGGATGATCTTTCATGTATTTCAATCAAAAAATGTCAGGAATGAGCTGTAACACTGACAGATGTTATTTTCATTCATTTCTTAAGATACTAAAGTACTTTCAACCTCTTTCCGGAGTCATCTTCAGTGGGTGTGAGTTATGGTAACAAATGTAACCAGAAAACTTGCTAAAAATTACTGTACATTTTTTTCATGCTTCAAATATAACGGTTGACAAATTGCTAGCGTTCATTAGAACGTGAAAATTATCCAAAATGGAATTTTTTTTATTTGTTGTAATGTCATGGTCATGCACGTGTTAAAGCATGAAAAAACTTTTATTATTGGATTTTATTAAAAATAAGCAAACATTGTTTGCAATTTATTTAATCTGACATGTTTAAAAGAATATTTGCTGCCTAAATACACAAATTTTAATATATATATATATATATATATATATATATATAAAAACTAATTTAAACCATTTGAATTAATGGTTTTTAATTATTCTATTGTGATAATCAAATGTTGATACATTTTTGTTATTACTGTCTGCTGTTAACCTTATTCTCTAGATATTCTTGTGTGTCATCTTCTTTGCAAATGAGTATTGTTTACAGAAACTCTTTATCTTGAAGTTGTTTATATTGTGGTTACCAAGTATTGCCTACTTAAGCCTCAATTTTTATAGACCTCATAATCCAGTTCTCTCTTGCAACTATGGAGCTATTATAAGATTTCAGGTGTAGTTTTGTTACAATGTGATAACCTCATTTCTAATGAAACTTTTTTTTTTATGTTTAATTACCAAGAAGTTGATATAATTGTATCCATTGGTCATTTTTTTTATATTCGTTACTTATCCAATTATATTTATCTTTGATTGTGACAGGCAGAAGCCAATGTTAGAGAATGTTCACTTTATCTGATTCTCACACTCCACTGACTGCAGCTTCTGACAATTGTCATGTGTAGTTTTAATTAGCAAAATAATCTATCTCACTGCATCAGAACTATTTATAGACTGAATAGATAGCAGCACTTGTATCAATGTCTTCAGATTAAAGGTGGGTAATTGAATGACAAAATGGAAAAAAATTCTCTAAATTTAAAGTCAAGAAACCTGCATCTGCATCTTCAGCATTTCACTTGGTGTTTAATTATAACTGACATTTGATATTTTCATCCCCATCTATTTCTCTCTATAATTCTATCAAAAGAAGTCCTTTTCAAGGATGTAACATTACATAGAATTTTTTTTTTTGGTCATTCAATTATCCAATTTGGAATATTAAAACTTTAAGTCTGTAAATAAGCATTAGTTTGAGAGGAGCAATATATTTGAACAGCTGAATTCTTTTTCTTGTTTTAGTGCAATCTCTAACATGAATTAATCATTTATTTGCACACCTGCATGGAACTGGAATTAAACAGAAAAATAAATTCTAATTACTTAAAAAAAAAAAAAAAATTAAGGGGAAAAAAAAACCTTGATTAGTTCTAAAAATGTACTTTTTATTGTGGTAAAATATCTATTTTTGTAGAACTTTTTCTACATTTTCAAAGTTGACTATTTTATTGTGGTGTTTTTCAAATTTGTTGGGCTCTGAGTTGTCTCCCTACTCACATCAAAATAGTCCCATTTTAAAGAAAAGAGAGGACACCTAGTGGTGGTGTAATGGTTAGCAAGCTTGTCTCACTTAAATTGGGTAGTGAGTTCGATCCTCACTAGGTGTCCCTTACTTTCAGCCATGTGTCACGTCTAAGCTATGCTTAGAAAATCACCTTCCTCCAGGTTTGGGGATTGAGTGCAGGGCTAACAACCCTACCCCATAAAAAACAGTTTGTTACGAAAACAGCAAAAACGCTGCTCTACACACTATTGGGTGTAATGGAAATGTTTATTATTAAAGAAAAAAGAACACTTGTCAATTCGATATTTTGAAGTTGTTTTTTACAAAAAAATCTCATTTGAAAACTTCAGTGGATGAAATATCAGAGAAAAATTACATGTGTAATTTCTCATCTGCAATAATCAATTAGTTTCATATTTTTGTGCTCCTACAAATCAAGGTGCATACAAATAAAATTTAAAAAAAAAAAATGTTGAGTATTATGTATCAAAACTTCTATTGCTAGCCAGAGAATGAACATCCTCAGCTGAACTGGATCCTGGGTATGATGGTAAACTGTATCTGGCAACAAGGCCTCTGATTGAGAGGTTATGAGGAGCACAGAACCACCTCTTAATTGCTGTTGTTCTCAGGTCCACCCTGAACTGGGGTAGTAGTACTAGTTAGGGTCTCAGCTATGGACAAATGGTTAACCCCCAAACTGAGGTCAAAACACTATGAAAGTATAAAAATAGACTTTTATAGAAAAATAGACATTTTTGAAGGAAAAAATTATTACCAGCATTATATTTTGGAAGGAAAAACTAGAAGACGACTTCAATTTTCTAAAAAAAAAAAAATAAATAAATAAATATTTATATATTTTCATCAAAATCTGATTAAATCGATCTTCTCACTATAAAACATTAAAAAAAAATGCCTTTAAACCCCATCTTTTTCGCATTAACCCACAGAGATTGATATGCCATTAAACAAAACTGGAACTCAGCTGACCTACTATTGTAAATTAGACTTGTTTCATCAAAGGATATTACAGTTTAAATTGTTTTCTTATATCTTTTTTTAATCATGCATTTTAAAACCATATTCTTTTTATTTTGCCCCAACTGTCGCACTCATCTTGGCTGCTGTTTTTATGCATTAACTTAAGACTACATTAAACAAAATTCATATTACAAAATAGATAAATAAATAAATATGTAAACTGGATATATTCTTCATTTATTAAATTTCACATGCATTTTTGTCATAAAACATTGACTTAAAAAGTGTACGGTTTTTCTTTTAATACCCATTCTTTCATGCCTGGCAATATTTTCTCAGGATTTGGGAATTAAATTAAAAATTTATTTACATTTTCTTTAAAAAAAAAAAAATGGATGGAGATATATATATATAAAATAGAATGAACTGGATAAGGGTATGGGTCTATAAAAGATTGAAAAGGTAATCATTTTCTTTTTCTTTTTTAATGATTATTTAAAATGTTGTTGCATTTTCTATAATGATTATTTAAAATGTTGTTGCATTTTCTATAATGATTATTTAAAATGTTGTTGCATTTTCTATAATGATTATTTAAAATGTTGTTGCATTTTCTATAATGATTATTTAAAATGTTGTTGCATTTTCTATAATGATTATTTAAAATGCTGTTGCATTTTCTATAATGATTATTTAAAATGCTGTTGCATTTTCTATAATGATTATTTAAAATGTTGTTGCATTTTCTATAATGATTATTTAAAATGTTGTTGCATTTTCTATAATGATTATTTAAAATGTTGTTGCATTTTCTATAATGATTATTTAAAATGTTGTTGCATTTTCTATAATGATTATTTAAAATGTTGTTGCATTTTCTATAATGATTATTTAAAATGCTGTTGCATTTTCTATAATGATTATTTAAAATGTTGTTGCATTTTCTATAATGATTATTTAAAATGTTGTTGCATTTTCTATAATGATTATTTAAAATGTTGTTGCATTTTCTATAATGATTATTTAAAATGTTGTTGCATTTTCTATAATGATTATTTAAAATGTTGTTGCATTTTCTATAATGATTATTTAAAATGTTGTTGCATTTTCTATAATGATTATTTAAAATGTTGTTGCATTTTCTATAATGATTATTTAAAATGTTGTTGCATTTTCTATAATGATTATTTAAAATGTTGTTGCATTTTCTTAAAAAATAGATATTTTATAGTTCAACTTTGTAAATTTTTTTTTTTTCCTTTTCCTGAAGCCATTATCATAACTGTGTTGTAATATGTATAACATTTTTTAAGTGGGTAGGTTTCATTTTTTTATTTTTCCTCTTATGCATTAGTGATTTCCACACCAGTGACCTTTACTGGGTGATTAATAAAATTTACATTTAAACTTCAGTTCAGTGAATGATTAACTCAATACCTTGAAGTAGTTTTCTTCTGAGAGAAGCCGGTCCGGAAGACTCCAAATTCCTTGCAATGTATGCTGATGATAAAGTCAAAATATGAAGAAAATAGACATGTCACTGATATAAATTTTAATGGAACTTCATCTCCCCACCTGTAAAGGAAGAAAGAATGAAAGGAAAAGGAACTCAGTGAATCTGTGTATTCAACTACTCTTGCATTTAGGTGGTACTTTGATATAATACCATTTTCAAGAAATGATAGTATATGGAATGTTCTAGCAATACTGGCTATACCAGGGTCTTATAAACAAATTCAAACTATTACCATAAGAAGAGGAAATACTGGAGGACCATTCCAACTGTTCAGAAAAGTTTTTCATCAGTTCTAATAAATATATTTTTATCAATTTCAGTTTGAAGATAAATGAGTTACAAGCTTTACAATAAGCATTTTCTTGAAGGATTAACCAATGATTCATTTCATGAAACAAATTTCAAAGTTATTACTATCTGTTTTTGATCAGTTAAAAGATTGCATAATTTCACAGATCTTTCCAAAATCAGATGAGAAAAGGTATTCATTGTTGAGGAGGAAAATTACTTTTATTCAATTCCTCATCCCCAAATCAGTAAACTTAGTTTCAGGCATGTATTTTATTGATAAACTACTGAAATAAAACTTCAGCTTCTACTTTGTTGTCCAAATCAGAAGTGGCAAGGCATTAACCGTTAAAATAAAACTTATATGAACAGTCAAATGAGCCCTGTGTCATATTTTAACTATTCCATTTTTTTTTTTTTTTTTTTTTTTTTTGAGAACACAATTTTTCATAATGTTCATTTAGGCTCGTCTAACAATTGATTCCATTAGTATTCTCAAGACTACCCATATGATATTACATTTATAAATATTTTTAACTGCTTCTTCATTTATACACTGTTGAAATTGGTTTCTGGTCTAGTTGTACATGAGAGAGAAAACTGACAAACTTTGAATGGGTATAACTTTGTTGCTAATCGAGCTACCAAGATAAATTTGGTCTCTCTCTGTCTTTCTCACAGATTTATTGAAAATTTTAGTTTTGGATATTTAGTATTATTAAACTTAAAATAGCTGATCTAGTGGTGGAATAATTTGTCATTGAATATAAACGTAAGCTGGGTGAGTGGTTACTTTAAAAAATGCTTTATAAAATCTATGTGTATATTATGTATTAGTAAGAAAGTTTTGTGGGCTGGTGGGGTCATAAATGTGTACAAGTTGAAAAGTTAATTTTTTAGCTACCCCTGTGTATGGATAAATTGTCATCTAAATTACGTAAAAATGAAAATAACACTATCTCAGTTTAACAGATATATTTACCAAAATTGCACAAATCTTGAAATACTAAAGAGTAAATTTATTCAATAAAACTACAATTTGTTTCAACCATGGCCCCAAACAACTTCGAAATCTCCTGTAACTCTTCTGGATGGTCTCCTTAAGTTGGTGAATGCTGCCATAATCCTTGTCTTTGGTCCATCTTTGGTATTACAAAAAGTTCTATTGGTTAACTGCACCCCACACAATAATTAAGGGGGTTGCACTCTAGGGAGTTAGGTGTCCAGATGTAAGAGGTAATGTGGTTGCAGAAATTGTCTGACAGCCATGACTGGATTCTCATGCTTGTGTAACATGATGTAGTGTCCTGTTGTTAGACATAGATTCTTCCAGCATCCACCCTCTTGACTCAGAGCAAGACTACCTCCTCAATGTGCTTGATGTATGCCTCAGTGTTAAGTCTGAAGGCCCCCAGCAACACATTTGGGTGTTCTTTTAACTCATCAGAACATTCAGAGTGAGTTTTCTGAGCTGTTATACCTTTTGTAATCAATATTCAACTCCTCCAACTCTTCACTGTCATTAAATTGATACCCAAACACTCTGATTGTGTTATAGCTTCCAGCATGAATGTTAAGCAGTGCAACATGCTATTTCTAAATTTCTGGCAGAGCGAATTGTGTCCTGGTACTCTTTTGTGTCACAGATGTTGTCCAACTGACCCTACTGTATTTTAACAACATCATAAACTATGCACATGCACAAAATTAATAAATATGGCGACAATTTACCCATCGCACCCATCTGCATGGTGCCCCCCTTTATGCAATGATAATGGTATGCTTGCATGTCTTTCAACTAAATTCCAAATTTTAAATACTATAATTTCAAATGTTTACTTTGTAACCATTAATAAATCCTGTACTTAATAAACCAGCCCTGTGTTCTGTTATGATAAGTGTTTATCCCTCTTGTTGGTATAATTACAAAAAATAAGATTAGCTATGTTCATAAGTAGTACAGCTAAAATGTCCTTTCTTGATAATAACAAAGCTGGGTTATGGTATTTATATTATTTGGACTATTGTCCTCATCTTTGTTGCCATTTGTATGACGTTTTGGCCGTTGTATGCTTCGGCCTTCTTCAGGTGCTAGGAATTTCAAACTAAAGAAGGCCAGGGCGTACAACAGCTGAAACGTCGTACAAATGGCAACAGAGATGAAGACAGTAGTCTGAATAATGTAAATACTGTAAACCAGCTTTCGAGATTTGAAAAAGAAATTACTTGACTGGTGGTCAAGAGCAAAGGAAAATTTATTCGCCCCAAAATCATTTTACTTGACTGACTCAATTTTCTTAATAGCACGAATTGCTGACAGAAAACAAACAACAAAATTTTAATGAAAATTTCGAATGTGTTAGAAAGGATTTAAATCTTTTTAAAAATAACAAAATTTGATCTTTCCTCTTAATAATAGCATAAACATTTTGATGATAAAACTTTTAAGTTTGAGCCCTTTTAACATCATGATATGCTGTTTTTTTTGTTTTTTTTTTCTATTTGAGTGGAGGTACGTAAATTCATGGTTTCTTTCTTTAACTACAACTTCCATCTCATAGATGATAAAAAATAACAAATTTGTTTTTCGGTGCATGGTTGAAAGTAGTCTGCATATTTTTTTTTCTTTCTTTCAAATGTTCGTTTTTACTTTTTGTAAGCAAGGAGGAAATATTGAGTCTAGGATAATATTTTTCCAAATGAGTTTCTAAGAATCTGTGAGCGTCTTTAATCTGGGCGACAAATAAATTTTGCTCCACTCCGGATTTGTTAATTAAGCAAATGTTTACCCTGACCGGGACGATAAAAGAGAGGCCAAAGAGTTCAATAATGTCATTGTAGGTCATTTTAAGTAACATGTGAATCTTCAGTGGCATACTTTTGGGTTGTAAAAGGAATCAGATTTTTTTTTTTTCTATATTTCAAGAGACATGTTTCATTGCAAGATTTTTGATCAACCACGGGGAAGTAAAGCAAGAAACTTTAATCGACCAATTAAGTTTTTAATCGATTGAGTCAATCATGTGAGTGAAATCTCAAAGGCTGCTGTAAATACTACCTCATCTCAGAAATATAGACAGACTAAAGCTGGATTAGACTGATATTTTGATCACATCTCACCAGTGGAGAAGTAAACTGTTTCCTTCCCTTCACTAAGTTAGAGTAAGACCTTTAGCAAGTTTTATCAACCCTTAGCTGCCTCTGCCATGGATATGGTGAAACGAGAGGTAGTAGGCTGGTGGATTGCAGTTGCTGAGCACTATTTGCATCAGACTTTTTGGTCAGCACTGCTCCCTTCAACAGGCAGATAATTTCTCCAGCAGTACCGTCAATTAGCAATACCTAGTACAGTCAAGATTCTACTACAGAACATCTTTACACAAATTCTCAAAAGGCTAGAATGGAGTTTCATAAACTCTTAATGGGAACTTTTCTATAGATGGTGTCTCAACAGAAACACTCGGCATTTTTTGACTACTGAGTGTGTCTGAATTGAGTATCTGGAAGAGCATCCAGCCTTGTAAATCTTACTTCAAATCATTATGACAAGAGATTATCCATCAGGCAGGACCCGCCTTGCTTTGTGCAAGATTAATCCTGTTCCTGCCTCAACAGAAAAAAAAAAACAAGGCTTTGATTATATTAGCTAATAATATTTAAAACTTCAAATTTTGTTCCATTTTTACCTCCTTGCAATTTTTGTGATGTTTAGATTTTACCCTTTTCCATTTTTTAATAATTTCTTAGTTTTGTGAAATGAATTCTATTAAATAATAAGAAAATATTTGATATTATTTACTCTTGGGACTGCTCAGCATCTTCTTTTTCCCTCTCCACCTCCCTCTCTCTCTCTCTCACCCCACTCCTGTTGAATATTAGAATGTTCTGTTAGGAAGATATTTCAAAATTGTTTCGTAGCTTTTATAAAAAAAAAAAAACACTGAAAGATTCAAGTATTTCATCATCCATTAAACTTTTTTAACAAATATTTTATTTATTTATTTTTTAACTAATATTACCTCAAAAGTTTTAAGGAAATGTGAAATTACAAATTGATGATTGTTTTGTAACAACATTGGACATGGTGCAATTGCATCGGAAACCACTTTTTGTATTTTGTCCTTATGTAATAGAATGCCATCAAATATAAACCAGGGGCCTCATCTCATTTGGGCTTGTGTACTCATTTGAAGATGGATCCATAAAGAATATTCAATACCAAAGTTCTTTCCAGCAAAACCTTTAAGATAGATGTGATATTAAATATTGCAGCTTTTCAAAAGTAAAGATTATTAACTTAAAGCTTAAAATATTTTAATCTTGTGATCTTAATTTCTATTGATAGTTGGCAGCTCAGATTCAAATCTGCTAGAAAATATTACAATAACTGTAATAGATTTAAAGACAAAAGAAAAATGTTTAACCTTTTTCCTTTTTCTTTCTTTGTTATATAGTTTTATTCCTAGTATAATATAATTATTTGATTTGAGATAATATTAAATCAATTAGAAACTATAAAACTAATGTTGTCAGTTGCAGTCATATGAAAATAGATAAAACACAACCAGTCTATGTTTATTAAGGCGTTTTATAAATTCTAAATTTATCCTTTTAATAAAAATTAATCGTAAAATTTGATTTGTGTATGTCCATTTTCAGAAGCTGCCTATTAAATCTTGTATAATAAGAATAACTTTAAAAAAATGCTCTTCACTGTCTATGCTTATTTGTAGAAATAGAATTACAAAAGGGGTGTCTGTGTGTGTTTTTGTATAGGCATAATCTTTTTCCTTCAAAGAGATTTGCTTCATATTTGTTCATCTACAAATTTTAGCTTAAGTGCTGATCTTAATGATTTTCTTTTTCATTGTCTGTTCGATAGCATGATGGTTAAAGCACTCAGAATTTCATCATGTATTTGGGATGGGTGATATTTCACACTTTAGATCTGTATTGTCAAAACATAAACGGTTTGCCTCAAACAAAAGTATTTCATAATCCAAATGGTACAAAAATTACTATGAAAATTGCTCATTTTAGACATGTCTAAAAAAATGCTAAACAAATTAGGAAAATAACACATTTTATGCACCTCTGCAGAATATATGGTTAGGTCTTGAAGGCTGTCACAATGTGTGTAGTAAAATAAAGGAAAGTAAAGAAGTTGTTGGGTATTACGTCCTTTATTTTACTAAATACATTGTGACAGCCTTCAAGGCCTAACCATACACCTAATATACACAATGCTTCAAGCAAATTACAAAACTTTCCTATATATATATATATATATATATATATATATATATATATATATATATATGTGTGTGTGTGAGTGAGTAAGTTGGAAGCATAATTATGAAAAAAAGCATTTATTTTACATCTTAACATTTCCTTTTTACTTAACACATTTAACTCAACACTTCTCCATTAATCATATAAATTTTACAATGAAAATTAAGTTAACTCTTGGGTTACAATCTTGATTTACTTTCATGTATTAGTATAGTTATTAAATTGGCTTTTTATAAAGATTTATCCAAAGTTTCTCATTTAGGTTGTTAGTCACGATATTTCAACCATTGTATACGCTGCACTTCTTTATAGCCTTGTGGATGTAGGTGTTGTTTAACCAATACAAGGCTTAAGAGCCATTCAAGATAGAGGATTAGTGTTAAAATAATAAATGTGATGTATAACTGGGATGAATTAGGAAGTAGAAGAAAGGGAAGATTATTAGGATAAGATAACTATTGACACTGATTTGTCCAGGGAAGCATCGATGCAGAGGTCTGTTTAAAAAAGAAGCAGCTTTTAAGAAAAAACTCTTTGATTGGATTGTGCTTTGTCATTGTGAGTTCAATCTCTGGTTCAAGCAGTAAAACATATTTGCCCTGGTTCAGTAGATTCATAAACAGTAATATCACAAATATAATTGAAGAATTACTTGATAAAGGTTATCACCTAACATGGACAATGTTTGGTTTGAAATTCTCATGAGACTAGCAAATGCAAACTCCTTCAAAAAGTTAAAGGATGCAACAATCAAAACACAGCCAAAAGATTTGATTGGTTAATTTTATGATGTACTGACCATTTATGCTTAAAAAAAAAAAATGGATTTGGCTAAGTCTGTACAATATTAATTCTGCATTTCAGAAAACTGAATAAATAATCTTATTTGGTCTAAAAGCATTTTCTACATTGTTTTGTAGAAATAAGAGCATTGTTTCATTCTTTTCATTTTTACATATAATTATCAGTAATTTATTGAGTATCAGGAAGAGACAAAGTTCCTGGGACATGCAATGAGGAAGGAGAGTCTAATACTAACAGGCCAGATAGAGGGGGAAAAAAAGACAGGGGAAAGCAGCTGATAACATAATATTCGTGGAAATGTATGCATGTTCTAACATGGGTCTTAGAACATAACTTATCTTTATATCAGTTCCTTCTCTCTTTCTTTTACTGTCTTTTCTTTTCTCTCTTCCTCTTTCTTTATACACTTGAAATGTATGTAATTACAACTCTGTTTCTTTCAGTTGACTATTATATTTTCAGCAGACAAATATTCTGAAATGCTTGCACATTTCTTTCTTTTCTTCAACCAGCGTCGTATTTTCTGTATTTAAACAATTTTTCTTTGTTTTTTTTTTTTTGTTTTTTTATCTTCAAAATATCTTCCTTTATATGTTGACTTTTTTGCATCACTATCTCTTTTCTTTTCTTGATGAACCACTCGGGCTTCGCTTTCTGTTTCTTCTTTGAATAAACCGAAAATCAGCGTACAAACTATATTACAGCTTTTCTTTTTATCTTTGTTGCTGTCTTTCTGTCTTCTTTGATAAAATGATTCGGCCTCACCTCTTCATTCAACAAGTAGAAGTCAGCATACAAATAATATTGCAGCTTCTTTCATCTTCATTGCTATATTTATTTCTCGATAAATAGCTCGGCTCCGCTTTTTTTTTTTCTTTGTTTTAACGAATAAGAAATGTGGTTCTACAGAAGGATGCTGCAGATATCATGTACAGAGCATGTGAGGTGTTGGAGAGAATGGAAACAAAAGGGAAATTAATACTGAGCATCAAGAAAAGACAACTACAGTTCCTGGAACATGCAATGAGGAAGGAGGACTTGGAGAACCTGATACTAACAGGCCAAATAGAGAGAAAAAGAGAGAGGGGAAAACAGCGGATAACATACTTAAAAGGCCTGAGCAGGTGGATGACAGAATGGGGGCTGAGAGACGTTACAGGAGAAAGTGTGCTAAGAGCCACCAGGGATAGGGAGACGTGGAAGGTTATGATCGCTAGGGACGAGTTACATAAAAGAAGTGCGGGAATAACTTGCAGTTTTTAAACTGAAGTTATGTCTTCGTTTCATTTTTAAAAAATATTCTCAATGTTAATCACACTGCGAGTTGGTTATAATTTATTAGAAGGCAATAGTCTTTTAGATTTTCTTGATTGTTTTCGCTTTCATGTCAGGATATTTCCAAAAGTGATGCTCAGGCAATATGGTACTCTTCATTCACTCAACTTGATTACAGCTGCATTGATAGACAGTACCAATCTCTTATTGGTTAATAATTGCTACATACCACTTGATTAGATTTTTGGCAGCATTTGCTCACTGGCTTATAACAAGTCTACAGAGTTAAAATTCTAAGAGTATGGTAATGATTTGTAATATATTCTGGCACATCCTCAATATCAATATAACTGTCTGATTACTGGTTCTCTTAAGCAGTATTTTGAATGCTGTTCAATTAAATTTTTGTTTGGGCTTTTTTTTTTTTTTTTTCTTCAAATTGATAAAAAAAATTTTCAGATGAAACAAGTAACTTAAAATACTGGATTGTGAGCTAGAAGTTTACTTTGTCTAGTATTCAGTCTTAGTTACAAGTAAATTCAAACATCTTTAAAATAGCTATGAACCTGTTTTGTAAATAACTGAATTAGGACTTAAATTCCAAGCTTGTCACTTTTAGACACAGTTGTGCTTTATACCATAAATAATGAAGTGCTTATAATAGAAGAAAAATCTCTTGATTCTAAGAATAACTTAAAAATTATATCTAACCAAATGGTTGATTTGAGTAATGGGTTCCCTGCTGGATTTGTATACCGATATTTTACCTTTTTTTTTTTCCATTTAAGTTTGATCAGAATATTTCACAGCTTTAATGGAGCTATCCATTTCTTTTGTATAAAATAGAGTAATTTGCATCAATGTTTGATTTCCAGTTATATTGGCATCCATGGAAATACAAAAGCTGACACTGCAGCAAAAAAATCACTAAGCAGGAGAAACTCTAAATTAAAAGTCCCCTATATTGATTTCAGACGAATCATAAATTCATACATTAAAAACAATGACAGCTACAATGAACGTATACAAAAAAAAAACAAGTTGCAAGAAATCAAACCCATTCTTGAAAAATTGAGCCTCAATTTCAAACTAACTTGAAAGAAAGAGGTGATTATTACAAGAACAAAGCTTGGCCACACAAACATCACCCACTCATTTCTACTGAAGGGAGAAAACCCTCCTGAGTGTATAACATGTCAAAAGGTATACACAGTAAAACATTTTCTAATAGACTGCACTGCCTTAGCCTCCACCTGACAAAAATACTATAATTCAAAGAATATAAGAGAATTTTTCGAAAAAACATATGAAAAAGTCATATTTAACTACTTGAAAAAGTCAATGCCTTTTCCAAAATATAAACCCTTATTTATATATATATATATATTAAAATATAGACACCATAGTAATAAATAACCAAGACTGACATGCTGAAAAAAATCAAAACAAACTTATAAACAACAATAAATTTTTTTTGAAAGAAAAGGTATTACCAGCAATAAATAAAATTTAGTTGGCAATAAATGACCCATTGAGGTTCATATGCCATAAAACAAAACAACTAACCAACATCAATGTTTGTAAATGAACTGAGAAACCTGTAAATACAAAACATTTCATTGCAATTTTTATATGCATGCATACACAAAAATACTTTCATAACCAGAATTCTTGATTCTTGGACTAATCTATAATGTAACTAATAGTTTTATGAATTTAATCATGATGGGTGAAAGTGAAATCTATTTGTGTATCCTCATGTCAAAAATTGTTTCTTTATTCAGAACTTAATATTTCTTTCAAATTATGTTAAATATATTTTCATCTTCATTTGCATATTATAGACGACAAAAGGACCAAATTATTCAAACAAAAATGAAAATTAATTTTGCACCTCTTGGAAAAAAATCTAATTCGTAAAATTAGAAATTAGCTTGTCTTGTGTGTTTTGTTTTTAAGTATTTGCAATTTATGAAATATCGATAAATAGCATTGTGAAGCATTCTAATACTGAAAACAATGTTCCTAAAACTTACCTTCACTTTTAAGTATTGTTTGTACAAATTAATATGCAGAATGGTCACTTCCTGACTTGGTGTTTGACTCACTGTATAAAATCAGCATTATTAAATAAAAATACTGTTAATGTGCACACAATACTATAGTTACAGATTTGATAATCACAACAAATGATGATGCATTCATCATTGAAAAGTAGTTGGCTGTTTTGTGATATTTGCTAAAAATGTAAAAGAAAAAAAGTCTCTAACTACAACAAAAAAAAAAGCTTATTTCACTGACCCAAGTAGCAAAATTCTGGACCTTGCTTTGAATCCTTGTGCTGTCTGATTTCTGTGCATGAATTAATAGTAGACCCAGTTTCCAGTCACCTATTTGGTCAACCATAAAATTTAGTGGTTGCAGTAGAAAACACCTGCACCAATTGGCCTGTGCTAGATGAAAACATTAAAAGGCTTTTATGCATTTCTGTGTCTGTGTATACACACACAACCAGGATATTTAACTTCAAAGAGTGAGGTGGCAGAAGTGATTGAGTCACTCAAGTGAAAGACATTGCTTCTGTTTCAAGTTCCTTGATTTCTATTTACAAGTTGAAGATGGTATAAATTCATAGAAGAGGAAATTGAGAAAAAAAAATGACATCCTTCATGGAGGCAAATCAGTTGCAGCTTTTTTCTGTAAGCTTGAATAAATGGCTTTGCATTTGCTTGAATTATTCTCCTACATAAAATACCGATTCTGATAAAATTATTTTCTTTCTCTCTTTTTTTTTTTTTTTTTTTTATAATTGTACTGAATCTGTTGTTTGTTTAATAGTCTGTATTTTTCTTTTTCTTCCTGTTGTTATAGCTCCCTGTCGAGCCAGCAACTCTTTCCAAAGTTGCTAATTGAGATATGCTCAAGGGAAATTTCTGTTATCTATCCAACATATCCTCGTAATATGCACTTACTTCCTCTTCTTACATCCATATTTGGTCAGTAAACATCTACCTTGAGTATCTCTTAGGCCTTGTATTGGGTTAACATATAGTAAAGATGAAAATATCTGCCATGACCTGCCCACAATTTTAGTTTGTAGCACAGTGGGAATCCTGATTCATGCTGTAGATGATAGAATTTCTACCTTCATAGCTTTCAGCTGCATATGAGATTTATACTAAACTAGCAGTATAGACTGGTGTTGCTCGGTTGTAATGAAAGCTTTAAATCCATGGTTTTGGAGCTCAGACTCTTTGGATGTTGGCACGAAAGACTAAAAAGCAATAGTTGTTTCCAGTTAAAGCGAAACTATAGACTAAAAGAAAAATGAATGGATGTAAGCTAAATTTTGATTTCCTGGTATCGATATCAAATAAGTTTCTTTTGTTGTAAACTGAATTTTGAAGACTAAATAAGTAAATGGTATCATGGCTGAGACTAAAAACTACAATTATACCTACTTAGAGCCAAACCCGAAGCAAAAACTAAAATAAAAGGGCTGAAAAAAAAAAATACAGACATACAGGTAGATAAACAGACACACACAAACATCTTGCCATATATATATATATATATATTATTGATTTTCTGCACTATTGTAAGAACTGCCACCTTGAAACTTCTGAATTTTGTTTCTTATGTCTTTGTCTATGAGTGTATCAAATTTGATTAAAATCGGACCACTCCTTCTATAACCCGATTTTTTCAATTATCAATAATTATCGGGGGTAGTTTGACACAAAACCTAGCTAAGAACACTCGCAGACGCTTATAGTACAACTGTGTAAATTTTCAAGAAAATTGGTTCAGCTGTTTGGGAGTCTGTAGGTAACGGGAACACACAGAAGTGCCATTTATAAATAAGTTTACATCTCTTGGCATTTATATTTTCAAATTCAACCTAATTATTTGAAAGTTGTCCTTAGATGAAACATTTTAATTTTTGTACTTGTTTCTTGTATAATATTTTGAGTTTTAACAATTTTATGTAATACTTTTATTCTCTGACAATAAAATAAATAGCATTGTCCAGAAACAGTTTCAAGTTTGAGTTTCTATCTTATGTGGATGATGCTTTTCCAATTTGACCACAGTCAAAATTGAGATTTATTCAGTTACATTCTTAATTGATTTTCTTGGTGCTATAGTTTATTTACACCTGGTAGTAGTATTTTGGGATGATTTCAGTAACATTCATTATGGTAATAAGTTTTCTAAATTTCTTAGGTGAATCATTTTCTAAATTTATTTTTAATTTGTTCATCTTATTTTGCTGGTTGTTATGACATCTTCCATGTCAAATGGGTCTAAAAGGAGTGAATTTTAATCTTGTTGCAGACTACCTATTTATTTCCAGTTTATACTGCTTGCTTAAAATATAAAATGACCTGATTGCAACAAAATAAAGCAGAATAAATACGTTGAAAGAGAGCCTGTTTTTGAAAGAGAGCCTGTTTTTGAAAGAGAGCCTGTTTTTGAAAGAGAGCCTGTTTTTGAAAGAGAGCCTGTTTTTGAAAGAGAGCCTGTTTTTGAAAGAGAGCCTGTTTTTGAAAGAGAGCCTGTTTTTGAAAGAGAGCCTGTTTTTGAAAGAGAGCCTGTTTTTGAAAGAGAGCCTGTTTTTGAAAGAGAGCCTGTTTTTGAAAGAGAGCCTGTTTTTGAAAGAGAGCCTGTTTTTGAAAGAGAGCCTGTTTTTGAAAGAGAGCCTGTTTTTGAAAGAGAGCCTGTTTTTGAAAGAGAGCCTGTTTTTGAAAGAGAGCCTGTTTTTGAAAGAGAGCCTGTTTTTGAAAGAGAGCCTGTTTTTGAAAGAGAGCCTGTTTTTGAAAGAGAGCCTGTTTTTGAAAGAGAGACTTGTAATGCTGAAATAGGCAATACCCATTTACTACCTTCAGGTAGAATGTGCAACAATATTCCTGAGTCATTGTTCTTAATTTTGCTACTTTTAGTGGAGAAATATGAATGGACAATTTATGGCATTGAAATAAGAAATCTGTACATTTTCATTCACTTTATACTGGTTTAAATTTTTAGCATACCTGTATCTTCAATGACATACAATAAAATTAGTTCTGTACTATTCATATTTATGTATGTATCCAAAAGTTCTTTGGCATTAATGTAATCTCTTTTCCAACTGCATATTGACATTATTCAATCTAATTCACTTTAGGTGGTTATTTCTGTCTTCTGTTGTAAATAATATTTGCTTTTATACCAGAACTGTTCTGGTATAAAACTGTTTTTGAAAGAAAAACTGTACAATACTAATTGCAGATGAGATAATTTACCAGAAATCTTTTTTTTATCCCTATCTTTATTTCTAAATAATGTTAAAGCCTGGAAATCTTGCGATAACTGATTTTTATCTAAGTCTCGCTTTATTCTACTTGGGCTTTTTTTTTTTATGAATCTAATGTCAAGTTTCAAAGGTCAGGAATGTCCACATGATCATTTCTCTTTGGATCACTGGGCTTTTTCTGCTTCCACAGACTTGCTCAGATATTTTTGATGAGCCATGGAATAGACTTTCATGAATAAGAAAGGTCTTGCAGTGTTCTATTTTCTTTTTTTCATCTTTGATGAAGACATCTTTCTTTCTTATCAAGAGTGAATCAATGTCTGATGTATTTCCTGATTTAAATTTTTTTTATCTGAAAATTTTGTATAATCTGTTCTCAGTGATTAATATTCAGCAATAATTTTAATGCATTACTAAAATAATTGTTGGAAATTAAATATTTATGTAAAATATATTTTATTATTAGGTTTCCAATTTATGGTGCATAAACAAAATATTTAATTTCTAAATGTTAATATTTTCATGTGTCACTTGACACTTATTTCAAGTTATCTTCAAATCAGAAATGAACACTAACCATCAGTAGATTTCAGGGCTGACCTTCTATAAGTCACTGAATATTCAACTTTATCTTTTAGAATTTTGTTCACCCAATAAATTTGTACAGCTTAGATCTCACTATTTTCTTGTTGTATAGTACTTGGGAGATATGTTAAATTTAGCATGATATTCATATTTGCTCTTAGAATCGCAAACATACACTCAGGCTTTCTTAGATTGGGATTTATTCTCTGAATATAAGCAGTTTTCTTATTTCAAAGATAGCTCTTTGAAATAACCATCAGGCTTTACTTGAACATTAATTTGCAATTAGTGTTATTACTGAATTAGAAGCAATCAAAAAGAAAACTTAAAATGCACTTTTCAATGTTAATCTTAAAAATCAGGAGGAATTTAATTACTGTATAATTGTATACATTAATATATATTAATATTAATAGATAACTAGTGTATAATTAAATATACATTATATCAAACACCATAAGTTGGTTTGCATATCTCCATATCCTGGAAGATGTAACTTTTGGTAGTTCTTTGCAAGGGTTAAAAATAAATTGTAACAATCTGTGATCAAACTTCAGTAAGAGTTTTCTATTTAGCCAAAAATGATAGGCTGTTTGTAGTCTATACATTTTCCAAAGCTTCCTCCTGGATATTAGAATTTTTTTTTTTTTTTTTTTTTTTTTTTGCAATGGTTAGACAACTTTATATAATACTGGGTGGTAAATCTGTGATCTGTGACAAAAACATCTCTTTTGAACCAAATGGCTATTTAGGGGAACAACTTCCTTCAAAGTTAAATATCCAAGTAAAAGATATTTTGACACTTTTGAATCTACACTTGTCTGAATTTATGGTTCTTTTATGATCTGCTACTTTAATGTATAAAACTTCCTTGCAAGTTGCACTGAAACATCTTCAATAGTTTATCATATCTTCAGTAGTTTCCCCCAAATGGTTTTCTATGACACTTGAAATGTTTTTTTTTAATCGCCCGGATTCACACTCCACCCTCGTCTATTGAACAGGTGAAGAGGCTCATCCCTTGTTCCCCGTTTAGGATGTGGTTTCCGGCTTTCTCTTTTCTAATCTTTTCAATCTTACGTAGCCCCCTGCACATCAGTAGTGTTACCCCCTTGCTCAGGGTGATATGATTTTTTTTTAAAAAAAAGTATTTGTGTTCATCTCAGCATGGAGTAAGGGTTACCAAGCTAGACTGATCATTACTACCAAGTAGTGAGTTGGGTACTTACTATTTGTCAATTACAAAAAAATTGAGATTACAAAGGCTGTTATGTTGTAAAATCCATGTAACCTAGCTTCATTTGATTTCTGATCTTTCGTTTCTTTCTTCCTTTTTCCCTTTCTCTCTTCCTTTTTCCCTTTCTCTTCCTTTCTTTCCTTTTTCCCTTTCTCTCTTCCTTTTTCCCTTTCTCTCTTCCTCACTTCTTTCTCTCTTCCTCACTTCCCTTTCTCTCTTCCTCACTTCCCTTTCTCTCTTCCTCACTTCCCTTTCTCTCTTCCTCACTTCCCTTTCTCTCTTCCTCACTTCCCTTTCTCTCTTCCTCACTTCCCTTTCTCTCTTCCTCACTTCCCTTTCTCTCTTCCTCACTTCCCTTTCTCTCTTCCTCACTTCCCTTTCTCTCTTCCTCACTTCCCTTTCTCTCTTCCTCACTTCCCTTTCTCTCTTCCTCACTTCCCTTTCTCTCTTCCTCACTTCCCTTTCTCTCTTCCTCACCTTCCCTTTCTCTCTTCCTCACTTCCCTTTCTCTCTTCCTCACTTCCCTTTCTCTCTTCCTCCTTCCCTTTCTTCCTCTTCCTCCCTTCCCTTTCTCTTCCTTCCTACTTCCCTTTCTCTCTTCCTCACTTCCCTTTCTCTCTTCCTCACTTCCCTTTCTCTCTTCCTCTTCTTCCCTTTCTCTCTTCCTCACTTCCCTTTCTCTCTTCCTCACTTCCCTTTCTCTCTTCCTCACTTCCCTTTCTCTCTTCCTCACTTCCCTTTCTCTCTTCCTCACTTCCCTTTCTCTCTTCCTCACTTCCCTTTCTCTCTTCCTCACTTCCCTTTCTCTCTTCCTCACTTCCCTTTCTCTCTTCCTCACTTCCCTTTCTCTCTTCCTCACTTCCCTTTCTCTCTTCCTCACTTCCCTTTCTCTCTTCCTCACTTCCCTTTCTCTCTTCCTCACTTCCCTTTCTCTCTTCCTCACTTCCCTTTCTCTCTTCCTCACTTCCCTTTCTCTCTTCCTCACTTCCCTTTCTCTCTTCCTCACTTCCCTTTCTCTCTTCCTCACTTCCCTTTCTCTCTTCCTCACTTCCCTTTCTCTCTTCCTCACTTCCCTTTCTCTCTTCCTCACTTCCCTTTCTCTCTTCCTCACTTCCCTTTCTCTCTTCCTCACTTCCCTTTCTCTCTTCCTCACTTCCCTTTCTCTCTTCCTCACTTCCCTTTCTCTCTTCCTCACTTCCCTTTCTCTCTTCCTCACTTCCCTTTCTCTCTTCCTCACTTCCCTTTCTCTCTTCCTCACTTCCCTTTCTCTCTTCCTCACTTCCCTTTCTCTCTTCCTCACTTCCCTTTCTCTCTTCCTCACTTCCCTTTCTCTCTTCAATATCTTTTTAAATAAATTTTGCAAAATATTTAATTTCAGCTAATTCATGAAATGTAGATTCAATAATAGGGCTTGGATAAGAATTTGAACAAATTTGATGATTAACATCTATGTTATCATTACCAAAAAGAAGTAAATCTACATCTGGTTTATGTGATGCTAAAATAGACAATACCCATTTACTACCTTCAGGTAGAATGTGCAACAATATTCCTGAGTCATTGTTCTTAATTTTGCTACTTTTAGTGGAGAAATATGAATGGACAATTTATGGCATTGAAATAAGAAATCTGTACATTTTCATTCACTTTATACTGGTTTAAATTTTTAGCATACCTGTATCTTCAATGACATACAATAAAATTAGTTCTGTACTATTCATATTTATGTATGTATCCAAAAGTTCTTTGGCATTAATGTAATCTCTTTTCCAACTGCATATTGACATTATTCAATCTAATTCACTTTAGGTGGTTATTTCTGTCTTCTGTTGTAAATAATATTTGCTTTTATACCAGAACTGTTCTTGCCAACTTGATTTCCAACAATTTATGCCATTTTTTTATAAACAAAATGATTAAAAAATATTCTTTGTAACATTTTCTCTCTACCTTTTCAAGTGCAGGATAATCTCCTTTTAATGAATGCGTGTTTATATCTACAGAATTTGCATTAAAAAAATGTTTCGGTTTAGATGCTAAGTATTTTTATTAGATGTATCTACATTATGAAAGCATGTTATCAATTCTTTTGATTTGTATAATATTTATGTAAGCGTCAATTGATGTATTTCGCAGTTTTAAGTCATTTTATTTTTGAGAAGTGTTCTTCATGCTTTTTAATAATTTCATCTTCGATATTTTCTTTGACCTTAATTTATCAAATTTACAATCTATTGTGAAGAAAATGTAAATAAGTTTATAATTTTATTAAGTTCCTCATTTAATTACAAAAATTTTCTCTAATCAGCTATAACAAATCATTTTTTTCTTTCTTTCTCATCAGTATACAATTCCGCTAAGTGTTTTGAGTGAAACGATTAGTGATCCAGCTTTTTAAGAAAATTAATGTTATTTCTTTCAAGTGACCAGATTCTTTGTTTTCATGCCAGTTATCTCATTCTACTGGTTGTGGTAAAATATTTTTACATTTCGTTAGCGTCAGGATCACTTAAAACTATTGGTGATGACATTTTCTTGAAAGCATTAAGACTTCCTGCCCTCTATAACCATGATAAAACTATATATATAGTTTTAAGATATGCTATATTTATAGATTAAAGTGGTAAATATCAGGGATAGTTTGTGTGTGAATATAAAAGTGCACATTGAGTTCATTCAGCAGTGATAGTCAAAACACAATGCACATGGCCTGAGGATTGCGTTTAAGCATGAGACACTGTTACTGCTGGGTGTTGACTTCAATGTCCATGTGTGTATGCATGCAAGTAGTGTAACTGTTTTCAAGAATGAAAGGTTTATCATTTGAAATAACAATGTTAGCCCTTTAAATATGAAACATTTTTGTAAGCATTTTTATTTTAGATGAAACATTTTGTATGTTGCAATATTTTTTCCTTTCTTTAATAGATTTTAACTATAAAAGTGAATTTTTTCCCCTACTAGATGTAACGGTAATTATAGTAAATAGTAAAAACCAAGTAATTGTTTTATTCAGTTTCTAATACTTTCATGGCTCCGGTTCCAATGAACAGCTTGCTGGTGCCCCCATATATAAATTTACTTGAGCCACAAGATTAGCAACTAGGTTCCACCCTTTTACAGTGAATTGTAAACACAAATTCTACTCCACCAGCTTCTTTTCTTGCACTTCCTACCTGTGGAATTCCCTTCCATTTACTTGTTTCCCCAACAGCTACAATCTTCAAGAATTTAAATGTAATGCCAATAGTCATCTCCTATCTCATTAACCTGCATCCTCTCTCTCATGCTCCTTTTTTTGTCCACTCCACTCTCATCAGTATTCACACCCTTCTCTTACTCCCACTTCCTGACACCCCCTATAACTTGTCACTCTTTCTTATAACTTTCCTCCTATGTGACCCCCTGCCAAACAGTGTCAGTAAAATGCCTTGCTTGGGGTGATATGATTTTATATATATATATATATATATATAAAGAACAAAAATAACAATGAAAACTTTGTAATTGTTTATTTCTGCTTTCAAATACAATGTTACCTAGTTTTTCACCTGTTCATAGGCCATAAAATCTGAACCTTTAAGGCCTTCACGGGAAAGTTTACTGCTTTTAAGGATCCCCGCCTCTTTTTTTAAAAAAAAAAAACAAAAAAAAACTTAATTTCTTACTGAAACTCTTACAAGTAGTCAGTCAGTTAAATGCCATACGTGATACACGCTTTGGACGATTATGTCTTGAAAGAGACATGACTGACTGGGCAAAAGATTATCCCGCAGTAGGTTGCCATTGCTTTCTGCAGTAGACTGGTTACCAGCCAAGACTATAGAACCCAATCTGTCTTATTATTTAACCCATAACTGGAAGAAAAGAGACGGATTAACACCCTTCCCAAGGGTATTTGTGCGTAAGTGAATGCAAGGAATTCAAACTTGGCTTCCTGATTTGTCGTTCCGAGTCGATATTCACTGCATCACAAGGCACATCCAAGTAGTAAGTGTACTAAATAAAGGATGAAGGTGGATGTGCCATTAAACTAGAAGCAAATCTTCTCCCTTTCTCTCTCTCATATATCTCTAGTAAAGTCATCAGTTTGTTTGGATGTACTTGTATTGACTTCTTTTTTCTTTTTCTTTTTTTTTTTAAATGGAGAGATGTTTCCCCTGGTTGCTAAGATCTTTTTTTTTTTTTTTTTTTTAACTATTCTTGTAATTATTTCTTCCACAATAAAATCCATTCTGTTCTTCAGTGATGATTTCTACTCTTTGTGGCTTTAGTCATTTTTGAAGGATTTTCAAGATCACTTTACTTGCGTGACTAATCAGATCAGTTCTGACATTGTTGGAGATTTTTTTTTTTTTGGTTTGAAGAGTGATAATCAGTGATTCGGTCCATGTTGTTGGCTATTCTCCTGATTGCCAGATCTTGTTAGAGATTATTGTCAGCATGTCTATCACTGATTCACTGCCATGTATGATCAATTCAGCAGGGATATTGTTAATTCCAACTGCGTTACCTCTTGTCATTGATTTCACTGCTACTTTCACTTCTTCCCTAAGTATGGAGAAGTCATCATAATTTGAGGATTTTGGAACTCTAACAGTGATTGTACAAATCTACAACAGCAGTAGTTTGTCCATTTTACTATTATGTTGAATTTAGTAAGTTATTTCCTCTTTTAGTCCTGGATGGTATTCTTTTGTTTCTGCTTGCTGAAGTCTTTCACAATCTGGATGGAATCCTTTTCTTGTTTGGCAAACATGGGCTTTTGTACCTGCAAAAAAAAATGGTGTGTGAAAAGGATAGTTTGACACTTATTATTTAAACTATCCTTTTCACACACCATTTTTTTTTTATATAAACATTGCCGAGAAGTGAAGATAGTTTAAATAATAAGTGTCAAACTATCCTTTTCACACACCTTTTTTTTTTATATATAAACATTGCCGAGAAGTGAAGATAGTTTGACACTTATTAGTTTGACACTTATTAGTTTGACACTTATTAGTTTGACACTTATTAGTTTAAATAATATCTTCACTTCTCGGCAAAGTTTATATAAAAAAAAATAGCTAAAATAGTACCATTTGTTTATTTACACTATTAAATTTCTCATTGGAATGGTTGGTAAAATATTGGCTAATTACCAACCAATTTGAAAATTTATAAAATGGTAAAAGAGAACACTCTTTATAGTTAATTTATATATTTTTATGATTTAGTAAATTTTTATGAATAAAAATTTTCATTTTTTTTTTTAAATTGGTAAATGACAAATATTACATTAATTTTAATTGCATTAGGGATTTTTTTTTTTTTTTAGAATGTTGTAAATCTTATAGTGTTCAATATTTTTATTGTAAATTTTCAAGAACAAAAGAATCTATAAATTCGCTTTCATCATATATTTCAATTTTATTCTTTTTTTTTTAAATAAACATTACCAAGGAGTAAAAGTAGTTAAAATAATAGCAGTGTCAAACGAAAAATCATCCTTTTGACACTTTGTTTTTGGGAGGTGGGGTATGATAGTCCAAGTTTTCCTGTTATTCTTCAATTTCTGAGCATTTTTATTTGATCCATTATTCTTTTGCTATCTTCATTCTTATCATTATATTAACTTCTCTGTACTTGCCTACTCCTGTATACTACTGAATACTCTTCAGTTTTCCCTGTCACACAACTCCAATATTTTTTTGATGATTCACATTTTCTTTGAGCATTACATGTCACAGATGCCTTTGACTGCTTCAGTCAAGATTTTCGTTTTTTTTTTTGTTTTTTTTTGTTTTTTTTTTTGTTTTTTTTTTAACCTCAATCAAAATCAATCCAATAATGCCACTAAGGCACAAGTTACTAAGAATAAGAGAAAACTTTAGCAGAAGAAAATCAGTCCTAAAGAGACCAACATCCTCTGTTCAAAAGATGGGATGGAATGTGTACTGGATAATAAGTAAACCTAACTATACTATTGAGAAAAAAAAAATTAAATAGTAAATAAAAGTTTAGACAGACAGTTGAGGTAGATATCAGATAGAACATGAAGCCCAATCCTAAACAGAAAACAAGGGATAAATCTCTACTCCTGTTGAAAAGACAGGAGAAGTGTGAACTGAATTATAGATGAACTTATTGAAGTTGGTTGTCAACATTTTGACATTTTCCTCCAGTGTGAGTAATGGTAGAAATTCTCCACTGAACTCAAAGATGACAGGATCTGTAAAGCAGTGAATATTACATTTGACCCTGATGATATTGGACTTACCAATCTCTTTAAACCTAACTTGAAATTTTATGATCACGAAATTCATGGTCACTCCTTATGTCAGCACTGGGTAATATCTTTCTCTCTTTTTTTCGCTTTGCTCTAAACTGGACTAGAATGTAGTCTGTCAGGGTTTCAGTTGGTTTCAGTTTTGATGCATGCCAAGTCCAACATCAAGATGACTTATGCTCTCCAAGTCTCATTTTAGTTTCCTTTAATATCTCTTATTTAGAAAAATTATTATGCATGGTTTTGTTTTGTTATATGAAGTCAAGTCTAGAAATAAGCAATTAATCAGGTCTAAGTTAATCTTCTTAAACTGTGGAAATAGTGATCATGGGAATTCAAATGTGCTAAAGAAATGCTATAAAAGATGTTTTTGGGGCTGGGGTGAGTGATGTGGGAAAAGTTAAAAATTCTCAAAGAAAATGTTGCACTTGTTCAGATCTACAGCAAGAATGCATCTTCTATTATGTACTTAAGTTATTATTATAATAAGTTCTATTGTATTAGTAGTAGCTGTAATTAATCTTTCATTGTACCTAGTTTATACATTAAACACATTTTTGGGTATGTAGTTATTGGGGAGAAAACCATGTGAGAAATGGGGTGCTGAACATCTCTTAGTTTAAGCCACTGCCCAAAATCTGATCAGGTATTATTGAAAAGAATTTTCCTCACATGTTTTACACACACACACACAATGAGACAAAATGGAAAAGCTTATAATCAATGCATTTCCCTGACATAGTGTGTTTGGTTTGGTTTCTTCGGGACAGAATGTAAAACAAAACTGTATAAGGAAAATGCATTCGAATTTTTGAGGATAATTATTAGATCTGACAACCAGATACGAGAACATGTTTAGTTTCATACATGACAAAGTGGAAAAAAGTTTTTGCATGATGCGTCTTATCCTTTAGAATTTCATCAGACTAAATTTATGTTGGTACAACTACATATGCACATGAATGAGGAATGCTGGGAATTTAAAATCTATGTGCATATATATATATATATATGAGATTTCAATTAGATTCTTTTTCTTTCCATTAATTAGATATCCCACACTGATAAAAGATCTGCTAGGAATTATATAAAATGTTAGAGCCAGGGCACAAATTTACTGTAGATGGCCTTATCTGCCTTGTCATACATTTTTCCAAACAATATTGTTCTTGATATATAAAAATTTATATATTATCTCTCATACAAAACATACATACATACACACACACACACACACATATATATATATATATATATATGTGTGTGTGTGTGTGTTTGTTTGTCTGAGAATTAATAAGTATATATGGGAATACACACATGTATAAAAATATTATTCAGTTGTTACACACTAGGGCTGTTGATCTTTCATTCTGATCTGGAGAAGCTGAGCCTGAAATATATCACAAGATTTTTCATTTTGTCTCAATCTCCACCTTTGTTTTAGATAATATATTTAGGTACCTCCACTAAATCACTGAAAAAATGGTATAGTATGAATAAAAAAGGGTTCAAACTTGCTAAAAACAAATTTTTCTATCAAAATGTTTAAGACAAAATATCAAGGTATTTTTAATTATTTTTAAAGTTTTTTTATTCCTTGTAACACATTCAAAATTTTGGTTAAATCTTGTTTTGATTTTAGTTAATGACTAATCAAGTCATTACAAGAGTTTACAATAGAAAATAATCTTACATAACCCAGGGTTTTTCTAGGGACAAACACATTGATTTGGAAACTCATGCAAAAATCAAATAATAGTCAGATTTTAATGAAACTTTCAGGACTTATTCACAAACAAATGAAATTATTTTTGAAAAATAGTTAAAATATATATTTTACATCTGTTACCCACCACACACACATGCACATGTAAATTCATGAAATTTTAAGAAATTAAATTTTGTTGGGAAAATTGGTTTTATTAGTTAAACGCAGGTTCAGCATCTCACAGCACACAGGCTCCTCTCGGACAAGCAGTATGGTTTCCGCTTCACCAGGTCTACTGCTGATATGCTAACGACCATCACCGTGTATGTATATCAGGCACTCAACAGGAATGGTGAAGCCCGAACCATTGCCTTGGATATCTCTAAAGCGTTCGACAGAGTTTGGCATGCTGGCCTTCTATGCAAACTGCGGAGCTATGGTATAACTGGACATTTGTTTGAACTAATCCAGTCATTCCTCTCTAACTGCACAATGAAGGTGGTATTAAACAGACATGCCTCTCAGAACTACCATACAAACGCAGGTGTCCCTCAAGGCTCTATCCTAGGTCCTACGCTCTTTCTGATATACATTAATGATCTCCCTGATTCCATAAGATCCCAAGTAGGTATGTACGTTGATGACACCGCAGTTTACTCTCACCTCAACCAAAAATCTGGTGTAGGCGACAAAGCTAACCTTGCAGCCGAGCTTGAAAAGGACCTCCAATCCGTAGTGGACTGGGGTAAGAAATGGCTCATAAATTTTAATGCTTCTAAAACAAAGCTATCAATTAACCATCATAGACAATTGCACCTACCTCATTAGCATGGACCGGGCTTGCCTCCCAGAGAGTAAAACACTATGCCTCCTTGGTCTCACACTTACAGCGGACCTCAAATGGAATGACTATATCGAATTCATTGCTAAATCTGCTGCTATGAAAGTCTGTTCTCTGTGCAAGGCCCGGAAGTTTTTTTCCGTCTGAATCTATCCTGCACATATAAATCTACCATCCGCCTGTGCATTGAATACTGTTGCCATATCTGGTCGGGTGCCCCTGCTATTCTCCTCAGGCTTCTCAACAAGGTACAGCGGAGGGTCTGTAATGTGATCGATAGCAACTTGGCAGACTGCCTGCAGTCTCTCTCTCACTGGCACAACGTGGCTTCCCTGTGTCTCTTCTATAAATACTTTCACGGCTTCTACTCCGATGAACTTAGATCACTGCTGCCCTCTAGATATGAATTTGCATGAGAAACTAGATTAGCAACTACATCCCACCCCTTTACAGTGAAACCGATAAAATGCAACCGCTACTTTTACTCCAACAGTTTCTTTTCTTGCACTTCCTGGCTGTGGAATTCCCTTCCACATGATTGCTTCCCCGACGGCTACAATCTCCAGGAGTTTAAATGTAAGGTCAATAGACACCTCCTAACACACTAACTCGCTCCCATTCTTTCAAACTTTCGCCCGGTTCACACTCCACCCACGTCTATTGAACAGGTGAAGAGGCTCATCCCTTGTTTCCTGTTTAGGATGCAGTTTCCAGTTTTCTCTTTTCCAATCTTTTCACTCCTATGTAGCCCCCTGCACATCAGTGGCGTTACCGCCTTGCTCGCTCGGGGTGATATGATTTTTAGAAAAGAAAAAAAAACATTCTTCCCATCTGCCCAACCCTCATCCTCGGTATCCTTACCCATGTACCACTTTCTCTTCTGACATTTCCTACATCTAACCACTTTCCTTCTTACCTTTACCTTCCCCATAGTAGCCCCATGTGCAATAGTGTAAATCAGGTGGAAATGCCCCGTTTGGGTTTGAAATGATTTTTAACAAATGATAAAAATTTCAAATCATATTTTTATTTTATTTTCTTTTTTTCTTTTTTAACATTTTGCGTTTATTTCCAAAAATCTGCTTTACATAGTAAAATAAAAAATGCAATATTACTATGACATCATTTAATTTGATAAGCTTTTAATAGTTTGAATAAATAATATAAATTAAGGGCATTATAGTCTGAGGGGGAAAAATTTTTCTTTGATTAATAATGAAATTTTAAACGAATTGATTTCATTTTTTTTACTTTTTTTTTTCTCTCAATATTATAATTATAAAGTTTCAAAAATATTTTGAAAATACTTTAAAGATTTTGTTTTGGTTAGTTTATAAACTTATTAAATGAAGATTACATTTACTAATTGAAAATTAAAGTTTAATACAAATCATCATGCCTTCATATTTTTAAAATAATTAGATTTTTTTTTTTTTTTTTTTTTAATAATTTCTATATGTACATTGAAAGATCATGTTTCCTTACAGGAAAAAAATTTGTACAGTTATGACACTTGTTATTGCCATACACTTATCTCATCTGTCAACATATTTCTATTATGGTGGAAAAGTGTTTTTTAAAAAAAAAGTTCCACTCTCTGTTTAAGAAATAGTTGTATTCTAAATTTCATGCTATAAATAAGTAATACTTGTGTAAATCAGATTAATTTAACATTAAATTTGCTAATTTTCCAAAAATAATCTGTCACCGATGTATATTTTATTTTTGTAAGATTTTTAAAACCCAGAATTAACTTTTGTATACAAATGTGTCAATTGCTGAAAAATTGAAAGAAAAAATCTCAATTTTAGATCCTAATCAATATAATTTCTGCTTGAAATACACAAGAGTATTTTGCTTAAAGGAAATGTTAAATTTAATCATTTAGCTTTTAATTAAAACTAAAATAAAAGTTTCAAGAAAACATTAAAAATTCAATTTAAAAGTTAATTATCGAAAATGAGTGGAGATACTTATTTGCCTTATCATACATCTTTAAAAACAATATTGTTCTTGATATATAAAAATTTATATATTGTTATCTCTCATGTGCATGTGTCCGAGAATTAATAAATATATATATATATATATATATATGGGAATACACGTATAAAAATATTTGGGTGTTACACAATAGGGCTTTTGAGCTTTCATTCTGATCTTATATATATATATATATATATATATACACACACACACACACACACACACACACACACACACACACACTGTATTATCCACTGTTTGCCATCAGCTGTGGGGATATTGAAATATATTCTTCTCAGATAAGGAGGTACAATTGTAATATTCATGACTAGTGCTATAGTAATTAAATCTACTCAAAAGGTATTGCCAGGTGCAGAGATTTACCATGATATACCTCACTAGAATAAATGCCTGCCAGTTCTAGTCACTTGGCTTTCAGATGAGTTCCTTATTAAATCTTGAGTTTATTTAACCATCACTGTCCTTCATTTGCTTTGAAGTATATATTATTGATCTATTGTATTTGATATTAATTCTTTACATACAGCAATCAGTTAATTCTTTTTAATCACCTCTTCCAACACAACAAGTATCTACTTATCTTTGTTTTTTTAGAAACATTGAGTTACTTTCATTTTTGAAAATTTGTGTCCAGAAGTTTTGCCAGACTCCTCTGCTATTTTACAATCACTAACAACATTTGCATTTATTCCTTTAAATAGAACTTGTTGGTTTTTGTTTCTTTTTTCTTTCTGTTTGCAGGAAAAATCTTCTAAAATATTTTCTTTCTTTTTCAGAATAGAAAACTGGCTACCTGGAGTTTAGTTTGAGTTAGGTCTAATGGGGAAGTGCCTATCGTGTTGTGAGCCCTCCCGATCCAGTTCTGGTCCTTCCTATGATGAAAATCAGAGTGGACTGACCGAGAGTGGTGGCGGCAGCAGCAGCAACAAAAGCCAACAAGAGACTGTGCAGAGTAAGGACAGCAAACGCTTGCAGTCAAGTGGTCCAAAGTCACAAGGTGCTGGATTAGCAAAGTCTCATGGACTTGGCTCTACTGATGCATCCAGCAAGAAGATGTTTCCAACTTATTCCAAGATCCCGCCAATCAAAAGGCAGGCCAACGGAGATGGCAAGCGGCTGTCCTTGTTGTGTAGAGACTATTCTGAGCAGGAGATCCACGCTTTGTTTGACCATTACCGAGATATTGGACATGACATGATTCTTGCTGAGGGCATAGAAAAATTTTGCAAAGACTTGGATGTCAAACCAGAAGAATTCATTGTGCTGATCTTGGCTTGGAAATTCCAAGCTGAGACAATGTGCTGCTTTACACGCAGTGAATTTGTTCAAGGTTGTAAATCCCTCAAGGTGGATTCTGTCAAAGGTATACGCTCCAAGTTCAATGACTTGTTGTTGGAAGTCCAGAATAAACAAATTTTTAGGGATTTTTACCGATGGACGTACAAATTTGGACTGGAATCAGGCCAGAGAACATTACCAATAGAGATGGCAGTAATTCTCTGGAGACTTATATTCACTCGGACAGAACCTCCAATTTTGCAACATTGGTTGGAGTTTCTTCAAAAACATCCAGACATTCGAGGCATTCCAAAAGACACCTGGGACATGTTTTTAAATTTCACTGAACAGGTTGGTGATGACCTGACCGCCTATGATGATACAGAAGCTTGGCCCAGTCTATTTGACGACTTTGTGGAGTATGAGAACGATTTAAGAAACCAGAATGTAAAAAGCGACTGAGATTTTTTTTTTTTTGTTTTATTTCCCACCCTTTTATGTTTTTTTCCCATGCTTAGCTAATTTATATCATAAACCAATGTGTTTCTCCTTTTTATCAGATGTGGCTATTTTTTTTTTTTTTTTTTTTTTTTTAAACAAACAAAAAATAAAGGATTCTTTTGGTCTTGAAGTATTTAATTTTTTCTGCAAATTAAATACAAGTTTTTTTATAATGAATAAATCAGACATTTTTAGTCAAATAATTCAAATATTTTTCATATTGGAAAAATATGGCCTTCCAGATTTTATTTGTACCTGTCCAAATTTCTCCTATATATTCTCTCCAGCCTGATAAGACCAGCCTATTTATAAGTTGTGCTGCCTCCATCATTTCATAACTGCATCTTGCTACTCTCACTGGAGATGGTGTGCATAAAATAAGTCATGCTGAACTGTGCCCTCTTTTCATTCTATTCGGCCATGACTTGGTTCCGCCATCTGGTTTTGTCTTTTTTTTCCCCTAAAGGATTGTAAGCCTATTATTTCAAATCTGCACTTTTCTTGTGTTCTCTCTTCTGGGGAAATCAATGATAACTAGAGGGCTAACTTGGTTCTGCTAAATTATTTATGCTTTCCACAAAAATATATTTAAAAAAAAAATAGTATATGAAAATAATAATACTTTTGTTGGTTTTACTTTGGCGAATTTAAGAGTAGCAGTGGCTTAATAAAATGATGTGCCACAAATTCTCTTGTCATATATGTAGCCATATTCCTGCATGCTTTATTTTTTTTTTTTTTTTTTTTTTTTGTGGGTTAGGGGTAAGCATGCATGCTCTTTCCATTTGTGTGGGGAGCAGACATGCTGATCTTGTCCATTTATGCTATATCTCTTCAACATTATTATTATTATTATTATTACTACTACTACTACTATGCTACCACTTTGAATTGGTGGTTTGTAATGGAGGTTGGTCTGTCTCTAAGCTAGATAATGGGAAATACTAATGTTTATTGCTATAACCAATGCAAATGGTTCATAAACTATTCACATCATTATTATTTTTTTTTTTTTTCTTTGTTGCTGGAAAACTACCAAAACTCTCCAGGACTAACACCAAAGTGCACTTTGCTTGATATTGGTGCATTTTTTTAATTTATTTTTATTTTTATTTTTTTTTTTTAATAAGAAGAAATGAACAATAACTATGGCTGGTCTTAGACCTGAACTTTTTGTTTTCAATGCTTATATGTCTCATATGCCTTTCTATTTGTTTTGTCTGCTAAAGTCCCTAATTAACATGGGGTGGGTGGTGGGAGCCAAGGGTAAGGCACCAAAGTATATAATTTTTTTGTTAATAATTTGTATTGTCTTTTTTTTTTTTTTTTTTTAAATGTATCAAGATGTCTTGTGCAGTTCTGATTCTGACTTGTTCATGAAAATTGTGGGTTCTTGCAATATTGAGTATCTGTAGGCATACACGCACACATCTCTTAAATTGTACCGTAAATGACATTTATGATATATTAATACATATACACACATACCTGCACATGTGTGTATATATGTGTTTTATGTATTAAAATTATAGATACCTTTGTATATTCATTTGAATAATTACTGCCACAACAAACTTCTTTTTTTTTTTTCCTCCCCAATTAAAAGCTTTGGCTACAGTCCTAACTATTCATGTCCTTATTTAGGATTATTATATTTTTGTATTTTCAGGGATGTATTTTTCTCTACATCCCTAGCTTTATTAGGGTAGGTTCAAAGTTTTTAAATTTTTTCATGAACAACAATAATTAGGACTAGGAACAGATTTTAAATAATATAAAAAAAAATTTTAAAAATTGGTTTAAATTAAAAATCATTAAAAAAAAAAAAATTACTGTTTTAGCATATTTTTTATTTTGTATAGTACTCTTTGCATCAAATTTTAAAACTTTTGGGGAAAACTTCAGAGGTAGCCAAAATTATTATGTCTCTTTTCTTTTCGGTTTTTTTTTTTTTTTTTTTTCCCCTGCTTTCTTTTCATTATTTTTTTTTTTTTCTTTTTCTGAAATGTTATGCATTGCTTGTATAATTTTTCATTATCTTCAATTCCCCCCACCCGCAAATAAAGTAAATTTTCTTATGGATTATTTATTTTAACTTTTTTTTTTTCGCTCTTAACAAAATTGGTTCTATTCCTTCTATTATGACATTTATGAATAAAGAGTTACTGCCAAATCAAAAACATTTTTTTTTCCATTTGCCTTGACCTAGTATGTTTCAACTTTTTATTTGATTTGTCCTCATCATCTAATTCTTATCTTTCTCTAATCTTTAACAGGTTGTGAAGTCTCCTTCCCCTATAATTATGATGAAAACCTTATTCATTCTGCCATTTATTCAAGAATATATGTCTATCACCAAATCTAGCAATTCTCTCACTATATGCTTAATATAAAATGATTTCATATTTTCTATTGACTAAAACAATAATTTGGATGACTAAAACTGTTGTTAAAACAGTAAGAATCAGAATCTGGTATATTCTCTTTGAATTAAAAAAAAAAAACCCCAAAGAGGTGGTTTGTTTAGATCATAACAAAATTCAAATGCAAATATATATCATAGTAGGTCAGTAAGTGTGTGTGTTATATATATATATATATATATATATATATATATGTATATATTTTAAAAAAGGATTAATTCAAAGATGTTGAATGGCCATTTCGATATGCTGAGCAACAGCTGAAGTGATGTGTTATTCCCCGTGGGGATCTTCATATCGAAATGGACATTCAACATCTTTGAATTGATCCTTTTTTAATATATATTTGCTCTGTAATATTACATGGAGCTCTCTTCCTGTATCATTTTTTAATATTAAAATAAAATTTTTAATATTAATTAGGATCGGGTTTTTGGAATTTACCTTCCTGCTTTTTTCCCTTGGATTGAAGTATCTGAATTAAAATATATATATATATATATATATATATATATATATATTAATTACTTAGTTTCTGGTCATAAGATTAGACCAGTGCCCATTTGTATTAAGTGTTCAATGCAATTATATTGTAGAACTTTTGAGTATTTTCCATTTGTAAATGAGTTATTATGCGACTTAAGTTTCTACCATGAGTGGTGTCTTCAGGCAATTTTCAGCAACTGATTTTACCTTTTTTTTTTTTTTCTTTTTTTTTTTTTTTTTTTTTTGTAATTTTAAAAATTGCATGTTCAAAAATTCCCTGCCACGTGACCGTTCTTAAAGCAAAACAAAAGAAACCCCAAAAAAATCAGTTATTGAAAATTACCTGAAGACACCGCTCATGGTAGAAACCTAGTTCATGTAATAACATTTAGAAATGGAAAACATATACATATAAATCTTATCAACTATTATTGGGTCATCCAATGTACTCAATAATGGGTGTACCTCAGGCCAGATTGAAGAAAAGGCAAAGTGAACAGTTTCAAATGAAATTAGATTTGAACTCTTTTTCAATCAATCCTCTATTATGTCAGCCACACATACAATACATACAGTCTGTCAAAAAAGGTATACACACTTCAAGAAAGGAAAATAGTGTATGTCTAAATTTATTCAGACATTAATTCAAGGATTCAGAGATTTATACAAGTTACCTTATACAATTACGATATGTCTCGTGATTGTAGAAATTACATGAGATGCTCAAAATGTTGGTCTCTAGCTTCCGGACATTTATTAGCATGGCAAACTATTGCTTGTGCAACATTGACCAAAATGTACTGTGGGGTTGCTGCACATGCATTTTCAATTGTCTAAGGGCCACCAAGGTAATGTCATCTGTCGAGAAAATATCAAACTACAGTAAACGGTGTTATCACAATCTGATAAAACTATGAAAGACAAGTTTTTCTTTTCCTGAAGTGTGTATACATTTTATGGTGGACTGTGTGTGTAATATATATAGCAAATAATGGATTTTTTAGTCCAATATATTACTAGTATAATCATTATATTGAGGGATTTAGTGGGTACACATGTTTGAGTACTGACTTTGTTTTTTTAATTTTTTTTTTTTTAGTCTAATGTTCACTGGTCTAGAAATTGAAGTCCTACTAAATAAAATGTGCCTCCTGACAGGAATTGAACCTGTATTCCCTTTTTCAATTGGGGAACCACTGTTAAGCTAAGCGTGCCTTACCATTAGGTCATTGGAAGCAATCATAGTTAAGCAAAACCCAGTTACTCTATTTAAAAAATGTAATATCTTGTCACTTCTTGAGCTCTATGCATAAAATAGTCAGCAGACGATGTAAAAGTAATTTTTAAGCAATTAAGGGGATTTATTTAAAATACAACACATACACACACCTCCTAAGTATGCAGACTTTTTTAGTGTTGTCTGGGACAAAAGTCTGAAGAGCCTACATCAGTTGCAGTACAGTGGCTATATGTACAAACTAACCTGATTCATCCTCTCACTCTGCCAATAAAATAGCCCTTATAGCCAATGAACATTTATATTAGGTCTGACTGAGATTTTTTTTTGAACTGATGTTGGGTTCTTTGAATTGATTTTTTTTTTTTTTTTTTTTTTTTTTTTTTTTTTTTTAGAAGTGAAACTAATGGCAGGTAAAGTTTTCAGGCTGTAAATTTCCTTAAGATTCAAAATTTGTTGAATAAACCTGTTTCATAGATTGATCCACTATTTGTTGTGAAAATCAGTTTTAAAAACAGGAATTGATTTTTTAATTTCATCAATTAACCAACCAAAACATTTTCTGTACTAAAGTGAGTTTGTGAGACTATGGTTTAAAAATGTTCTATGAAATGTGTTAGTGTTCATTTATTTGAGTTTACTTCATCTGGGCTAGCTTGAACTTTGACCCTGGATCAGTAAGAATTTTTTTTTCTCTCCAGTTAGCTTAGATTTAAACAAACTATTTTAAGGTTAAAATTTTTAATCATCTGTATCATATTAAGGAACAATTCTATAATGATGGCAGTAGTTTTAGTAACACTAGTGCATATTTTAAAAAAATGGCTAAATAAAAATAAAAAAAAATTCAAACAGTATATATATCTGAATATATCTGTAACTTGAATCTGTAAAAACAATCTAAATACTTTTTTTTTTCACAAATATACTGCTTTTCTGTAAGAAAATTGTAGAAGATTGAGTTTTAAAAGTGGCTCATATATTGCAAAACTAGGTCTGTCTTTTGTAGCTTTCTTTTCTATAATTTTAAAGTACAAAAGACTAAAAAGGAAAAAAAAAACTTGCACTTTATATATATTTCATTGATAAAGTGAGATATCTCCTATTTACTGACATATTCCATATGGTACCAGGAAACATTACTAACCACCAATAAACAGACCTGCGTTACCATAACAAAATATATCATCTGTAAGTAATCAGAACAGGTTGCTAATAGTATGTTTTAATTTCTTTTTTGTTAGCTTGCTTCAAATATTTTTATTTTGAATCATTTAGAAAGAATTCTTACATGTCATAACAGTTAATTGCTTAGATACAAATCCTAGATTTTATATATATATATATATATATATATATAGGCAATGCAATAAGCACAGATTCCTTAAATTTATCTAGTTTTTTTGTTTTTGTTTTTTTCCCTCTGTGCTTGTGAGAAAAGTACAGGTAAGTAGATTTGACTTTATAGGAGGGTAACAGAAGATACTGAAAAATTTCCATCTCAGTTTAGAAGGGATTTAAAATAATATATTTTGGTATGGTTTGGATGTGTGGATTGGGGGGGAAAAATACTTAGCTGCTCTTGTGTGTGTAACTGAAAGAATTCATTTCATGGACCCATTTAGAATTTCAATTTTCTCTCTCTCTCTCTCTCTCTCTTTGCTTATCTTTCTCTCCTCTCTCTCTCTCTCTCTGACACTTTAATAAAGTCTAACTTTATTTTTGGTTATTAGTATATTCAGGATTCTAATGCATTAATAGTATTTAGAAATGGATAATTTTTTCTCATTTTTAAATTATTGACCAAACTTACAACACTTAAATATTTGCCAACTGTTTGTTCTCAAAAGATTTTGATATAGCTTTTTGAAATAATTTTTGAACAGGAACCAAATACTCTCATCTGAAATCATGTTGAAGTTTTTTGTTGTTTTTTTTCCTTACTATCTGACTTATTCATCAATAATTTCAGGTGGGAGACTTTCTTCTCCCTTTTTTATTTTTTATTACTCTCCATAATTTCAGCTAGCAACACAGACCAAATTGAAAAATGCATAGGTGCAATATACAAGTGTGGTATCTGAAATGTGCAATTTTCTCTTGCTAGTTTTAGCCAGACTAGTGTTGTTTTCCTTTGCTCTACAGTATTGAAAAACAAAGCCCAACAAATATTTATTTTGCTCTCATTGGAGTTTTATGTTATAATAAATATCAGTATCAACTATTCACTTCAAACATCATTAACAAATGGCTTTTTTTTTTATCTTTGTGTGTGTGTGTGTGTGTGTGTGTGTGTGTGTAGATGTCTAATGCTTTCATTTTTTATATTCTCCCACTATTATTAAACCTGCTATAATAAAGTAAATTTTTGACTTTGTTTTTCCTTCATCTTATGTCAGGCAGGTTTTTGAGAATACAAGTTGTCAGAGGCTATTGCATTTCCAATTTTGTTGACTTACTAAATCATTGTGTTGTTTTTTATATATATATAAAAACGATGAAAGAAAATCTAATCAAATATCAAAATGGCAGAAATTCATCTTAAATATTCAAACCTTTAAAAAGATTTTCTCTTTCAGCTCGAGTTTCCTTTTTGAAATAATTATTTAATTGATGTCAAAACTTTTTTCTTACAAGGATTAAATATGAGGGTACAAATGATCAGTTATATCAAATGCAATTGCTGCTAAATACATTTTTTTTAATATTCATTCTATGCATGAACCACCTGAGATAGATGATTACGGAAGCAGTTTTTATGAATATATGAGAAAGATAATAGTTCACCTGAGTCCTAATCTAAACAGGTTAAGATTGTAGTGGAACCTACTCTTGGGAGTAAATTTCACAAAATAGCACTTCATGGGAAGAAGCGGTGTGAGTGGAACTTACTCCTCACTATTAGAATATGAGGGTGGTCTGCTACACGACATATGGCATGACATAGCGTGTCCTAGATGTGAAGGTCTGAAGAGGTGAAAATGTAGTTCATCTGAACACTTTCCATGGAAATAACAATGAAATAACAAGTGGTTTGCAATGTTTCATCTGTCAGAAAGTGGTTGTCTGGTGCAAAATAATTCATCACTCAAAAGGATGCAGAGATGCATTTGTATTTTACTGAGGCTGGTAAGTGAAAATCAGATTATTCTATCCCAGATATGACAGCAGTACTCCATTTTCAGCATATTCTAGTAAAAATAGAGAGTAGCAAGTGGAATCAGATACTTACTTGGGCAGTACAGGGAACTGACCATTTTCCCAGCATCTTTAGCAATGGATTGTATATTCAAGTTCCACTTTAGATCTTGGTAAGTTTTTAAGTTTCAATAGGCATTTAAAGCAAGGGGCCTCCTTGAGAGAGCACCTGTTCATTGCAATAGATAAGAATTCAGGCTCTACTTCCAGGCTCTGATCATCTCGTATTTTAGCGGTGCAAACATGTCATCGTATCATCTTCATAGATATTCACAAAAGATTGTTATACTCTTAGGCAGATCATTAATTTGAAGCAAAGAGATAGTTTGATGCCTGTACTGATCTTGGGGGACTGACTCTTAACTACCTTCATGGGCCTACTTATTAGGAAGTACTGTATTCGACAACATATGACAAGTTTTTTTCTTCAACTAAAAATATTTTTTTTCAAATTCTCCTATGTAGGTTTAAAATTTGAGACAGCAAAAATGAGTTACCTGGCTACTTCTATCAGCTAAGAGTAACTTTCATTGTCATTATTTAATAGGCTATTATGCAGATTAAAAGTGTTATTGTTGATAATATTCATATTAATTTCATCAAGTTTAATATTAGTACATTGTTTCATTAGAATTATCTAAATTTACTTATAAATGGAACTTTGTGTGTGCCCATTACCTATAGACTCTTGAAAATTTACACAGTTGTACTATAAGCGTCTGTGAGTGTTTTTAGCTAGGATTTGTGTCGAGGTACCCCTGATAAATATAAAAAATCAATAATCGAAAAAATCGGGTTATAGAAGGAGTGGTCTGATTGTAATCAAATTTGATACACTCATAGACAAAGACATAAGAAACAATATTCAGAAGTTTCAAGGTTGTGTGTGTGTGTGTGTGTGTGTGTGTGTTTGTGTTTATCTGTCTGTATGTTCTTTATACAAATCCACAATTTTTATCCAATTCTCACCAAACTTCACACAAATATCCTTTAGGCTGAGTCTGAGCTCCAGGACCATAGATTAGTTTTAAAGGTTTCATTACACCCAAGCAACACTCAGCTATACTGCTAGTATGCAATAAATTCAAATTATATATTTGTTTCAGTGACAATTTTCTTGCGATAACTTGCAGTTGAATTGGTATAATTTTATATCCTAATTATTCCACTAACACGTTACAAGATGCAGATTGTACAGATCATATAAAAAAATTTTTTTGACTGAATTACTGATAATTTTACTAATTGCTAATTTTTCTTGATTTGTCCTCCTTAAATTGGGGTGCATCTTGTACACCATCAAATACAATACTTGACTAGTGAGCAGACTCTTCCAGTGATTCCATAGTTGGAGAGTTAGTGTGGAAACCATCTATGCTGCACATTGTCAAAAGGCATCAATATCTCTAATGTGATCATGCTTGAGATGTTGTCTCACTGTCTCCATGAGTGATGACAAATATCAGCAATGGACTTAACTAATTGAATTTTGTATTGTTTGTCATTTAAGAAATTGTCACTATTGAAGCAATCAACAGCCATCTTGTTCATTATAGCCTCAGTGTTTCTTGATGACACTAAAGAATTGTGATGAGCCACGACTAAAATGGAGTTGAGTGCTCACCAGCATTCTTGAAGACAGTGTCTACACTTGACAACTTCAACTGATGGACGAGGAATCTCCTTAAACATTTTAGCTAAGAATTGCGATAACTCTGAGTTAATATTCTTAACGAATGGGATTTTATCTGGACTGGGTCAACGCTTTTGATAAGTCTTGAAACTTTCTGAGCTATGATAGAAATATTACTGAGTTTGTGCTTCATGAGGAGCGAGGAATCAGAAATAGCCTTTTACTTCTAACATGGAATTTAAGATAAAGGTCAGAATGAAGAGCTTTGATTCATCTGACAAGGATGGGATAACGTTAGGGTCATTTATGATAGTACACATGGACACTACTGCTATTGAGAATTTGGTTAGAGATTTTCTGGAACTCTCAGGATCCAAGTCATTTACCTTTGACCTGTACATAAATGCCCATTACATTTTCTGTAACTCTCTTGGAGTAATAGCAGGCATTATATGTTCTACTACACTGTTATTTGTGATAGTTTATTATAAGCACCACAATATTTATGGCTGCAACACCTTCAAGAATGAACCAGGGTTTTTGTTGTTGTATAAAACTTTCCATGCCAGAAATGATTGACTTGTTTTCAGTGGCTTCTCAACCATTTCAGTTTATTCAAAGCCAAAAAAATATTTTTGGATTGTAAAATGTTCTTGGAGACAATTGTTTAGTAACATAAGTTATACTAATTAACTCATAGCTGGAGAGAGAAGAGGTGGATTCATACCTTTCCTAAGGATATTTCTGTATAAATAAATATGATGAACTCAACAAGAATTGTAACTTAGCTCTCCGATTAACAATTTCAAGCCATTATTTATTACACCAATCATACATCCAAGCTTGTCCATCTTACTGACTAGGCTGAACATTGCTTTTTTGTGATTGTACAGAAGATTTCAACAAGATGTGACCACAAGCCTTACATACTAGAAAGGATCAGTTCAGTAATAATGTCACTTCTGGAGGCTCTATATTTGAAGAATGCTCAGAGAGGAGCTTTTGCCATGTAAGATCTGGAGCTGTCCCAGTCAGCTTTGGTGGACCAAGAAATAATTCTATGGAACAGAACATCAGAGGATTCCTTTGGTTTGGCATCAACTTTAACACTAACCACTGAATAGTATTAAGTGCTCAGTAGAGCATTTTTCAGAGTAGGATGTGAGAAAGCGAGGTCTAAAAGTTTTGTGATATCTTATTGTATTGGGAATACAAATGGGCTTATCAATGATCTGTGTCAGCATGCGAGCAAGAAGTCTTGGCTGTATCTGCTTTCTTCATCAGTTTTGTTTGATTGGACTAACTACTCTTTGTGCTAAATATAAATTGGCACAAATGTAAATGCTAAATATATTCACTGCTTACTCAGCCTATTTCAACTGAACTTTATTCATTTCTATTTGACAATATGCTTGGATGGAAGAAAAAGAAACTGGTTAGAGACCGAATTTGTAATTGTTTTTGTGAATACTTCAAACTTAATTAGCTGCATTCACTTACCTGCAAATACCCTTCAGAGAGGTATAAATCCTTTGCTTCTCCCTCCAGCTATGGGTTAAATTGCAGAACAGATTAGGTTCTATATCCTTGGTTGAGCAACCAGTCTACCACATAAAGCAATGGCAACCTACTGTGGGGAAGATATTCTGCCCAGTCAGTTAGGTCTGTTTCGACACATGATTGTCCAAGCGTGTATCACTGAACTGACTGACTTCAAACTTTGTGCAAATTTCTGTACTGAAACTTGTTCATTGAAAAATCAGGGAATGGTCAGGAATTAAGACCAATGTTACTAAGTTTGTTTATTTTTAATCATATCACCCCGAGCAAGGCGGTAACGCCACTGATGTGCAGGGGGCTACGTAAGACTGAAAAGATTGAAATAGAGAAAGCCGGAAACCACATCCTAAACAGGGTACAAGAGATGAGCCTCTTAACCTGTTCAATAGACGTGGGTGGAGTGTGAACTGGGCGATAGATGAGTGAAAACAAAACAATGCTCTCACAAAAAATTCAAAGTTAGCACGACTCTGCTCAATTAAGTGACAAATTTTTTTTTTTTTTTAATCATTTCACCCCAAGCAAGGCATTGCACTGCCACTATTGTGCATGGGGTTACATAGGGGAAGGTGAAGAGAAAGAGTGATTAGATATACGAAATGTCAGAAGGAGGGTGATAGATGGGTAAGGATACCGAGGCTGGGGGTTGGGTAGATGGGAAGAGTGTTTGAAAGATGATTAATGTGTTAAGAGGTGCCTATTGACCTTACATTTAAACTCCTGGAGATTGTAGCTGTCAGGGAAGCAAACATGTGGAAGGGAATTCCACAGTCGGGAAGTGCGAGAAAAGAAACTATTGGAGTAGAAATGGCGGTTGCATTTTATCAGTTTCACTGTAAAAGGGTGGGATCTAGTTGCTAATCTAGTATCTCATGCAAATTTGTACCTAGGGGGCACCAGTGATCTAAGTTAATCGGAACACAAGCCATGAAAGTATTTATAGAAGAGACACAGGGAAGCCACGTCGCGCTGGTGAGAGAGAGAGACTGCAGGCAGTCTGCCAAGTCGGTATCGATCACATTGCAGACTCTCTCCGTTGTACTTTGTCAAGAAGCCCGAGGAGAATAGCAGGGGCACCCGACCAGATGTGGCAGCATTATTCAATGCACGGGCGGATCGTAAATTTATATATGTGCAGGATAGATTCAGACGGAAAAAAACTTCCAGGCCCTGCACAGAGAACCGACTTTCATAGCAGACATTAATCTTATAACTGTAATATAATTGTATAACTAAAGTGTGCAATATAGAAATGTTTTAAAAATCATTTTACTTAGACCTCATATCGAGAACATAGAAATTCTTAGTGGTCAAGAATTAAGAAAAATGTTACTAACAAAATAGTTATTTCATATTTTCATATTTTAGTTTTCTCCCCATAATTTTCTTTCGATTTTTCAAGTTGTTCATTCATCTGAAATTTATTTCTACTTATATTTATCCTCAGGGATGATATATGTTTGGGTGATCTTTTCTCCAAAGAGACATGACTGACTAAGAGATTTTTCTGCAGTAGACAGGTTGCCAACCAAAGCTATAGAAAGCAATCTGTCTTGCTACTTTAGCCCATAGCTTGAGGGAAAATCTGGTTCATATCTTTCTCAAGGGTATTTTTGCGTAAATGAATGCAACAAATTCGAACTCGGCTCTCCAATTTCTTGTTTCAAGCCAACATCCACTGAACAACAACAACACATTATCCGGCAGCAAGGCCTCTAATTGGGAGATTGTGAGGAGCATGGAACCACCTCTTAATTGCTGTTGTTCCCAAGTCCACTCTGACCCAGAGTGGTAGCACCTGTTAGGGTCCTAGCAAATAGTTAACCAACAAACTGGGGTCAAAACACTATGAAAGTATAAACATACTCTTTTATAGAAATATAATCATAGAAATACTTTTATAGAAAAATATACATTTTTGAAGACAAAATTACCATAACATATTTTTTAAGGAAAAAAAATTATTCTCAGCAAAACATTTTTGAATACAAAACTAGAAGACATTTGCAGTTTTCTAAAAACAAAAAATTTTAATTGAAATCTGACAAAATCAACCTTCTCACTACAACCGAACATTAAAAAAATACCTTAAAGCCCCACTTTTTGGCATTAAATAGCCCACAGAGGTTGATATGGCATTAAACAAGTCTTAAACAACTAACATCCCAGGTTTTAAGTACTTGAACAGAACTGATCAATTTCTGAGGTGCGCACGCGCGTGCGCGCACACACACACACACACAATAGATTTGTATGACTATAAAAGGAAGAGAAAAGAAAAGTTTATTTTTAACCTCAATATTTTGTTTTATTAATGTAGGTATTCATATTGATTATGAAGAAGGAAAAAAACTTTAAAAAGCCATTCTGTTTTTCCATGTCGGTTATTTTCAGTGATATATCTTGAAATACAGTTGGAAGAAAAAGAAAATATTCTTGACAGTCTGAAGCAAACATGAAAGATTCAGTCATGTTATAGTTGTGAAGTGGGGAGATTTGATGCCTGTAACCCATTTTGTGTGCATCTCGGTGATCAGGAATTTATACGAATAAAGAACAAGGAATTTATACGAATAAAGAACAGAAACCAAAAGAAGAAATGTTCTTGGCTAGTCGTTGTTCATACTTAAGTAGGTACCTCCACTCATTTTCGATAACTAACTTTTAAATTGAATTTTTATTTTTAAAAATGTTTTCTTTAGTTTTAATTGGAAGCTAAATGATTAAATTTACTGTTTCAATTAAACATAATACTATGGCATATTTCAAAGAGAAATTATATTGATTGGAATCTAAAATTTTGAGATTTCTCTTCTTTTTTTTTCTTTTAATTTTCTGGCCATTTTTAAGTGCTCGACACATTTGTAAACAAAAGTTAATTTTCGGTTGTAAAAAATAAAATATACATCTGTGACACATTATTTTTGGAAAATTAGAAAATTTAATGTTAATCTAATTTACACAAGTATTACTTAGTTTTATTCTAAATTTCATGCTATAAATATTTCTTAAACACAGAGTTCAACTTTCTGACCTTTCCACTATATGTGTTGGCAGATGCGATATAAGTGTATGGTGATCACAAGTGACATAAATGTTCAAATATTCCTGTAAGGGGAAAAAACTCTGAAACACATGATCTTCTTATTTACACATAGAAATTACTGTACAAAAAAATTGTAGATTATTTTAAAAAATAGGAATGCACGACAATTTTAATAAACTTTTTAATTTTCGTTTAGTAAACATAATCTTCACTTAATAAGTTTTTAAGCTAACCCTAACAAACCTTTGAAGTATTTTAAATATATTTTTGAAATTTTATAAATTATTATAATTTAAAAAAAGATGAAAACAGTTATTTTATAATTTCATTAATCAAATATTTTTTTCCTTCAGATTATAATGTCCTTAATTTATATTATTTATTCAAGCAATTAAAAGTTATCAAATTAAATAATGTAATACTTATATTGCATTTTTTAATTTACTATTTGGAGCAGATTTTCGGAAATAAAGTTCAAAATATTTTTAAAAATAATAGATGATTTACATTTCCTAATAAGTCCTGTGTTTAACTAATTAAACCAATTATTGCAACAAAATTAATTTCTTAAAATTTCATGAATTTAAGTGAAGGTGGGGCAATTGATGCAAAAAATAAAATTGCCAAGATATTTTTGTAAAATATTTTCAAAAATAATTTCATTAATTTGTGAATAAGTCCTGAAAGTTTCATTAAAATCGACAATTATTTGATTTTTGCAAGAATTTCCAAATTAATGTCACCGGAAAAAACTGAATTATGTAATAATACGTTTTCCATTGTAAACTCTTGTAACGATTTGGTTACCCACTAACTAAAATCAAAACAAGATTTTTGACCAAAATTCCGAACATGTTAGGGATAAAAAATTTTTTTTAAAATAATTAAAAATATTTTGATCTTTCCTTTTAATAATATAAACATTTTGATGGAAAAGGTTATTTTTTTTATTATGTTTGTTTGTTTTTTTATTCATACTATCCTATTTTGGGGTTGTTGTTTTTTTTGTTTTTTTTGGGGGTTTTTTTTTCAACGATTTAGTAGCGGTACCTATACTTAAATAATAATCAGACATATTGATAATAAGTATTGGATTTATAAGAAATAAAATGAGATGTGGATCACACAATTCCATGATTCACGCATCAGCTGCACTTCATAGATTGTATTTGATTTGATTTTTATATGTACACATTTTGAAGAATTATCTAATTAGTCATTTTGTGGAAATCTTCATTGAAATTAAAATTCATGGATAAATTATTTCTCTTTACTAACAGGGCTCTGTGAATTTTTATCCCTCACCTTCAAGAAGATTAGTAAATTTCGTATTTAAGATATGTGCTTGTGAGGTGAAGTATAATTATTGGTGTACTTATGCCATCAAAAATGACAACAATTACATTATTCGGGCTGTTGTTCTCATCTTTATTGCTGTGTTCACAATGTTTTGTCTGTTGTATGCCCTGGCTTTCTTCGGGTGCTTGGAATTTCAAAACAGACCCCTTTATTTCGATCGCTGGGGTATATATCATTCTCATTCCATGTGCGATGCCACTTCTGGATGTCATGTAGTTATCTTCCTTTAACTTAACTCTCTGTTTTTTGTTTATCGCTGCTGTAGCCAGGTATTGAACTCATATCTCTTTGGGTCAAGTCACTAGATCTAACCAACAGCTTTTATCCACTAGGCCATATGTCCTTGAAATGTTTTGACGATGGCTATAAAGATGAGAATAATGTAAATACTACTTCATCTCAAAAGTATAAACACATATGACAGCAATTATTAGACTGTTTTAATAGTGGAATGTAATGAAACAAAAGTCTTGAAAAAATGTATTAAGATTCAATAAAGCAGAGATGATGAATTCAGAACTAAAATAGAGGCAAATGAACCATTAATCCATTCCTTTTGTTTTGTGAAACGTTCAATATGATTCATTGATTACGACTAGTATTATATAGATTGCTTTTTGTTCAAGATCTTTTTCAGGTTAAAAATTTTGTGTTTAATATAACAGTGCAATGGAAAGATCTCTCAGCAAAAAAAAAAAAAAAAAAAAGGATTATCTACAGAACAACAAAGCTTTTGTTTTATTTCAACTTGGGCTGGAAAATCACTTTATCAACAAAGAAATCTGAGTGCCTCACATGAAAGGCTTGAACACATAAGACTGCAATTTAAGAAATATAAACGTAAAGGAACTGATTAAATGGTTCATTCTTCTTGGGAACTAATTTTGTCTAAATGCAGATAATTATTTTAATTATGAAGATTATTGAAATGTCTAAGGGAAGTAATCACTCATAAATTTACTAACTTGAGTTACCTTCCTTTCCACTACAGATGGGACAGGAAATATTCACAGAAATACACATTGATAATTATTATATGGTTTGATGTATTGTTGACTAAATATAAGGCAATAAATTTAACAAAAACTAACCAAAATTCTGAAATCGGATTTTCAGCTCTATGAAAAATAATTTCACTAATAAAATTTTTATGATATTGAAACATTATACTTGATGGTCAGCAAGTGCAGGTTAGGGATCACAAGCTGCAGTTAGAAATAGCCCCAACATTTTCTTAATGAATCAAACTCTTGTAATGAAGACTGGTATTTGGAGAGTTTATATTGAAGAAAGTGTCTTTCTCTTCACAGCTTTATGTCTATAGTAACTAGGCATTCATCTCAAGATGACCTACAATATGATTTTGAGTTATAAATGAATGATGCAAAAATATAGTCCCGTGTTGTTTGTTTGTTTGTTTTTTCTCATCTGGAAGCCACATATCAAAGCAACTAACACAACCAAGCTAGCACAAATGATTTTCAATGCTTGACAGATATTTTGAATATGTTGGTTATTATATATATATATTTTTTTATAAATAAATAAAACTAAATGCTACTGATGCCGTCAAAGAAAAAGAAATATCTCAACAACCCAAGAAAGATGCTCACTAATATAACAGCCGTCAAAATACAAGATGTATTGCAGGAAGTTAAAACTAAACACTGGGATGCTATCAGACTACAAATACAGAATAATTAAATGTTTATTTAATTATATACATATTGCTGTGTAGATAACAACAGAATCTTCTTCTGATGCTGAACCTAAGATCAGGCGTAAGTTCTGTGCTTAAATATTATGACTCATCCAGACCACTTTCACCACATCAGTGTTAATCTCTCCTTCACTGCTAGGAGAACAAATCCATTCCAATTTAATATTTTTCTGATCTTGGAGTCTCTTGAATCATTTTCTCTTCATAACTAGAAAACTGTTTGCAATAAAACCATAAATTTCCACATTTTTTTAAGCAAAAAGAAAAAATTACAGTAATTTTTAGCAACATAGTTTTGCAGTTATTTTTTTTTTTTTACTACAACTTACACCCCTGAAGATGATCTCGGAAAGAAACTGAAAGTACTTGGTAACATTGAGAAATGGAAAATAAAATAAACTGTAAAAGTTACAGTGCATTTCTTACATCTTTCAATTATAATACACGAAAGATTATTCGTTAGTACGAATGGATTTTATTAACAGAAGCAGACGTAATGCAGTTTATTTAATATCTCTCTCTCTCTCTCTCTCTCTCTCTCTCTCTCTCTCTCTCTCTCACTCACACACACACACACACACACACACACACACACACACAAAGATATAAATCTCCTGTGGGTAACAATCTAACTTGTCTGTCCCTTTATACAATATTATTACTTTTTTTTATAGGCAATGACCATATCTGTTCTATTACAACTATTCCCAAAATCTTCCGATTTGGGACTGGAGATTATATAAACACCTTGACCCTAAGCCACAAACATATATAATCCTATGGGATTTGAACTTACTGCTCAAGAATGGTCTTCTTTGAGATCAGCTTGTTGGCCTTTACAACATCGTGAATTATCCTTCCATATGCAGATATATTTGCAAAATGTTACCAATTTTGAAGAAAAATAAAAAATAAAATTAATGGAGAAATGATAATCTTCTACAATTTATTTATATTTTAAAATTTTGATGAAACAGTGGTATAATTAGAAAGCATCAAAATAAAACATCAAATAAAGTCCTTTGACGATTCACTTATTTTTTTAAAATTCCTATCTATCTATCTATCTATCTATCTATCTATCTATCTATCTATCTATCTATCTAAGTTGATTAATTATCTATCTATCTATCTATCTATCTAAGTTGATTAATTATCTATCTATCTATCTAGCTATCTATCTATCTATCTATCTATCTAAGTTGATTAATTATCTATCTATCTAATCTATCTATCTATCTATCTATCTATCTATCTATCTATCTGTGTTGAAAGCGTATCTCTTTTGTGCATGTGAGTTTTTTTAAACGTGAGATCGTTTATATTAAAAGCGTATGCAGTCAAAGTTAAAAATCGGTTGGAGATAATAAAACTTCTGTAATTATTTTAAAGAATGCTGTTGATGAAATGGAAGGAGTAGATAGTTACGCCTATCGTTCGGTTTACACTCAACCCCATTCTTTTGAGCAGGATTAGATGTTTATCCTTAGTTTCCTGTTTGGGATTGTGTTTCAGGTTCCTTCTAAAGTCTACTTCAGTGCTATATTCCGAACGCTTGTCTTTTCTTGCGCTAATACAACTTCATACAGTAACCTTGAGTGGCTCTTGGGCCTTGTACTGGGTGAACATTAGTATATATATATATATATATATATATAAAGAATTGTAGAGATAGCAATCAGATGAACAATGTCTCATGTCAGTAAGCTGCGAAACGCATGGATTTTTTTACTAATGACTGGTTAAGAAAAGTTATCGAAATTTATAGAGAACAAAAAGCTCGAAACGGCATTTTAAAATTAGGAATTACTTTTCTAAGTTACCATTAATTGAAAAAAAAATTAATTTTTAATTAATAATTTAAATATTTCGGCTATTTTTAGCGATCGACACATTTGTAAACAAAAGTTAATTCTCGTTTTTAAAAATCTTGCCAAAATAAAGTACACATCTGGAGTACACTATTTTTAGAAAATTAGCAAATTTAATGTTAAATTAATCTGATTTACACAAGTATTACTTATTTATAGAATGAAATTTAGAATAAAACTATTTCTTAATCACAGAGTGGAACGTTTTGACCCGTCCGCCATATTTTAAATGTGTTGACAGATGAAAGATAAGTGTATAGCGATCACAAGTAACATATTTGTACAAATTTTCTTTCGGTAAGGGGAAGAAACTCTGAAACACATGAGCTTCTAATGTACACATAGAAATTAAAATACAAAAAAAAATAAAAAGTATTTTTAACATACGATGGCTAGATGATTTGTATTAAACTTTTCAATTTTCGATTAGTAAATATAATCTTCACTTTATAACCTACCAACCTAACGTGTACATCTATTGGAAATATTTTTCAAATATTTTTGAAACTTTATAACTTATAATTAAAAAAGAAAATGAAAACAATTTTTTAAAAATTTCATTATTAATCGAAAAAAGTTCTTCAGACTATGTCTGAAATTTATATTATTTATTAAAGCAATTATGAAGTTTCAGAAGTATTTAAAAATACTTCAAAGATTTGTTGGAGTTATTTTAGAAACTTATTAAGCAAAGATTATATTTACTAATCGAAAATTAAAAAGTTTAATACAATTCGCTGTACCTCCCTATTTTTAAAATAATTTGTATTTTGTGTGTGTGTGTGTGTGTGTGTGTGTGTGTGTGTGTGTGTGTGTGTGTGTGTGTATTAGAAGGTTTTTTTTGTATGGTAATTTCTATGTGTAAATAAAAAGGTCATGGGTGTCAGAGTTTCTTCCCTTTACCCGAGAAACAAATTGTACAATTATGTCACTTGTGATCACCATACACTTTTATCTTATATTAACTGGTATCCATAAATCTGTCAACACATATGATGAAAAGGTCAAAATGTTGAACTCTGTGTTTAAGAAATAGTTTTATTCTAAATTTAATGCTATAAATAAGTATTACTTCTGTAAATCAGATTAATTTAACATTTAATTTGCTAATTTTCCAAAAATAATGTGTCCCAGATGTATATCTTATTTTTGCAAGATTTTTAAAAACGAGAACTAACTTTTATTTACAAATATGTCTATCGCTCAAAAATGGCCGAAAAATTGATAAATTTTTCAAAATCTCAAAATTTTATATTCTAATCAATATAATTTCTGTTTGAAAAGCACCAGAGTATTTTGCTTAATGGAACTAGTAAATTTAATCATTTAGCTTACAATTAAAACTAAAATAAAAGTTTCAAGAAAACTTTTTTTTAAATTTCAATTTAAAGGCTAGTTATCAAAAATGAGTGGAGATACCTACAAAATTTGTATAATTTCTCTCCACATCGTTTTGTTTCTTGTTTTTTGTTTTTTTTACGTTTGTCAGGTTTAAATTAAACTCTGTATTCTGCAGAACAGTTGGTTTAATATTTGTTATACATATAAATATACATGTGCAAAAAATAGAAACCATGTTAGTTGCAAGACCTACCAAAATATATACAAATAGAAACATCTTATTAGACGCTGGTGCTTGGTTGTAGATCGTCGATGTTGTGATCAAACAGGCGTAAGTTGACGACGGCCTGTATTTGGAAAACCATGTTGCTAAACATGCTACGTCAAGAAGAATTTTACATATTGTAAAGAAACGACCACTTAAAAATGTTATTATCCAACCAAACTGCATATTGATGTTTTAATGAAAATAAAGCAGTTCAGTCCGTACTGTGGTATATCCTAAAATATCCTTGTTAATGTTAAGTGAGGTACCAATTTGAACGTGTTTATAAAATACTTCATAGTTCAAATAAGCTACAGAGAAAGAACACCCGTGACTGAAAATTGACATTAAAAAAACAAAAAAAAAACACAATGTTAGTAATCTGGTTATTAACACCTGCCTTTGAAGATCAAGAGACTTAATCCTCTGGCCAGGTATATCTACCGAGATATAGCAGAAAAAAAAAACACTTAGACATAAAATCAGGAAAAGACAGCTGAAATTCCTTGGACGCATAATGAGAAAGGAGGGCTCGGAAAACTTAATCCTCACATGGCTTACTGAGGGCAAGAGAGAGAGAGAGAGAGAGAGAGGGAGGCAGTGAGTCACTTTACTTGACGTGTTTGTGTGAATGGATGGCGGAACCGGGTGGGACGGGTGCCTTAGCAAACCGAAAAAAAAATGATTACAAATATCGTCTCGCCTCAAAAGTAGTACTATAATGAGCTTGATTCGCACTGGGTGACCCACACAGATATGCGGAAACATGTACGACGTACGTATGCAGTTCGCCAGCCAGTCGAGGGATTGTGACACCAGTGTCGGGAAGACCATGGCAACAAGATGGAGCTGACCTCCTATCAATGATTGGTCTGAAGTATCTGGTCGCACTAGACACGCATAGCATTTTATTTCTTTTGGGTTAATGAACTCAACACATCTATGCCATGGAAATCAGACGGTATTCTCACCCATCGTCCAGGGTGATCGTGTGACTTGTCAATCCAGAAGCAGCTCCCCATATCGATCTTGTTCAATATAAGTAGCAAGATCCTCTCCATCGCCAGCCTGCTAGGTCTTTCGCGTCGTTTACAACACTTGGTATTCTCCAGTCACCCATCTGAGTACTGACCAGACTCAACGTTGCTTAACTTCAATGATAAGACGAGAACTGATGTTTTAACGTGATATGGCCAGATGGCATTAATCATAAAAATGAATTGTAAACTGGATTTGAGCGTGTCAATTAAATAACTGACCGTTTTAATGACCTTATACCAAATTTGCTTTTCCTTAAATTTTCTTGGTTTGTAATTGATTAATCAGTAGCTTGGGCCTCTCACCACAGGTAAATTTCTTCTACAAATACTTTCACGACTTCTGCTCAGATGAACTTAGCTCACTGGTGTCCCCTATATATGAATTTACTCGAGATACAAGATTAGCAACTAGGTCCTACTCTTTTACTGTGAAACCAGTAAAATGTAAACGCAAATTCTACTCCATCAGCTTCTTTTCTCGTACTTCCCGCCTGTGGAATTCCCTTCCGTTTACTTGCTTCCCAGACAGCTGCAATCTCCAAGAATTTAAATGTAAAGTCAATAGTCATCTCCTATCTTACTAACCTGCATCCTCTCTCTCTCTCTCATGCACCTTTCTCCGTCCACTCCACTCTCATCAGTATTCTCATCCTTCTCTTACCCACTTCTTGACACCCTCTATAACCTGTCACTCTATCTATAGATAGATAGATAGATAGATAGATAGATATCCTGACAGCTACAATCTCCAAGAAGTTAAATGTAAAGTCAATAGTCGTCTCCTATCTCACTAACCTGCATCCTCTCCCTCATGCTTCTTTCTCTGTCCACCCCACTCTTATCATCCTTCTCTTACCCACTTCCTGACACCCACTAAAAACCTGTCACTCTTTCTCATAAGTTTCCTCTTATGTAACCCCCTGCACAACAGTGGCAGTAAAATGCCTTGCTTGGGGCGATATGATAATAAAAAAATTGTTAGTAAACTCCTCTGGTTAGTGAGTTTGACCCTTACTAGGTGATTTACGCGAGTGTCCTGTGGTAAATGCAACATACTAAATCGGTTACGAAAACATCCAATAAAAATTCTCCTTAGAGAACATTTTTTTTCAGTCAAACTATGCTTTTAACTAAAGGACAGACTCTCAAGAGATAACTTTTTATTTTGTACTTTCAAGAGGAGGCTGAAAAGTGCTCGTCCCAATCTACTTCTCCAAATCTCACCTGATATCTTGAAAGGCTTTCTTGATCGGGCCGAAACTTTGTCACGCAGCCTTTATACAAGTAATAATTGATTTTCACCGCTTAAAAATAGAAAAACCATCCAGCAGTAACCATATACAACGAAGCTTTTCATTGATTGGCTAAAATGTGAATCCGTTTGTTGTCGTTATCTGAACAGCTTCAACCCATTTTTTCCTTGAACTTTTTTAAACGCTTTCGTGAGTTGTGTGCCTGGGTTGGTTCAGACTAATTTTCTCACGTTTTCACTGTTACGTTTCCGCTTTCTTTGGGTGTCTGTTGTATTTTGAAATGTCCAGAATTGAACTGACGTGGTATATACTTCCCACTGTCCAGGGATCTCTTCAAATGGTCCGCTCCTGACCTGTCCGTCAAATTTGGGACCTTTCAGTCAACTATGCGAATTTCATCACCACTAGCATTTCAGTTGTAATGCACCAAAGGACACTGTGGTATTGGTTTCTGAAACTTCGTGCTATTGATATCTGTGGTTGGCATATATATATCAGCAGTTTATAGAAGATGCCATATTGACAGACATCTTCATTTTAGTATGACACAAAGAAAGCTGCGTGGGTCACCCGGTGAGAATCAAGCTCATTATAGTACTACTTTTGAGGCGAGACGATGTTTGTAACCATTCTTCCGGTTTGCTAAGGCAACCGTCCCACCCGGTTCCGGCACCCATTCACACAAACTCGTCAAGTGAAGTGACTCACTGCCTTCCTCTCTCTCTTGCCCTCAGTAAGACATGTGAGGATTAAGTTTACCGAGCCCTCCTTTCTCATTATGGTCCAAGAAATTTCAGCTGTCTTTTCCTGATTTTGCGTTTAAGTATTTTTTTTTTCTGTTGCCATTTTCTTCCTGGTTGTTTACCCATTCCATCCATGGAATTCTCAGTATCCTTCTGTAGAACCAAATTACTGTTGCATCTATTTCTTTTCTCGTTCTTAGGAAAATTGTCTAACATTCACTGCCATAGAAGAGAAATTCAGCGGTTTTTCCTTTGTTTCTATCGAACGAGAGAAGTTAGAACTATTTTCTACGTTCCTACTGTAAAAATATGTGAGCATGCGTCTTAGAAAATGAAGAATTGAATTACATTTGGTACTGTGTCGAGCTGAAATTATCCCTCAAGATATCTATTACTAATTTGCGCACAAAACTTCGAGTATGCGGCACTCATTGAGGATCGAACTCACATCAGTACGAACGGGCTGAGAAAATAGCGTGTTAACTATTGCTACACAGAGAAACGATTTACATTATAACAATCGTTCCTAAATGCACGCGTATGCCGTGCTGATTGCTCGCGAAGCTATTTATAGAATGAACCTGACTCACTGCGCATGCGTGCACACAGAAACCAGGACGATCAAGAGAAAATGGCGGAGAAATTAAAGATAAGATTTGCTTCGTGAGATGGAAAGTAAATGAAACAATTATACTCTCTGAATGCTGACGTGTGTGACATTTGACGTGTCAGAAATTGCCGCTCCGCCCCCAAATATCTGCAGTTTACTGATATTAACTGCAGATCGTAAGAAAGTCTTTTATTCTGTCTCTTTCTTTGTCTTTTTGTCTTTCTCTCTCATGAAATTAGGAGGTAGAGTCTGACAAGGAAGAATCTCCAGTGCAAAGGCAAATTCCGTTACTCATTCTCATGAGGGCGAGAGCCAATATCTATCAATCATCCTATCTGCGTTAATAACTGAAAATGAGTTTGCTAAAATGAATTTGATGCCTACTATAGAATAATCGTTAGAAGTTACCTTTCGGAAATCTGTGATGTAGCGATATACGTTACACTCTGGACCCTTTAAGAGGCTAACATGTGGGGCCATAAAAGTAGAATATCACAGTTGTTTTTTTTACTAAAGCAAATTGTTCCAAATTATGTTTGAGCATTAAAAGCTGACATATCAAAAGGCCATTCATAACAAAAAAGATGGGTAAAATATCTACCGTAAATCGGTCTTAGCAAAACATGCCGATTAAAAACAGCTTATTTGGTTGATTGATCCTCCCTCATTAGAGCTCAATCGAAGATATAGGATACAAATCCTATATAATCCATCAACTAATCAAAACATACAAAATAAATTGCACACCCGCAAAATCGGATTCAAACGACTACAACATTTGGGAAAAATCCAAGGTAAAATTGCACACCCGCATAAAGGGATTCAAACGATATTGGAAAAACCCAACTAAGAAAAATTCACAAGTCCGTGTGAAAAGCTAATTCTGAATGCTGATTGGATTAAAAACAGCAAATTTACATCTGACGTATTTTCACGCATAGCTGTGAAAAACCTCGCTGGAGCCGGTATCATGAGAAGCTTGACGATAAAAACCACGACACTAACCTGTCAAAGGCAGTCGACATGAGAGCAGTTAGCTGACGACCTCGTGGAAATGTAACGAAAAAAATTCAAGGAGCCGACCCGGACGCAGGGCACGTCACAGTTTCATTCGACCTCTTCCAGTTTTCTTTTCATCTTTTTCACTCCACGCCAACCCGGACGTCGGGCACGCCACAGTTTCACTCGACCTCTTCTTCCAACGTCCTTTCCTTCATTTTCATACCACGCCGCTAAAGAGAACAACACAACGACAAAATGGACACGAGTTAAATGCCACTCCTTTATTTGTTTCGCCTTCTCTTTCTTTCAACCTGTCGCGACCTACTAAAAAGAGGAAGGAACGAAGACTTTACATTCCGCTACTACACAACCATGAACTCTAAACTTCTGCGGACATTTTAAATACCTACATTCCTCTACGAACAATCTTACTACAAAACAGCATGCATTTCCTCAATGAACATTATCATTTTCGCATTGTTCAGTTAACAAAATTTCACTTATATTTTCCTTCTTACACTTTTGTCATTCTGTAAATAAATATTTGCTTTAATATACACACGAAATATTTTTTCACATTTCAATCTTCTGATATTTAAATTGTGGAGACTTCGGGCATGTTTGGCACAAGGCCAATTTACCAAGCATCACCGAGGCCCCTAGAAAGACAAAAAAAAACTTGCACAGCGACTACAAATATATACAACCCTAATATGCTTCACATAATTGTTTCCTTTTAGCCGGAAATTATTAAATTATCTGTCCTTGGCGGAAGTGAGTAATAAAATTATGCAGGCAGTTTCTTTTTAATTGAATAAAGCCTACGAAAAGGTTTTTTTTAATCATATCACCCGAAGCAAGGCGGTAACGCCACTGATGTGCAGGGGGCTACATAGGTGTGAAAAGATTGGAAAAGAGAAAACCGGAAACCGCATCCTAAACAGGAAACAAGGGATGAGCCTCTTCACCTGTTCAATAGACGTGGGTGGAGTGTGAACCGGGCGATAGTTTAGTCTATCTACTCCAATTGAAAAAAAAAAGTGATAAGAGAAAACCGGAAACCGCATCCTAAACAGGAAACAAGGGATGAACCTCTTCACCTGTTCAATAGACTTGGGTGGAGTGTGAACCGTCTTGTTAATTAATTTCTTAATTCATTACAGTTGATTCAACAAAAATATAATTATAGAGTGGTTATTATATCCTGATAGGTTAAATATTGAGCCAAACGCGGATGACACAGAAAAAGAATTCTTACATTGTGAGGTAAACTTTGATAACTTCATTGATGAATATCAGGAAAACGCTCCAAATAAGTTGCACTGTGATTAAATATGTCTCTACTTCAATATATGAGATTTGATTGGACCAATTTTGAAACATCAACGTTCTGAACAAATTCTTTATTAAAAAAAATAAAATTTGCTCAACATCTTCCCGCCGCGAGGCAACAAGGAGAATCAGAGAACATTAATGATTTCCTTCGAGAATTACAGAGACTTACTAAAAACTGCCGATTTGAGGATGTTACTGCTGAACAGTCTTGTCAAGTTCGACTTGCATTTATAAACGGAATTTTGTCTTAAATAATACGACAGCAATTACTAGAACACGAGTAACTAACACTTAACCATGCCTACGAAACTGCTATGGCATTTGAATAGGCTGAAAATAATTCTGACCACAACAGGAAGACATTCGCACAGGTAAGTGCAGCTATGCACTCGAAGGGTAGTAATTCAAACCTCGACTCTACCGCTGCAGTGACGAAGAAACAGTGCTGATTTTGCGGGTTGCGTCGTTGTCAATGTCCTGTTCAAAATAATGAATGCACTTCCTGCGGAAAAAACGGAACAATGGCCAAAAATATGTAGGTCCAAACAAAACCGGAAAACTAGAGCTGTTGTTAACCGTGGATACCAATGTACGGTTCTGGCCGCTGACCTACATTGTCTATCATCTTCTATGGTTCCTGTTTTGATAAATGATTACTCCACTGACTTATTCCGATAGTTCTGGTAGCAAATTAACTCGGAGACTCAAATTAAAGATTTAACCATGTAACCATTATATTACATGAACTATGTTTTCTAAGCATGTATCAATTAAGGGCACACGTCAAGGTAATATTACAGTTAATGAAAAAGAGGATGTACGTTGTGGTGCAGTGGATATCGACTCGGAACGACAAATCGAGGAACCGAGTTCGAATTCCAGTTGACTTCCTTGGGTAAAGGTATTAATTCGTCTCTTCCCTCCAGTTATGGGTTAAATTGGGTTCCATAGCCTTGGCTAGTAATCAGTCTATCGCAGAAAGCAATAGCAACCTACAGCGGGATAATCTTCTGCCCAGTCAGTCATGTCTCTTTCGAGACATGATCGCCCAAAGCGTGTCTAACGTATAACACTTAACTTATATATATATATATATATATATGTATGTTCCATTTTTAAACGAGTTATTAGAAACCTAGGTCACGTAATAACTAGTTTACAAATGGAAAATATTCAAAAGTTCTATAATATAATTGTATTGAACACTTTTTAATACAAATGTGCACTGCTCTAATCTTATTATGACCAGAAACAAAGTAATTAAACAATCAATATAATATGGTTAAATAAAATAAAGACAAGAGGAAAACTGTATTTTAAATCGCCTACGCGTTTCGTCCTATGATGGACTTTATCAATGCAAGAAGCTTTATTCTAAATTACGTAACTATAGACAAACAGTGTTAGCAACCACAAAGACGCTCACAAATCATTTCAAAAGATTAACAGAATATTTTAGTTTTTAGAATACCTTCATGTGTAGTGCAAAGTCATGAGATATTAAAATGAAGGGAATTCAACCGTTTTCTTTGAAACTTTTTATTATGTATGTTAGTCTGTTTTAGAATTCCTTCATGTGTAGTGCAAAGTCACGAAATGTTAAAATGAAGAGAATTCAACCGTTTTCTTTGAAACTTTTTATTATGTATGTTAGTCTGTTTTAGAATTCCTTCATGTGTAGTGCAAAGTCACGAAATGTTAAAATGAAGAGAATTCAATCGTTTTCTTTGAACTTTTTATAATGTATATTAGTCTGTTTTATGATAATTTCCATAAGTAAAGGTAATATTGGGAAAAATCCGGGGCGCAAATTGATGTTTTGATAGTACTGGATTTAAAATACAGTTTGCCTCTTGTCTTTATTTTATTTAACCATCCTGTCCTTAATCTCAGATCATAACTGAGTATATTTTTAAATATATATATATATATATATATATATATATATATATATATATATATATTAATTCAGATACTTTAATCTAAGTGAAAAAAGCAGGAAGGTAAATTCCAAAAACCCGATCCTAATTAATATTAAAAAATTTATTTTAATATTAAAAAATGATACAGGAAGAGAGCTCCATGTAATAAAATATTACAGAGCAAATATAAATTAAAAAAGGATTAATTCAATGATGTTGAATGACCATTTCGATATGAAAATCCCCACGGGGGATAACACATCACCTCAGCAACAGAAAAATCCTTTCAGAAACTGGAGAAAAATCAGTCTAATTTTCCTTTTTAAATAGATTTGCAAAGAAATTAAAAAAGAAAATAAAAAAGAAAAAGAAAAAAAGAAAAAGATAAAACAAAGTAAAAACAAATAAACAAGAAAAGAAAAAATTGACATCGTTTGGGTTCGCAAAAAAAGAAAAGAGAATTGTAACTTAAAAATTAACAGACGGCCGTGTTGAATTGATGTAAGGTTAAGCAACACGGAAAAAAGGTGGGAGATAAGAGAGATAAAGGAAGGAAGGGAGGGAAAAAGAAAAGAAAAGAAAGAAAATTTTTTTAATATATTACAGACGCTGGACATATTCAAAAACCTAACTTCCCAAAAGCGTTGAAGTATTAGAAAAAGGCCTTTACTTAAAAAGGCATAATTATTTTTAAAGGGAATAAAAAGATATAGGATTTAAAATATTTGAAAAAAAAACAAAACTTGCTGCTTATCGTGTTTTCCCTACCTTCGACTTCGACTTGATGAATGCATATTACCAGCTGCCATTACATGACCAATTATTTACAACATTCGAACGTAACGGACGCCTTTACCAATCTATTCGATTTTCATTCGGAATAAGTAATTGGGTAGAAACTTTTCAACGAGTTATTGATAATTTTGTATAAAAGGAGTGTCTCATCAATAACACCCCCTTACATCGACAATGTAACTGTTGATAAGAAGGACCAGACAGAGTATTACAGGCGTATGGAGGTGTTCCTTTGGCCTGTGAAGCGTTGTTGACTCACTTTAAATGAAGGTAAATTGATCCTATCTCAAATGTTTGTTCTTGGTTACGAAATCAGTGAGGGTCTGGTCAAACCAGATGGATCCAGGTTGCAGTCACTCTTCAATCGCCGAGTGTCAGCCAAGCCAGCACAGCTCAAAAGAGTATTGGGCATAATTATGCCAATTAGACCCCTCAATTCTCAGACCACGCCCCGCCATTAATCAAAGCAAGGAGTCTCTTAATGGATGCTAGAGCATGTGAAGCATTCAACATTCATGGATGCCGTGCTTCACTGTCCAGTGAAAGTATGCGATACGTGATATAATCTGATGTTTCAGATGTTGCCATATCAGCTTCATTAAACCAGTCGCATCCATGTCGTGAACCTGAAATCGGCACAAATTACATTATCCTACTATTGAGAATTGGATGTGCGTTGTAGTGCAGTGGATATCGGCTCGGAACGAGAAATCGGAGAGCCGAGTTCGAATTCCAGTTGAATTCATTGCATTCACTTACTGTGTGATAATCTTCTGCCTAGTCAGTCATGTCTTTTTCGAGACATGATCGCCCAAGCATGTTTCACGGATGGCACTTAACTGACTGACTATTGAGAAAGAAGCTACAGCACTAGTAAAGTCTGTGAAAAAATGGTCCCATTTTTTTTTATCTGGCCAACAATTGTAAAAGATCAAAACTTGGTTGCCTCCTTGATGGACAATCGCAAAAGAACTAAAATAAAAAAGATATAATATAATAATATTTAATAATATTTAATATTAATTTAATATTTAATATTTAATAATATTTAATAATATTAATAAAATAATAAAATAATAATAAGATAATAAAATGATAAAATAATAATATTTAATAATATTTAATATTAATTTAATATTTAATATTTAATATTTAATAATATTAATAAAATAATAAAATGATAAAATAAAAAAGATATAAAATTCAAAACTGGAGATTAGAATTTGCTAATTTCAATTATGATATTCGCTATCGCCTAAGATACTATAATGTGGTTGTTGATACATTAAGTAAATTTTCCTGTAATGCTTTCTTTGCTTCATCCCTAAACAAAAATTACATGAAAATTTATGTCACGCGAGAACTACTCGAATTATTATAATTATTTAAAAAAAAAATCTTCCCTTCTTCATCGATGAGGTAAAAGAAATATGTCCATCTTGTCGGGCATTTCCTTGAGTTAAAACCTCGGTTTGCTACTGTACCTTAAAGCAAGCTTATTAAAACTACTCAATTCTTAAGAGGTCTGAATGTGGACTTAAAGGTTCCCTTACAATTAAGGATGGCTACTATATACTTGTGCGTTGTGGTGCAGTGGATATCGGCTCGGAACAAGAAATCTGGGAGCCGAGTTCGAATTCCAGTTGAATTCTTTGCACTCACTTACGCGCAAATACCCTTGGGAAAGTTATTAATCCGTCTCTTCCCTCCAGTTATGGGTTAACTAACAGGACAGATTGAGTTCTATAGCCTTGACTGGCAACCAGTCTACCGCAGAAACCAATGGCAATCTAATGCAGGATAATCTTCTGCCCAGTCAGTCATGTCACTTTCGAGACATGATCGCACAAGCATGTATCACTCATGGCACTTAATTGACTGACTGAAAACCATTCCGGTTGTTTTTCGTAAGATTCTGCGTATTGTATCAACTGAGGTTGTGGTGCATTGGATATCGGCTCGGAACGAGAAATCGGGAAGCCGAGTTCGAATTCCAGCTGAATTCACTGCATTCACTTACGCGCAAATACCCTTGGGAAAGGTATTAATCTGTCTCTTCCTTCCAGTTATGGGTTAACTAACAGGACAGATTGGGTTCTATAGCCATGGCTGGTAACCAGTCTATCGCAGAAAGTAATAGCAACCTATTGCGGTATAATCATCTGCCTAGTCAGTCATGTCTTTTTCGTGACATGATCGCCCAAGCGTGTATCACATATGGTACTTAACTGACTGATTGACTGACTATGTACTTGTTTGTTGCAATAGATGAGTTTTCCGTTTTTCATTCCACGCAAAGGTACTTCCTCTAAAACTATTATTCAATGTTTGGAATCGTTATTTTCCTTACGTGAATCACCTCATTAATCCTACTCAAACGGGAGGTGGCAGGATTCTCACCTCATAATGTTAAAGAATATTTTCTTCGGTGGGAAGTTGGCACTAAGACTACCCCTCATCACCCATAAGTCAATGCTCAAGTTGAAAGTTACAATGAAATAATCTGGATAGTTATTCCCATTGCTTTGAAATAAGAAACCTTACCCTTATCTCAGTGGGAATTGGTACTACAGTATAACCCGGATATAAGAAACCCTGATATAAGAGAGATTTTCTCTAGTCCCAAATTAGAGCCTGTGGTGATGTATATAAAATAGACCAAACCCGGATATAAGAGAAACTCGAATATAAGATAACTTTTATCCGGTCCCGACAACTCTCTTATATCAGGATTTACCAAGAACCCTACATAGCATTAGATCTTTGATGTCAACTACAACAAACGCCAAGCCTCATGAGAAATTCTTTCTCTTTTTCTGGTAATCCTTCGCAAGCATATATTTTCCATGATGGTTATCAAAACGAGAACCATTCTTTTTTGCACCAGTTTTTAAGGAATTCAAAGAATAATCCTTTGGTCCAAGAAATAGAACTACTGAATGTGAATTGAATATATCATCATCATCATCATCATCATCATCTCATCCGTTTCACCCATTGGTGCGTAGGGCAGCAACCTTTTGTTACTGTTTCCGTAACAAACTTTTCTTTTTTATGGGGAAGGGTTGTTAGCCCTGCGCCCTACCCCCAAAACCTGGAGGACCGGTGGACCATTCTTGGTCCTTACGTTTACAGCACGTGGTATTCCCAAACGGTCACCCATCTAAGTACTGACTAGGCTCGGTGTTGTTTAACGTCGGTGATGGGACGAGAACCGGTGTATTCAACACGATATAGCCGTAGACGAATTGAACATATACATACCTCAAATATAATGATGAACGTGAATCAGCAGCCTCCTTATGAAACCTGGTTCTTTGTCCTTTACAAACACGTGAGGGAGGAAGAATATAACAGCGGAAGAACAGAGAAGAACACCTCATAAGAGCCAACACGCCAGAAGACCTCACAAGGGCCTGCACTGCTCGCCACTAGAAATGGTTCTGTTGGTGAAGCAAACTGAACCAACATACCATCCAAAAAGGGAGAACAATTTCTTAATACTACTAACGAGGAAGAATTCACGGGGAGGTGGGAAAGAGAAAGAGAGAGAGAGAGAGAGAGAGAGGGAGGGAGGGAGGGAGGGAGTGGGAGAAACAAAACAAAACATTTGGCTGGGGTCAATATCCCCTTGACATCAAATTATCTGCCCTTGGCGGAAGTGACTAGTAAAATTCTGTCAGTGATTTTTGGGAGTTGAATAAAACCTACGAAAATGTACATTCTTCTTATTTCATTTCTTAATTCATTACACAAACTAAAAAGAAGAAAAAAAAGAAAAAATGAAATTACAACTATATCGCCATTTTGGTGTCTCTTCTCAGTTTTCATGAATTCAGTGTCATGTATTTCATCACTTCTTCAATTCTTTATATAAAGAAAGAGCAATTTCTTAAAACAATAGATTTTATAGACCGTTAATATTTCTGGTTACTATAAATGTTACATTTAATGGGTACTCGTGTTTGAGCATATCTGTCTTCTTTTTTAGCAGCAAAATTAATATATCGTGGCTTCGAGATCAAATTCTTGCTCAAAAGTATTGAGAAGCACATTTAAATAAGACTTTCACTCTCTAGGCAGACAGATATTAATTTCACTCTTTGAAAAAAAAATAGGGATACATACTCAAACATCTGTACTCACTAAATATATCGTTCTAATGGTATTACCACCTTGAATGAAATGAGTAAAAAAAAAAAAATTACTGAAATAGAATGACAAATTTACAGTATTTACATTATTCGGACAATTGTCTTCATCTTTGTTGCCATATGTATGACGTTTCGGCCGTTGTACGCTCCGGTCTTCTTCAGGAATTTCAAATCATTGGGGTATATAAACTCCATTCCAGTGGCTCGAGTGGAAGTCATGAGTTATCTCCCTCTAACCCAGCAAGTTATTTGTTCACCACTGTCGTAGCCTGGTATTGAACTCACAAATCTAAGAGTCAAGTCAGAAACTAACCAACATCTATATCCTCTGGGCCATGTATCCTTAAGGAACAACTGAATTTTTGAGACTTATAAACGTAATATCCAGTAAACGTCGTACAAATGGCAACAAAGACGACGATAATAGTCCGAATAGTTAACCCCCAAACTGGGGTCAAAACACTATGAAAGTATAAAAATACACTTTTATAGAAAAATATATATATATATATATATATATATATATATATATATATATAGACATTTATAAAAAAAATATACATTTTTGAATGAAAAATGTTACCAACAATACATTTTTTGAAGGAAAAAAAAGTTATTACCAGCAATACATTTTTGAATACAAAACTAGAAGACATCTTCAGTTTTCTAAAATAAAATAAAAATAAAAATGAAAAAACATTAAAATCTGACTAAATCAACCTTCTTACTATAACCGAACATTAAAAAAAATATCTTTAAACTCTACCTTTTCGGCATTAAATAACCCACAGCGGTGTTGATATGCCGTTAAACAAAATTTAAACTCAAACTCAAATAGCTTTCTCATATTTGTTTCCTTGTAGTATTTATGTCTTATTGGGGAAAAAGTGAGAGAAAATTACAGGATACAGGAAGACAAAAGATGGCAGCCGATTTTTGCATTGAAACTTTTGATGGTCGTAGACAGCCAGTTATGTCAGTTAATTACCATACGTGATACACGCTTTGGGTGATCATGTCTCGAAAGAGACATGACTGACTGGGCAGAAGATTATCCCGCAGTAGGTTGCCATTACATTCTACGGTAAACTGGTTGCCAGCCAAGGCTATAGAATCTAATCTGTCCTGTTATTTGACTCATAGCTAGAGGGGAAAGACATGCATTATATTATTAAATAGTAATTACTGGGGGATCAGTTTATTACTTCATAACAATATAAAACTGATCCCCCACTTTATACCCAGTAGGAGCCTTAATCATGTTTTCAACTTTTATATTCAGTCAGTCAGTCAGTCAGTCAAGTGTCATGCGCGATACACGCTTTGGCGATCATGTCTCGAAAGAGACATGACTGACTGGGCAGAAGATTATATCGCAGTAGGTTGCCATTACTTTCTGCGGTAGACTGGTTGCATATATCACTAAACTGGTAAATAGCTGCATTGTAATTATAAGTTTAAATTAGTCTGGCACAGGCACAGAGAAACTGAGCACCAGTTAAGGCTCAAACACCTAACTAGCGTCATGGTTCTTAATATTTTTTTTTCTTCAGTACTCTTTTTTAGTTATTTGCCCGTGTTGGTTTCCCTATCGCATTTATACAACTACCCGTTTTTTTTTAATCGGATTGGGTTTCCAGTTCTTTCTAAAATCTAAATTGTTTTCATTCTCTTTTACTTTCACTAGCCCCATTGCGTCTTAATGCCATTAGTGCCTTGTTTGGGGTGAATTGATTAAAAAGAGAAAAGAAAAAAAGATGACACTCCCTATTTTAAACTGCGCTGGTAAACAGAGTTAATGCAACAGAGTTATTATCTCCTGCTCATGGATATTTATTCAAACGCCCACTCGCACAGAATATAAAAATACTAGCAGTATAGCCCGGCGTTGCTCGGGTGTAATGAAAGCTTTAAAACTAATCCATGGTCCTGGAGCTCAGACTCATTGGACGTTGGCACAAAAGACTAAAAAGCAATAGTTGTTTCCAGTTAAAGCGAAACCGTAGACTGAAAGAAAGATGAATGGATTAAGTCAAAGTTTGATTTCCTAGTATCGATATCAAATAAGTTTTTTTTCGTTGTAAACTGAATTTTGAAGGCTAAATAAGTCCTCTGAGTAAATGGTATCATGGTTGAGACTAAAAACTACAATTATACCTACTTAGAGCCAAACCCGAAGCAAAAACTAAAATAAAAGGGCTGAAGACATACAAGCAGATAAAACAGACGCATACACAAACATCTTGCCTTTTATATGTATATATATATATATATATATATATATATATATATATATATATATATATATATTATCGATTTTCTGCGCTATTGTATGAATTGCAATCTTGAAACTTCTGAATATCGTTTCTTATGTCTTTGTCTATGAGTGTATCAAATCTGATTAAAATCGTACCACTCCTTCTATATCCCAATTTTTCGATTATCGATTTTCGATATTTATTGGGGGTACCTCGACACGAAACCTTATCGTACAACTGTAAATTTTCAAGAACATCGGTTCAACCGTTTCGGAGTCTATAGGTAACTGACACACACACACACACACACACACATGCACACACACACACACATGCACACACACGCACACAATGTTCCACTTATAAATAAGTTTAGATAACGACTTTAAAGCGAGATTTCGAGCAGCCGTTCGAAAATTGCTCAAGCTTTCTTGGCATTTCTCTTGTATCGGACGCTTCAGTTGCCGAGAATGATCCTAGAACCATCACAAAGGAGGGGTACTGCATTGGAGAATGGTCTCCAGGGCTGATAATAATGTTTTCTTGCATTATACCAGTAATAATGACCAAAACTATAAAGTTGTGGTGGCACCAATCAAGTGGCAGTCATCAGTTCACCTGCCGGATTTGCAAATTCTTGCTGAATACTTCTTCTTTTATGTGTTGTGTCCTTTCAGGACTTAGGCCACTATGGTCCTTCACATCTTCCTGTTTCTTGTAGCTTTTATTAAATTCTATCTCGTTATTTCTCCCAAACTCTGCTCTGCAATTCATTTGCTCAAGCTCGTTAAGTATGCTACGCTCTGTTTTCTCCCTGTAGGTCTTTCTCTTTGTCCGCCCTCTCAGTATCAGATTCACCAAGCCCTCCTTCCTCATTACGTGTCCAAGAAACTGTCTCTTCCTGATGTTAAATATAAGTTTCCATTCTCCCTAAAACCTTATCGTTGCTCACATGATCGATCCATAGTACCCTTAGCATCATTCCTTAGAACCACATTTTTATTGGTTCGATTCTCTTTTTCGCCTTTTAGGAGATTGTCCAGTATTCGCTGCCATACAGGAAGACAGATATCACATAACAGTCCAGTACACTTTTCTTTGTTCCCAACGACATTTTCCAGCTTCTTAAAACTCTGCTTAGCTTTTGGAATGAGTCCTTGGCCATCCCGATACACCTTCGGATCTCAGTGTTTTACTTTCAGTCCTTCTTCGGATCACCTTCGGATCTCAGTATCACACTTATCGAACACTTACCAGGTATTTAAATTTCTGTATCCCCGAGAAGTATTTGGTATTTGTATGACAATATCTAACATGGCGTACGGACGAAAGAGGATTAAATGAAAATCATTTTATTTTTTTTTTTACGGACGGAAAAGTGTTAACTATAACCATTTTAATTTTTACGGACGAAAAAGCATTAGAGAAAACAATTTTATTTTATTCGAACGAGAAAGGGTAGAAGAACACGATTTTTTTTTTGTCGGAAAGAGATTCGTTTTCCCAAGATTGCAAGTTGGTTAAAAATAGAAATGAGAATCTCATAATATAATTGTTATCGCCCAGCGAAACATAGCTGGCCTATTGGAGGTCAAATGTCAAGCGACCGTGTTGAAAGAAGTAAAACAGACTAACATTGCATGCGGGCGAAAAGAATTTGAAAGAGAAATGTTAATTTTTTTTAATTCATAAATTTTTAGGTGGAACTCGGCAAAACATAATTAGAAGTCAAATGTCAAAACCAGTTTTTGTTGAAATAAGTGTAACAGACCAGCATTACGTAGACGAAAAACAATTGAGGGAAAAAATATTTTTTTTAATTCATAAATTCTCGGGTGAAACACGGCAAACACAGCTGACATGATTAGGAGGTCAAATGTCAAAGTCGCCTTGTTGAAAGGCATAGACAAAAATGTTTTAAAAAAAAAGATTTTTATTCATATTTCCCCAGAAGAAAATTCGGCGAAACGCAACTGACACGATTAGAGAGCAAAGATTAAATTCATCTTGTTGAGAGAAGGGGAAAACCAATTGCTAATGGTTGGGAAAATTATCATTCTAAATTTCCCTGAGAGAGATTGACGTCATGTAATAGCTCCTCCCAAAAAGGAGGAGAAAAATTTTCAGGATTGGAAGCGTGAAATAAAAATAAAGAAAAGTAAGACGTCAGAGAGGTTGACGTCATGTAATCGCTCCTCTCAAGAAGAGGGAGAACCTTCCATGATTGGAATTGTGAAACAGAGAAAGAGGACTGGTTGAACTTTAGGATATTTGCATAAAACCCCTTATGCGTCCTCACCACACCAGTAAAAAGGGACACCCATAAATACGAGATCCCACAGGGGCTAAAGTCAGTACCAGCCCGGAGATGAAGTAAGAAGGAGTTCCCGTTCCTGCTCCGCAGCTGTCACCACCCGCAGTTCTGTTCGATTCCCATTCAATTGGAGTTTGAAGTTGCCAAACGAAGTTTGAAGCAATAATAACCAAAGTTATCTGCTGAAGAAAAACTTCGAGAAACTTTGACAACATCCTTGTGCCAGTCTGATGATAATAATAAGAAGAGAAAACGCCGACAAACATTTTCGCAAAGTACAAACAATAGTACTTGCATTTACCAGTTACCTAATTACCAAGTCTGGCCACTTTTAGAGAAACTAGCCGAATTTTTCGTTCCGTCACCAACTATTCGGAACGAGTTGGGAAAAAGAAGAATCGTACATTTTTTTTATTTTGTATATAAACACCATCTAATGATTTATTCAGGCGTCGTCCATTTTATTTCCCAAAATGGTGCCGTTTTATATCCACAATTGTGCGCGCGTATCCAACTTGGTTTAGCTTGGCTGTGATACCCTTGTGATAATTCGGCTTAACTCTCTTATGATCAAAATCACAACGTGGGTAAGAGAGATTATAGTTGAAAAGGTCAACCCAAGGACCAGCTGCTGTGTCAATGCCATCAACGACCAACGAGTGTGGGCTGACGGCTTGTTCTCAGGCCAGGATCGATCCTGATTAAAAGGGACAACAGACTAAGACTCCGGTACGCCCGTTATATTTTGGGCTCCCCTTTTCTGCTGATGACAATTCATTTTTCTTGTAGTTTATAGTTAGTACTTTCTTCTCACTTTCGTTAACTACACTCTGTAGGATGTTTTATAGTTTCCTTTCCGTTTCTGTTATCCGCACTGTGTCATTTGTGTATCTATGTTGTTACGATTGTGACAGCCAATAACGAATCCTGGCAGGATTTCTAGTTCTCTCAGAATCGCCTTGCTGTATATGTTGAATAAATCGAGAAGACACGTCCTTGTCTTATACTCCTTTCTATTCACGTCTATCTGCTGAACCCATTTCCTGTTTGTATGTAGGCGGTTTGTTGCCAGTATAGGTTTTTCGAATATTCTAATATATTCCCCAAATATGTCAAAGTTGCTGAGATGCTCTAACATATTTTTGTGGCGTACTTTGTTGAACGCTTTTGCGTAGTCTATAAAACACGGCTACACGTCCTTCGGGATTTGTACTGCTCTTTCTGATAACATTATGAGCATAGATATCGCGTGCCTTGTTCCAGTGTCTTTAACGAAACCGCACTTTCATCTACTCTCTCTGGCCTGATTGTGCTGCGTGATTTATTAATCAGAATCCGGATAATGAGGTTTTTATTTTTTTTCTGTGGCTCATTAATCCGATTGTTCGTTGGATTTCGCATTCACTTGCGTCTACTTTCTTAAACAGTGTTATGAAAATCGATTTGCTTAGGTCATCCGGTATATCACCACTGTTGTATACACGTATTGCAATTGAAGCCAAATATTTAAAATTAGAGTTAATTGTTAAAATTATAGCGCCTTTGAACGTGTACAGCCCACTTTTGGTTGTTAATGTCCAAAAATGTTCATTAATTCAATTGTGAATCCTTCCGCCCTGGTTGATTTCTGTCTAGGAAGCCATCCACCCAACGATGCCGTGTCATTACCGTACTGGCTTCAAGAGAAGTTTGCCTGTCGTCTGATCCACACTCCTCACCCCTGGCCTTTTGAACTGGAGTAAATGTTTAGCTCTTTTTTCCGCTTTGTGCTTTTGGTTCCTTCTAAAATCTACTTCAACTCTATATTTCTAATGGTCCCGCCTAAACTCTTGAATATTATTTAAATTTTATTTTTTCTATAATAAGATTAGATAGGTTCACTTATCATCCGGTTCACACTCCTTCCTGATCTTTTGAACAGTAGCAGAGATTTATCCCTTGTTTCCTGTGTGACACTATTTCTGATGTCTAGAAAGAGAGAAGAGAAAGAGACAAGAAAAGGAAAGGAAATAACAATTGAATATTTTTACTTTCTTTTCACCCGCCTATGGTTCTGGATATGACAGTAAACTGCATCCGGCAGCAAGGCCTCTGATTGGGAGGTTGTGAGGAGTACGGAACCACCTCTTAATTGCTGTTGTTCACAGATTCACTCAAACCCGGAGTGGTAGCACCTGTTAAAGTCCCAGCTATGGGTAAATAGTTAATCCCTCCAAACTGGGGTGAAAATGCACTTTTATAAAAATATATACATAAAAATAGACGTTTATAGAAAACTATACATTTTATGAATGAAAAATATTATCAACACTACATTTTTGAAGGAAAAAATTATTACTATAGCAAATTTTTGAAGTTGAAAAAATATTCTAAGCAAAGCATTTTTGAATACAAAACTGGAAGACATTTTCAGTTTTCTAAAATAAAAAAGAATAACAAAAAAATCATTAAAATCTAACTAAATCAATCTTCTCACTATAACCAACATTAAAAAATACCTTAAAACCCCACCTTTTTGGCATTAAACAACCCACAGAAAGCAAACTTATCGCAAAAATCTGAAAAGCCATTTTTCCCGAAAAGTGAATCTGGTTATTCAAAAATTTAACGATCATTAATAAAAACGACAGCGGTCTAAGGAACAGACTTACCCCGCGCATGAAGGATTTTATGATCTCTAGGCGCAGCCACCTCTCGGTGAAAAAGAGAGAAAAAATTCCCTCAAATAAAGTCTTCTTGTTCTTTGTGGACCTTTGCGATACTGCTAATGCAAAGACAAACATGTGGGGTTTTTTTCGACTGAAGATAATTTCTTACAACGATTGAAATGATTAAACACAGATGCGAAACGACCACATACCGAAAGATCAAGGGGAAAAAAATTGGAACGATAATTAGAATTTGACCGTTGGGCTGAAACTTCCTCCTCGGGCGGTGAGGGGAAGCACTCACACATGAGAGAAAGAGACGGGGTTGATCAGATGACCAATGAGTAAAAAGGCTCCGGTGGATTTCGAGAAAGTCGGAGAAACGTTTCACGTCGCCTCGAGCAATAGTAAGAGGCACTAAAACAGGAAACAAGAAGACGAGGTCGATCAGGTGACCAAAGAGAAGATCCTTTATTGGTCGTTTAAAAAGCGAAAGTATATGAGTTTTCAGACAGTTGAGTAGAGTCCAGATTCTGATGAATAGAGCGCGCAGAAGAATCAGGCCAGAGATGGGACATAAACAGTGCGGGTTCGTCAAAGACACCGGAACAAGGAACGCAATATTTATGCTCATTATGTTGCCAGTAGAGTTGGAGCGATTTAACACGAGAAACGTCTTGTCACGTGACTTCCTGCCTTAGCAGAACCTCTGACTTTAGCTTGGTGCCAGACCAAACTAATTTAGATAAATTGTTACATCCTGTAGAAGACGTGGGTTACAATTATAGTTGTCTACACGAAAGAGTGATAAACTCTAACTACTATACCTAACATAACGTATGTATGTAAACACATTATTACAGTATTTACATTATTCGGACTATTTTCTTCATCCTTGTTGCTAATTGTACGACGTTTCGGCCGTTGTACGCTCCGGCCTTCTTCAGGCTAGGAATTTCGTACAAATGGCAACAATGATGAGGATAATAGTCCAAATAATGTAAATACTGTAAATACTACATCATCTCAGAAATATAGACAAATAGAATGATCTATTATTAAACGTCGTACAAATGGCAAAAAAAGATGAGGGCAATAGTCCAAATAATGTCAATACTGTAAATACTACCTCATCTCAGAAATATAAACAAATCCTTTTTGTTAATTTTACAAAGATTTCCTTTTCTTATTGTAAGTCCCAGTTCTGTTGTTATATATTTAACTGTCTGGTACAAGGCCACAACACAAATATATATAAAAATATAAGTTATATTTTTATTGATGACGATGTACCGAGTAGCCTAGTGAACAGAGAGTGAGAGAGCGCGCTCCTAAGGGGTTGACGGGGGAGGGGTCGTCTGTTGCTCCTCTGGTCTGGTCTGGCTCTCTCGTCTGCCTCTGTCTCTCTGCCTGAAATCCGTGCGCCGATGTCTTTTTTATAATCTCCAAACCGGTACTTCCGGATTTTGCCTCGCCCACGCACGCCCACGTAATTCTCAGAGACACCTGTTCTGTTTGCCTCTTGTAGCCATTTCCGCTACTGCCGGAAATAAGGTCAAACAAACATCCGTTCCTTTCAACGACCGGAAAACACCCCCGCTTGCATCAGCCTTTCCTCGGGTGGGGCGGGATTGTTATATTACATTCCTCGCCCACCCATTTTCCAAAATGTTCACCTAAGAACATTTTAAACGCAACATCCTCACTCTCCTCCCCATGCCACACAAGCCCGACAATTATATAAAACATGTGTCGAAACAAACAAAACAACAAAAACAAAAAAAAATATAGGGGAGCCTACATCGGCAACCCAACAGTTCGTGTCCATCTTGAAAATTGTTCTACCAGCTCGATGTTTCATTGTTCTTTTTTTTTTTTTTTTTTTTTTAATATCCATTTTCACAGAATTGGGCAAAGTTCTTAAAAATGTTCATTGTCTTTCTCGACTCTGTCCATAAGCGTAGACTCTTCGATGCATAATCCACATGATTATAGGCGGTAATTGCGCCCCAGTTTCTAAACTAACATCGAGTAAATGACCTTTGACCAACACCATGTGTGCTTCTGCTCGAGTTTATTGTTACACATGTAACCTCATTTAATTTAATTTAATTTCAAACATACTATGTTTGAACACAGAAAAAATGGTCATTATCTGCCGTACATATCATTCATAGTCTGACCGAGAAATGTTCAATAGAAAATGAAGAAAATTACCCTGATTCCAACGTTAATCCGCATGCAATTTACTTGTGGAGGATATTAATTTAGTCTAAAAAAATGAACCCGTGACTCGTAGTTCCTTAGTTTGTACAATGCTTTCCATTCCCTGAACTACTTCCTCTGGATTCGAAACCAAGCATATCTGATTTGTTGACATCTCTCTGTTTAACGCAGAGACATTTTTGAGTGTCGAACACCTGTTGACCCCGGAGTACTATTCACAACGGATAACTCAATTTCCTTTTCCGAAGCACTGTTGCTTCTTTTACACTTAAAAATCCGCTTCCTGGCTATTATTCCCAGGATTATTATTACGCCGACCACGCCAGCAATGACTCCTATCGTCAACTTCTTCGGGAGTTGTTCATATCCTTCACTAAATCTTTCCATATCTACCTGTTCCAAGGTATTTACTAGTTTTCAGAAATTAATATATCTTCAAAAGATATTTCCCAAGTCACATAAATGAAAATTCACAGAGGATGTTGAATTGATGGGAACCTGCACAAAAGCATAATTCACAACCATAGAAATGTAAATCATTTTGTAGTGTACAGTCATTGAAAAGAATTAAAAAAAAAACAAACTTAACACTGCACAACCCAACGAAAACATTGTTACCAACAAGTTAATCCAATTATCCACTTTAAAGAGTAGAAAAAACTTCCTTTACTTACTCAATAAAAGTACGATTAATTAAGCAACATACCAATAAACTCACTTCACATATATGGTAAAATATTAACAACAAAAATAAATCATTAACTCAGATGTTTTGTACTTACAGATAGGTAAATATCTCAACTTCTATCCTCCCGTCAACTTTAACACCCTCGTCAACTTTAACACTCCACTCAATTTTAACACCCCCGTCAACTTTAACACCCCCGTCAACCCGTCAACCTATGCGCTACTCCCTACATATATTCCTGACCCCCTCCGTTCTACCGAACAATCCATTTTTCTCAATGGCAAAAGTATGCATTTTTTTTTCTAACTGGACTTATTATAAACACGAGCAGAGAACACACACACTATCAAATCAATGAGTCACTTACCTTGGCTGATTGTCCATAGTCGCGGCTGCTAGATATTTTCGTCTTCTTTTTTTCTTTTTCTTCCTTCCTCACTGTCGTCCGGTTGTTTACTATTTCCGTCTTCTATCCGGTAGTTTTAAGTCCGTTGAATTTTCAATCGTTGCCGTGGTAACTAGCTCGTATCAATCTGTTTTGTTGTTTCAAAACAGCAGGTCACTTAGGCACCAAATGACCAGTCTGTTGTATATCAATAAACAACAAACACGTCTGTATATAAAAATATATCAAGTGATATTTTTATTAATGAACGATGAACCGTGTAGCCTAGTGAACAGAGAGTGAGAGAGCGCGCTCCTAAGGGGTTGACGGGGAGGTCGTCTGTTGCTCCTCTGGTCTGGTCTGGCTCTCTCGTCTGCCTCTGTCTCTCTGCCTGAAATCCGTGCGCCGAGGTCTTTTTTATAATCTCCAAACCGGTACTTCCGGATTTTGCCTCGCCCACGCACGCCCACGTAATTCTCACGCCTGTTCTGTTTGCCTCTTGTAGCCATTTCCGCTACTGCCGGAAATAAGGTCAAACAAACATCTGTTCCTTTCAACGACCGGAAAACACCCCCGCTTGCATCAGCCTTTCCTCGGGTGGGGCGGGATTGTTATATTACACTGTCTGGATCATCGAATCAGCGGATTTTCAGTGACTTTCAACCCAAACCGGCTTTGTGATCAATCAAGCACATCAGTTTGGAATGAAGTGATCGATCGAGCGATCGGCAGCGGAGATTTTGGAGGGCGACGCGAACGACCGGTAGGGGTTCACATTTGGTGCCGTTTAAACCAGGATTTTCAACACTCGGGTTGACTACGACCAAATAAAAGAAACAATTTCAGACAACTCACAAAGGAGTGTGAACCAGCGAACTTATAATCATTTCGATCGTACAGTTCTAAAAATACTCCGCATATTTTCCTCGTTCGTCGAAGCAAGCAGTACCCACAAGACTCACAAGAATCACAGTAACAGGTAGGACACTTTTCAGCGTCCCTGATTTTTGTTTTTCGGTTTGTTATTGCGTCTCGCCAAAGCTACTTTTGTTCCATGTTTCGATTTGTTGATTTACCGATCTGATAATTGCTAGTATGTTAGCATGAGTGACCACGGGTCAGAAGATCCTGAAAGGATAGTAGCTTAAGACGAAATAGCAGGGTAACAATTAACAGATGGGTTTAGAAAATGTCCAACCTTTGTCTAGAGTGTATTGAAAAGGACAGAATACGTATGAGCTGTCGAATAGAGAGACACTATACCTGGCATGTGATGCGGCGGAAGGAAAGGTCTTGAGCATGAACCCTCAAGTGACATGGACAAACCTGAAGGGGCTGTTGGCTGACGAGGATGCAACCACTGGAGTGAACTGGCGTAATTATTTGCAATCGAACTAATATCCAAATCATTGTTATGATTACAACGTTTCAGTCATTGCGCCATCTGGCTTTCTTGAGTTGTCTGTCGATCCGTATATTAAATAAAGGGTTCAGTTCAAAATTTCTAGAAGGTTACCTAAATCAACTGACTACTGAAGAAGGCCGGGAGAAGCAACCGAAACGTTGTGATCATAACAATAAAGATAAAACTATTAATTCTACTGTAAATAATTTAAGTAATAAGTTCTCATTTACTAAACTTAACTTGGTCTGGCACAAGGCTACAGTGGTTGGGACTTAATGCAAATCGAACTCATTACACGAGAGAACTGGTGTATAAGATGATCTTCCTATCTATCAGTATATAGCGAGAACACCACCTTAGCTGTATTCTTTGTAGATTTTTCGATAGAGTTACATTAATCAATATAAAGAACAAGGCGTTGATTGCTCACTAGATGACCTATCGTTACATCTTTTTTTTTAATCTGCCGTTTTTCGCTTTCCTCTGTTTCTTCCATTTTCCTGTGAGTCGATACCCCCCTCCCTTCAAACTGGCAAAGTACAGTCGATTGAGTAAAAGAAACTTAGGAGCTGTGTAGAAGTTTTTAGATCGCTTCAAATATACAACCAGACACTTCGGTTTAATATCGGTGGAGTTGATTGTACAAATGCGAATCACGTTTGTTTCTATTTATATCCTCCCGTGTAGAGGTTTCTCGTAACAAGCAGTGGGAGGCAAGGAAGCGAATCCACTTCTGAGATTTGAATGTTTTATGCTCAAAGAAGTAATCGCTAAGCAAATAAAACCGTCACTTTGAGTTTCTTTCAGACATTGAACTCTTTATCTTCGCATTTACAAGCATACAAGGTCTGATCAAAAAGTAACCTGTCTGCTGCTGTGTTAACGGAGCTAATGGGTCTCAGAATAAAGTCGTTTCGCGCAAACTGAACTTAAACTATGCTGCACATGCAGACTAAATTTTAACGTTTTCACTCACATTAGTTGTTTATAGCAGCTTGGAAGGAAGGTGTGTATAGTGTGGTCGTCTTATCACGCCACAGATGTTCAATCAGTGACCATGGTTTGTGCAACAGTTTTGAGCTAAGTACAGTTGTGGTGCATTGGATATCGGCTCGGAACGAGAAATCGGGGAGTCGAGTTCGAATTTCAGCCGAATTCATTGCATTCACTTACGCGCAAATACCCTTGGGAAAAGTATTAATCCGTCTCATTCCTTCTAGTTATGGGTTAAATAACAGGACAGATTGGGTTCTATAGCCTTGGCTGGCAACCAGTCTACCGCAGAAAGTAATGACAACCTTACTGTGGGATAATCTTCTGCCCAGTCAGTCATGTCTCTTTCGAGACATGATCGCCCAAGCGTGTTTCACGTATGGTACTTAACTGACTGACTGACATTTCCAAGGCCCGACAATTACCATATTTCTTAGATCTCGCTCCTTGCAACTTTCTTCTTCCAAAAATCAAATCCCACTTTGAAGTAACAAGATTTCAAGAATTCGGAAAATTCAAGAAAATGAAATGAAGCAGATGCTCACTATTCCAAGAAAGGAGTTCCAGAAATACTTCCATCAATGAAAACGACCGTGACCCTCGCTACCGAGGGTCTTGAAACGACGCTGGATAAAATGTGTGGTTTTAGGTAGGGGGCTACTTCGAAGGAGATCAAATCTCGAATTGTATGCGTTGTTATTTTTTTTCATAGCACCAGTAAAAATAATTTTTGATCAGACTTCATATAGTATTTCCGTAGATTTTTATTTTATCAAAGTTTTTCATGATAATGTTCTTTGTCTTTTTTTCCAGTCAGAGGCTAGGAAATTATGACTATTTCCCAAATTAGAGCTAGAGAATTTTGAACTTTTTTGAAGTGAGCATTTTTATAAAGAATCACTAGGAAAAATAATTTTATTGCCTTTGATAAAAAATACCTTCATGTACGATAATTTCAATTCAGAATGCAAACATTGTTTCGACAAATACAGTCCAAAAGTTGCACCCGCTTGTAAAGTTTGCACAACCGTGTAGGTCAAATGAGTAAAAAGAAATCACTTTTTAAAGGTAGTTTTTATGCTTATTTTAGCTTTAATTATATGCAATAACAAAAAAGAAACTAAAAATAGTTAACGTTTTTGCATTATAAGACAATAAAAAAAGGAAAATAAAACGAAAAAAAAATGTAATAATTGTTAACAATATGATATTCTTTGAAGCATTCCATACACAATAGAACAACGTAGACGAAACTATTTATAGAAAAAACACAGGGAAATTCTGTCACGGCGGTGAGAAAGTGTTTGAAATCAAGATGCCAGGTCAGGACCGATAATATCACGGATGCTTCATAGTTGACAGGAAAGCAAGACGGCAGAATAGAGTTCTACAATCGAGAAGTGGTAGAGAAGAAACTGTTAGCATAGAACATACCGATTACTGGCCAGTGGAGGAGAGAGAAAATGAGTGAGTGAGTGCAACTTCTGATCCTTTTTGTTCTCTACTATTGGACAGTTTCGGACTATGTGCTTTCGCGAAGAAAGCAAAATCTCTTGCTGAAAGATTTTGGTGAGGGGAAACTCCTTTTTATTAGGAAATTTCCTCGCCATCATGTTGAATGCTGATTCGTTAATTTGTGGGAGAACGAAAATGCGCTTAAATCAGTTATATTCTTCCTCTTTTTCTTTTTGCGATGGCTTGACCGATGCCAATCCACAGGGCCTTGCGACTCTCACCTGAGCTGATAAAATATATTGTATTTCAGAAGTATACCTTCTTCTTCTTCTTCTTCTTTGTGTCCTGTCCTTTCAAGACGTAGGCGATCATGGCTTTCCACATCTCCCTATCCCTGGTTGCTCTTAGCGCGTTTTCTCTTGTTACACCCGTAACCCTCATTCCGTCATCCACTTGATCAGGTCCTTCAAATATGTTATCCGCTGTTTTCCCCTCTCTCTTTTTCTCTCTATTTGGCCTGTTAGTATCAGGTTCTCCAAGTCCTCCTTCCTCATTGCATGTTCCAGGAACTGTAGTTGTCTTTTCTTGATGCTCAGTATTAATTTCCTTTTCGTTTCCATTCTTTCGAAAACCTCATCATTGCTCACATGCTCGAGTCATGATATTCGCAGCATCCTTCTGTAGAATCACATTTCAGTTGCTTCAAGTTTTTCCTTCATCTTCGATTATATTGTCCAGCATTCGCTGCCATATTGAAGAACTTACATCACATAGCAATCCAGTACTCTCTTCTTTGTAATTGTCCTGTTTCTAATACTTTACTCAACTTCTGGAATGTTTCCTTCGCCATGCCAATTCGCCTTCGGATCTCTGTGTCCCTCTTCTGTTAGAACACTTCCCAGGTATTAAAATTTTTGTACCTGCTTGATTTTAGTCTCCCCCACCTGTATTTGGCATTTTGGGTAGCCCTTTTTTGCTGATGACCATGCATTCGGTTTTCTTGCAGTTTATTTGTAGTCCTTTCTTGTTACTCTCTTCAGCTACCTTCTGTAGGAGGTCTTATTTCTAATAACCAATATGGTTGTTTGTTATTTAGGAAAACTTTTTCTCTTTCCTTATTCTTTAACCATAACTAATTCTTCATAACTTTACACCCAATATTGTATTGTGGATAGAATATAGATATGCATAGCACCAAATGCACGCAATACATGACTATATCTCTCGGCCATTATTATGTAAATAAGTAAAATTGATACACGTAGGTTTTCCATTTTGTCACATGATCGCACGTAATGATCAGTAAACTGGATATATGCAAGTTTCAGAAAATTGCATGGAATCAGTAAACATTCCAAGATCGATTTCTTTCAGAGTGCTGAAAAACTTTGGTTTCCATCAATAGCGTGATCCATTCAGTTCTTTGAAATGGAAGATGGGAAATATAATATACTCGTAATAGCAACAACACTATATATATGGCTTGTAATCGTACGAGAGGAAGCGTAAGAAACAATGATACGAAGACGGCGTCGGTAGACCAGGTGGATGTATGAAGTATTTGAGTGCAGTGATATGTTTTAAGAATCTGTAAGGCCCGAGGAGATAGAAGATGAACCCAAGATATTGTGAGAATTTTCCATTCACACTAATAGAAGCAGACAATAAAAACAACTGAAAAAAAATACAACACAAAAAACCAAACAAACATAAAAATAAAGTTAGGAAGATATATAATGGAGGCTATTTTGAGGACGACGAAATTAAAACTGAAAGATCTCGTTTATGTTGAATTCTGTTGCAAGGTTTTATTGTTTAACTTTTAAACTGCGGGAAAAGGTTACACACACAAAAAAAAAAGGTTGCACACACACAAAAAAAACAAAAACAATAAAAATAAACAGGAAAAAATACATTTTAAAAAGTACCATACATACTCTTGTACAGTGCGTAAATCTTTATGACCAATTATTTTTACGAAAAAAATATTATACTATACACAGTTAATTTTTTGAAGAGGTTAAATTTTTGAAGAGGTTAAATCATGCATTTTCGGTGACTAGTTACATAATAGACAAGTAGTTTTTTTCCTGAATAGGTTAAAATGTTCGATTACCGTAACCTACCTGGTAGGCTTACAGTCTGATGGTATCTTTGGCTAGCCTTAACGGTACTGGTAAGTTCCTTTAGCCTAGTAAATAGTAATCTCGTGAATCGTATTAAATAGTAACCTCATGAATCCTAGTAAATAGCAACCTCACGAATCCTAGTAAATAATATTTGCACCAATCCTAGCAAATAGTAACTTCACGATTCCTTGTAAATAGCATCCTCAAGAACCCTAGTTAGTAGCAACCTCACGAACCCTAGTAAATAGCAACCTCATGAATTCTAGTAAATAGCAACTTCACGAATCCTAGAAAATAGTAACCTCACGAATCCTAGAAAATAGCAACCTTGTGAATTCTAGTAAATTGCAACATCATAAATCCTAGTAAATGGTAACTACACGAATCCTAGTAAATAGTACCCTCAGGAATCCTACAGTTGCCAGTTAGTCATTTAGCCTCGAATCATGAATGAATGTTCCCTGTAAATTTTTTTTAACCGTTTCACCTCAAGCAAGGCGGTACCGCCACTGATCCGCAGGGGGCTACATAAGAGAGTAAAAGTTTCGTCAGGAGGAGAGTGAAGAGAAAGACAAACCAGTTACAGGGGGTGTCAGACAAAGGACAAGAGAACGATGGGAATACAGGTGTGATGACAGTTGCGAAGGTAGAAAGAAAGGAAAAGAACAAGATACACGGAGTCAAGCGGATAAGAGATGGAAATTGACATTGCATTTTACATGAAAACATGTAAAAACAGCTATTAATCCACTGATCTTTAACGAAACATCAGTTCATAATGTCTCTCATTTAAGTTGATTAGAAACCCTTGTAGTTTTTACTCTCAAATGGTTGTAATTCTGCAAGCTTACTTCCAAGGTCATAAAATTCAGTCAGATTGATTAAATCATTACCGGTATTTTTTTTTTTTTTTTTTTTTGCACGAGAATATAAGTTTTTTTCATTTGTTTTTGTTTGCCTGTTTCATTAACAAAAGAAACAACAAACCTATCACAATGCTTTTTTCACAACCTTCTCATAATACACACACACACATATATATATATATATATATATATATATATATATATATATATATACGAGTGAATACAGAACGAAGAAATTATATTATTTAAGCTAACGACACTTTTTCCATGAATGATTTTGTGGATGTTACAATTTAAAAGTTCTCAGATTCTATGTTTTTCATTTGACCATCGCCGGAAAAGGAATACATTAAGCATGAAATATTATCCCTTAAGAGTTGGATAAGCGAATAATGTTACAATAGTTAAACTCCTATTCATAAGCATATTCACCCTCTCTCCGTCTCCATTGCAGAAGCCATAGAGAACGATTTTGAATCTCTAAAAAATTAAAACAACGATTTTTTTAAAGATAAAAAGAGGGAGAATCAATTAGGCATTTTTATGAAATAAAAACTAACAAAAATGTAGTATCTCTACCATAGCGACTCTGTAAAAATGTGTTAAAAAACAGCAAGCCCTCAATCCCCACTTTAATCAATAAATTTGAGGTCCTCACATCTTTAGCGGACAAGATCGAGTGCGTTGCTCGCAGATTCTCCACCAACTCAACATTTGATTCGACTGGGGTATCCGCACTCGACTTCCCACCTAGAACTGAGGCTCAACTGAGTGACGTTCACATTACCCCCTTGCTGGTCTCTAACATCATTTCAAAGCTTGATTCCCACAAGGCGAGAGGAGGTGACGGAATCTCAGTCATTTTCCTGAAGAACTGTGCCTCTGAACTCTCCTCTGTCCTCTCCAAACTACTGCATCTCTTCTTGCTTTTCTGCCTGCTGGAAGTCCTTCTATGTGATTCCTGTATTTAAGAACGCTGGAGAACCCTCAGACTCCTCTAATTATCACTCTATCAGCCTCCTACCGATTTTTGGCAAAGTGTTCGAGGCTGTTATCAATGCTGAAGTGGTTCAACATCTCACAGCCCACAGTCTCTTCTCTGATAAACAGTATGGTTTCCGCCTCACCAGGTCTACTGATGATATGCTAACTACCACGACAGAGTATATATACCAAGCTCTCGATAAAAACGGCGAAGCTCGAGCTGTTGCACTAGATATAAGCATTTGACAGATTCTGGCATGCTGTCCTTCTACGCAAACTACAGGCTATGGTGTAACTGGTGCTTGTTTGATCTAATCCAGTCATTTTTTTTTTAATCGCGGAATGAAGGTGTGGTGGATAGGGAATTAAAAATTAAAAGTAACTCTCTTTTTTTCTTTACTTTTACAAAAATTCACAATGACGTGTGAAATCCTAATTTTGACGAATAGGAAAAAGATTGACTCCCGTACTGAAAGAAAAAGACGAAACCGGATTTTGCGATCAGATGTTAAATTAATTTTCTAACCAATGGAAGTAAGCGATTTAAAAAACTGAGAGAAAAGTTAACAATCCAGTGTGAAAAACTAAATGGCTATAAAAACAGAAAGAAAGTCGAAGCAGTCAGTCAGATGGGAGAAGAAATCAGAGACGAGACCGCAAGATGTGACTAAAGAAAAAATAATTTGCCGACCCGGACATGTAAAGTCTCGTCACACGTTTGTTCTCCTTCTTCACTTATGCTAATTTCTTTTACCACTTCTTCTCCACCCTCAATATTCTCGCAGTCAACAAAGAAGAAGACCACGACAATAACAACAACAACACCAAAATACTTCACGTGACTTCTAAATAGTAACGTCCTCTAAGTACAATTTCCTTTATTGCCTCACCTTCCTTTTCACTTTCTCGCCGGCCATAAAAAGAGAAAGGAATATAGACTTTATTAAACACATTAGCTACTTACAACTAGAATTCTGAACACTTAACTCCTTACTACTATTTCTCTTTGAACATTTAACTCTCACAAATTAATTAACTACGTACATTTTCTCTTTGAACATTTAACTCTCACAAATTAATTAACTACGTACATTTTCTCTTTGAACATTTAACTCTCACAAATTAATTAACTACGTACATTTTCTCTTTGAACATTTAACTCTCACAAATTAATTAACTACGTACATTTTCTCTTTAAACATTTAACTCTTACAAATTAATTAACTACATGCATTTTCTATTTTAACATTTTCTTCTTACAAATTTGTTTTCTGTTTAGTTAACAAAATTTTACCTTAATATACAAAACGAAATATTTTCTTCATCCGCATTCCAACATCCAAATTTTAATCTGCCAACCCTGACATATTTGTTCTCCTTCTTGACTCGTGCTAATTTCTTTTACCTCTTCTTCTCTATCCTAAAATTCTCGCAGTCAGCAAAGAAGAAAACAACAACAAGATACTTCAACTGACTCCTAAAATCTAACTTCCGATAAGTACAATTTCCTTTATAGTATTACCTTCTTTTTCACTTTCTCACTGGCCATAAAAAAAGAGAAAGGAATATAGACTTTATTAAACACATTAGCTACTTACAACTAGAATTCTGGACACTTAATTCCTTACTACTATTTCTCTTGGAACATTTGACTACGTACATTTTCTTATTGAACATTCAACTCCTACAAATTCATGTTATTCTGTTCTGTTAATAAAATTCTACTTTAACATACAAACCAAATAATTGTTTTTCTCAACATTCCAACGTCCAACCTTCCACCCTCTTTTAAACTTCTGATAAACCCTTAAGTTATGGGGAGTGTCGGCTATGCTTGTGAATTGGTCTTGTACCAGACATGGCTAACCCTAACCCTACTACAAAGGTAGTACGCGGGTGTCCCTCAAGCCTTTATTCTAGGTTCTATGCTTTTTTCTGATTTTCATCAACGATCTCTCTGATGTAATCAGATCCCAAGTAGGCAGTTATTCCACCATTTATTCCAGCCTCGATAAGAAATCTGCCAAGGCCGACAAAGCAAACATCACTTCTGATCTTGAAAAGGACCTGCAATCTGTGGTGATCTGTGGTGAACTGAGGTAAGGAATGGGTCGTAAATTTTAACGATTCCAAAACGAAGCTGTTATCCTTTAACCACCATAGACAATCACTCCTACCCCACACCCCACACCCCACATCAGCATGGACCAGGCTAATCTTCCTGAAAGCAAAACACTATGCCTTCTCGGCTTAACTCAGTTGACTTCAAGTGGAATGACTACATTGAATTCATAGCTAAATCTGCTGCTAGGAAGGTCGGTTCCCTGTGTAGGGCCAGGAAGTTTTTCTCGTCTGAATCCATCTTGCATATATATAAATTTCATATCGGGCTTCTTGACAAAATCCAACGGAGAATCTGCAATATAATTGATCCCGACCTGGTAGCTCAACTCCAGTCACTTTCTCACCGACGTAATGTGGCTTCCCTCGGTCACTTCCACAAATACTTTCACGGCTTCTTCTCCGATGAGTTTAGCTCCCTGATGCCCCCTCTGCATGAATTTGCTCGAGTTACTAGACTAGCTGCTAGGTCCCACACTTTTACAGTGAAACCAACGAAATGTAACCGCAACTTCTAGTCTTCAGCTTCTTTTATCGCATTTTCCGCCTGTGGAATTCCGTTCCGTATACTTGCTTCCCTGACAGCTACAATCTCCAAGAATTTAAATGCAATGTCAATTGCTGTCTCTTATCTTCTTGATTCGCATCCTTTCCCTGACAACCCTTTTATCACGTTCCACTCTACTCTCATGCAGCTCTCTTCACACCAGTGTTCTCATCCTTCCCTTATCCATTCTCTGACACCCCCTATAACTTGTTCATCTTTCTCATCACTCACTTCTTATGTAACCCCTTGCGCACCAGTGGCAGTACTGCCTTGCTTGGGGTGAAATGATTATAAGAAATGGTAGCAATAATATTATGTTCATTAATAATCGATAGCTTAAAAAATCGACGGTAATGTATATTCATAGCGTTTAACTCTCTTATAGCCTGTGGTAATAAGATATGACCGATTTCGGACATTGTGTGCGTTTTCAGGTGATCGTAAAAATTCATAATACTGGGGAAATAAATACATAACTTTGCTTTCAAGCTAAAAAGAAAAAAGTAATTTTGTTGTATTTTTTTTTTTTTTCGCTAGTTTACTTGGAAGAGAAGAATTCCTGGTCAGTGATATATAATATACTGATAGGAGTCTTATTTGAATTTCTTGTCAGAATTCTGTAGAACAGAAACGACCTCCTGGGACCGAGTAGCCGAAAAAAAAAAAAAGACAAAAAGAATCTAAAGAGTTAAGAAAGCAAGTCTTTGCTGAAATACAATCGTCCACCGAAATCAAACATTTCTGGAAAACACGAAAGAAAAAGAGGTTAACAACAAATATGAGGGCACAGCAAAGTCTGCAGAAGATGATATTAAGCCTGAATTGAATTACATTGATTCTGCCAACTGACTTTACTTTTTCAGCGACAATGTTTTTCATCTTTTAGTACAAAGCACACCAGCGCATAATTTTCCAACTGAGAAAAAAAAAAAGATAAAAACAGCAGTCAAAGACCACAAACCTCAGCCAAGGAAATGCCGACATCATCTCAGCGATGAAGAAGAGATGATTATTAAAATGAGAAAGAACAACTGCAATGAACTTGACTGATCTCAAGAGAGAGAAAAAAAAAAAAGAACTCGACCGCTCTCAAAACTAAATGCATGCTTAAAATAAAAGAAGGGAGGTAATTCTGTATTTAAACGATCTAGGGGAGGTAATTTACTATTTGGTATGTGAAACATAAAAACGTAAACGTTATAAATAGAACAGAAAAAATAACCCAGAAACTTTATCCCTTACTGGATCAAACCCAAAATCTATTCAGTTTGCGTCAGTCATGAGGTAAATCATTCCGGAAAATTACTGTCCTCTTTTGTCTCTCTTACTTTCAGTATGTTCTGTGAGTGTCGAGTTTTCTAAGTCCCTTTTCCTCATTTGAAATTTAAACTGTTTCTTTCTGCTTAAATAAAAAAGAACATAAAAAATTTCAACTTGACCATTTAAAGGACGTCATCTTGACTGACTTGAAACTGATTCTAACAAACGCGAGAAATTAGGAATGAAACAAAAGCAGTTGTGTAAATATACACAGAAAAATCCATGAACACGAATGTAGCAACATTCGAAAGTACTTGGAAGAAATAATATAAAATAAAAATAAATATGAACTTTAGCAAAGTTAACGATAACATAAAACAACTCTTCGTAAAATTTTACAGTGAGAATTTGTTTACATCGTTTAATCAAACATGTCTGAATATATATATATATATATATATATATATATATATATATATATATATATATATATATAATATGATTTTTTAACATTATTTTTTATCGATACTCGTATTTAAGTAGATATTCTGTTTAAAACAGAATATCTACTTAAATACGAGTATCAATCAAAAATGATGTTCAAACAAATCGTCGGTTGTTTATAATCAGTTGCGTTAATCTTCGTTAAATTATATATATATATATATTTTTTCTAAACATATGCTGTGAAATATAAGAGACAATGAATGTCTATTATGTTTAATCATGAGCCGTTCTAAACGTCGTATTTTTGCTTTAATTTCAGTTGAATTTCAGTTGATTAGTATCAGAAATGCAAATCAAAATTTAGAAAATTACTTGCTGCCTCGATATATATATATATATATATATATATATATATATATATATATATATATATATAAGCCATCCACAGAGAGGATAGCTTATATATAAATGCGGCTAGCTTAGCCGTTTGCCTCAAGCCGGGATTAGTATCAGAGATGCAATCAAAAACCTAGTACATATATTGGTTTTACTACAACCACGCTCTCCCGTAGACTTACATGTCATCTTTCTGATCAGAGTACTATTAAACAACATTTCTCTGAAAAACATAAACATGTAGGTAATATCAGACTGATTTTGGTCTGATATCAATAATAATACGGTGATTCTTACTCATACACACAGTAAGAGGAACCTGTAGATATTGGAGGCCATGTACATCAAATCGAAACAACCAACACTCAATAAAATCAATTTTAAAACAGGAAATAACATATTACATTGCATTTGACTACATGGTTTTGTTGTCATTTCACGCTATCCCGCGGTGTGACGTCATAAAACCGCATCGCAAACTTAAGAACTGCGTTTATTATTTTTGGTAACTATTGCCGTTGCCAAGCGGAGTTTTATGTCAACACAAAATAAAATCGTCGGTGATAGTGGATTTTACAATATTTCAGTTTAAACAACCTCTCTGAAGATGGCTCATGTGAGCCGAAAGCTTAGAAGAAAACCAATAAATAATTATCCAAATGTTGGAGAATTTTTGTCTTTATTTTCAACTGAAATTAAAGCAAAAATACGACGTTTAGAACGGCTCATGATTAAACATAATATACTATATATATATATATATATATATATATATATATATATATATATATATATAAAAGCCATCCGCAGAGCCGCAGAGAGGATAGCTTATATATAAATGCGGCTAGCTTAGCCGTTTGCCTCAAGCCGGGACTGAAACCCGACGGATTTGTGTGCAGTCAGCAATACAGCCGCCAGACCATTGGCGCACGTCTGAGAAAGGCAGATTTCATAACGTTGAGAGTTATATATATATATATATATGTGTGTGTGTGTGTGTGTGTGTGTGTGTGTGTGTGTGTGTGTGTATATATAAATAAGATCGGAGAAAATAATTGCAACGTTCAAAATATTAATTTAAAACAGTGCTCAATATAAAAGTAGTCCAATGAATATTTATTATTAATTATTACTTTAGAACATGTACAATTTTGTAGTAGTTTGGAGCTTTTAGTTTTCACAAGTTCTAAAGTAATAATTAATAATAATAATAATAATATATATATATATATATATATATATATATATATATGTTGAGAGAGAGAGAGAGAGAGAGAGAGAGAGAGAGAAAGAGAAAGGGGAGGGACAAAAATGTTTACATACTTCAGGAAATAAAAAAGTTCGAAGCTTTTAGACTTTTATCTACATGAGACCATAAAGGATGGTGTGTATGACAGAAAACTGGCTACATTAAGAGCCCAAGAAATTGAAAATGCATGTGCAGCAATCCCACTGGACACTTTTGTTAACGTTACTCAAACAGTAGTTTTCTGTAATAATAAGTCTTGAAACTGAAGGCCAACTTTTTGAGCATCTTTTGTAATTGTAGAGTTCAAAGGTAACATGTATTAATCTCGTGATATCTGAATGAATTTAGTATTACAATATCTAGTTTTTCCTTTCTGAAGTATTTATATATATTTTGGGGGCGGACTCAATACATACATACATACATACATACATACATACATACATATATATATATATATATATGTGTGTGTGTGTGTGTGTGTGTGTGTGTGTGTGTGTAGGATGATTGAAAAGTAACTCCCTATTGTATGTATGAGTGGCTAGCTAGAAGTCCTGATTTAACACCCTTTTCTTTGGACTTGGTTAAAGGATCACGTCTGATATATTTAACCAAACGTTTGGATGAACTTGAAAGGCGAATGCAAGAAATTGTTTTCAATACCACAAGAGTTCCAGGTGAAGTCAGTTGACGCGATTCCTGAGTGACTCGTGAAGTTTGTAACGAAATCTGGAGCCCATATCGAATTTTAAATAAAACCTTTAAATGCTAACGCTTTCCTCTCACATTCATTTCTTGTGAAAACTTTAGTTAATAAAAAATTATGAGTATTTTAAAATAGGGTGTTACTTTTCAATCATTCTGTATACGTATATACTTAGTTATTCGTGCTTTGATTTCTTCAAAAGGTCTACTAAGATAAAATAAATATCATTAGTCTTATTGACAATATTTTCATTTTTTTTGTTTTCTTTTTATTCCACAAATTTCATTAACTGGCCATTTAAATCAACACACACGCGCACATATCAAAGGAAAATCTACTGAAGATATATTTAAGGACTGCAAGAATGTGAACGAATTATTGCGACATTATCGAAGTAAAGAGTCTAAAGGTGAAAATGTGTGTTGTTAAATTGTAGCATCAACTGGAAGTCTGCCAAAGTATATGCCAGCACACGAATTACTTCTCTTGATAATGTATTGTCTTGTTCTCAATAAAAAAATGATTTTCTTTCGAACTAAAGGTATCCAATGCTGTAAGGATATTTTTCACCTTTCTGTTGTCAGTGAACGTAAATTTTCAAAGCTTAGTGTAGAAAAAACTTAGACGGGTTGGCTTGATAATCAATTGAATATGCGCAGACATCAGCACTTGATGTGTTAAACTAAAGATATTTTCAGAAAAAAAGGCACGCAGAGTGAGATTTTGATGTGTTTGAAGTTGAAACATTAAAAAAAAGTTTTCTCGCTCTGTTTATGTTCAGTTTATCTGGGTGCACGCCAAATATTATCTTAATAGTAAAAAGAATTATTGCAATTTTAAATAACATTTTATATCGAGACATTCCCACTAATGACTCGCTCAGTCTTCCTACTACTTGTCCTCTTCTTTATGTATTTACCAATTTCTAATCTTATTTAAGATATTTTGCCACTTGCAATTCATACATTTGTATTTTGTTTATAGATAATAATATATTATAGAAAATAATCTATTATAGAAAATAATCTATTATAGAAAATAATCTATTATAGAAAATAATCTATTATAGATAATAATCTATTGTAAATTTAAAATGTTAAGTTTTAAAAGTTTACCTCATTATTTTGACGTTCCACATAGAAATGTCTTCTTAACTCAAACTGGTAAATGTTCTTTTTAAATTGTAGAATTATTTTAAGAAAGCTTTTTGACAATATATATATATATATATATATATATATATATATATATATATATATATATGTGTGTGTGTGTGTGTGTGTGTGTGTGTGTGTGTGTGTGTGTGTCCATCAAAAGAACATGACTTTAGTATGATGGAGTTCTTTTAGTGGCCCCTTAGTTATTCAATTATTTACAGATTCTATTCTTAAGTAATAAGTCAGTAAAACTTTTATGGCACCCACTGAGGAATAAACATTGTCTTGTTCGATGGCGCAAGTTACAATTCACTAAATGCGATTGGTACTCTCTAAATTGATTGATTTGTTTTCTACGGCTTATCAACCTTTCTCAAGTTATTTAAAGCCAGAAAACACTCATAGATTGTATTTTTTCCGAGATAATAATGATTTAGTGATACAGATCTTACTAATTAACTCATAGCGGGAGGAAGAGGTGTGTTCAGATTTTTCCCAAGGATATCTGCACGTAAGTGAGTATAATGAAGCCAACTGCAATTGAATCTCAGCACATTAATTAAAAAACCCTGGCCATTATTTATCATTATCCCCCATAAACAAACTACAAGACCTACAGATGATAGCAGGGGAAAGAGAAAAGAAAGGACTAAACATAAACTACAAGAAAACTGAATGCATGGTCATCAGCAAAAAGAGAAGCCCAAAAGGCTAACTACAGGCTGAGGATACTAAAATCAAACAGGAGATGGAAAACAAACTACAAGACCTACAGATGATAGCAAGGGAAAGAGAAAAGAAAGGACTAAACCTAAACTTCAAGAAAACTGAATGCATGGTCATCAGTAAAAACTTCAACTTTTTCCGTTACACCCACTGGTGTGTAGGGCAGCGTTTTTGCTGTTTCTGTAACCAACTGTACCCAACCCCAAACCTGGAGGAAGGTGATTTTCTAAGCGTGGCGTAGACGTGACACACGGCCGAAAGTAGTGGGGGGTACCCAGTGAGGATTGAACTCATTACTCAGTTTTAATGATTCTAGCGAGACGAGCTTGCTAACCATTACACCACGCCGAGGTGCCCCACCAATAAAAAAAGATGACCCCCAAAATGCTAACTACAGGTGGGGGCTACTAAAATCAAAGAGGTGCAGAAATTTAAATACCCGGAAGTGTTCTGACAGAGGACATAAAGTGTGACATTGAGATCTGAAGACACATTTGGCGTGGCCAAGGACGCATTTCAAAAGTTAAGCAGAATATTGAGAGACAGGAAGATTTCATTAGAAACAAAGAAAAAGTACTGGAGTTTTATGTGATATCTGTCCTCCTATATGGTAGCGAAAGCTTGACGATCTCTTCAAAACAACAGAAATGTGGCTCTACAGAAGGATGCTGAGGATATCATGGACTGAACATGTGAGCAACGAGGAGAGGATGCAGACGAAAAGGAAATATACTTAACATTAGAAAAAGACAGCTGAGGATTCTGGGACACGTAATGAGGAAGGATGACTTGAAGAATCTAATACTCACATATCGGATAGAGGGAAAGAGAGAGACTGGTGAGAGCAGTGCGAGACTCTTAATGAGGTTGAGCAGGTGGATGGCGGAACGGGTTTCGGGAAATGTGTTAAGAGCGTGTTAAGTCCATTGTCACCTACGTTCTGAAGGGACATGGTACGTAAAGATTGGCAGTATTTTAGTTGGTTGTTTTTAGTTTAGCATATCAACCTATATGGGTTAATGCCGAAATCTTACTATTTTGTACGCAATTTTGTTTTTGACATGATAGTGGCTCTAATGATACAAGTCTTAGTAATCTAAACTTATTTATAAATGGAACTTTGACTGTGTGTGTGTGTCTGTGTGTGTGTGTGTCCATTACCTATAGACTCCGAAATGGCTGAACCAATTTTCTTGAAAATTTACAGAGTTATACTATAAGCGTCTGCGAGTGTTCTTAGCTAGGTTTTATGTCGAGGTACACCCGATAAATATCGAAAATCGATAATCGAAAAAATCGGGTTATAGAAGGAGTGGTCCGATTTTAATCAAATTTCAATAACTCATAGACAAAGACATAAGAAACGATATTCCGAAGTTTCAAGGTTGCAGTTCTTACAATAGTGCAGAAAATTGATAATATATATATATATATAAAAGACAAGATGTTTGTCTGTGTGTCTGTTTATCTGCCTGTATGTCTGTATTTTTTTCAGCCTTTTGATTTTAGTTTTTGCTTCGGGTTTGGCTCTAAGTAGGCATAATTGTACTTCTTAGTCTCAGCCATGATACCATTTACTCAGAAGACTTATTTAGCCTTCAAAATTCAGTTTACGACGAAAAAAAACTTATTTGATATCGATACCATGAAATCAAAATTTGACTTACATCTATTCATTTTTCTTTCAGTTTATGGTTTCACTTTAACTGGAAACAACTATTGCTTTTTAGTCTTTAGGGCCAACGTTCAAAGAGTCTGAGCTCCAGGACCATGGATTAGTTTTAAAGCTTTCATTACACCCGAGCAACTGCTTGTTAATCCATAGATGGCGGGAGAAGCGGTGGATTCATACTTTGCCCAGAGGTTTTTGCACGTAAGTGAATATAACGAATCCAACTGGAATTGAAACTTGGCTCTCCGATTAACAATTCTGAGCCATTATCATTACACCACGCGCACATCCAAACTTCCTGAACCTGGCATTCTCAAGCGGTCACCCACCTAAGTACTAACCAGGCTCAACGTTGCTTAACTATCGGTGATCGTACGAGAACCGGTGTTTCAACATGAAGTAGTCGTAAGCCCGTCATTTTACAGTCGAAATAGCTAAATGCAACCGTAACTTCTATACTAAGTGTTTCTTTTATCGCACTTCTTCTTTGTGGAAGTCCTTTCCAGTTTCTTGCTTTTCGGTCAAATTTGATCTTGAAAAATTTAAATGTTATGCCAGTCATTATCTTCTGTCCTCTTAAATTCTCTTCTTTTAATGTTTTCGCTCCTTAATGACGTTTTTCTTATATTTTTCCCACTCTGTATTCCGCCATGTCCGTTAGTGGCTCTGTTTACCATTGCTTGGGGTGAAATGATTAAAAAAAAATCTCGTATTCTATTTTTTTTTTTCATTTTTCTCTTTTTTTCCTCCTTTTCACTTTTTGCTCCTCTTCTCTAATCTTTCTTCTCCTTAACTCTTTCCTTCTCATTGTCTTTTTTTTCCACTCCTTTCTTTTCTTTTCTCGCTTCTTTTCCTTTATGTTTGTTCTTTTTATCGTTTTCATTTATCCTTTTCTTTTTTCTTTTTTTTTTTTTTAATCATATCACCCCGAGCAAGGTGAAAACGCCACTGATGCGCAGGGGGCTACGTAAGAGTGAAAAGACTGGAAAAGAGAAAAACCGGAAACCACATCCTAAACAAGAAACAAGGGATGAGCCTCTTCACCTGTTCAATAGACGTGGGTGGAGTGTAAACCGGGCGATAGTTTAGTCTATCTGCTCCAATTAATTAACTATCTACTCCTCTGTTTTTTCTTTCCATTTCTTTTTTCTTTTTTTCCCTTTCTCCTTTCATTTTTTAAAATTCTCTTTTCGCCTTTTTTTCTATCCTTTTCTTTTTTCTGTTTTTCTTCTTCTCTTTTTCTCTTCTTTTTTTTCACATATTTTCCTCTTTGATTTTTCTCTTTTGTCTATCCTTTCTTTTTTCTCTCATTTTATCTTATCTTTGTTCTGTTTTCCCCTTTCTCTTTTACCTTTCCTTCTTTTTTCTTTTGGTTCTTTTTATCATTTCAATTAATTCTTTTCGCTTTTTATCTTTTTCTTCTTTTCTTTTTTTTCTCCTCTGCCTTTTTTCTTTCCATTTCTTTTTTCTTCTTTTCCCTTTCTCCTATTATTTTTTAAATTCTCTTTTCCGACTTTTTAAAAAAAATTTCTATCCTTTTTTTTTTTCTGTTTTTCTTCTCTTTTTTTTTCTTCTTTTTTTTTTTCAGATATTTTCCTCTTTGCTTTTTCTCCTTCCTTTCCTTCTTTCCTTCTTTTTTCTTTTTGTTCTTCTTTTCTCTTTTATCTCCATTCCTTTTTTTCTCCTTTTCACTTATTTTTCTTTTTCATATTCTCGTTTTTGTTTTCTTTTGTCTTTCTCGTTTCTTCCTACATTCTTTCGTTTTCTTTTCCCCCTCATTTTTCCTCGTCTTTATTTTATCTTTCTTTCCATTACGATTGACAGTACATTAAGATGTTAACATTTCCATAACAGACTTAAGAAATGATCAAAATGCATCATCATGTCTCTCGGATTTCATTGCTTTGTTCATCAACACGAAAAACAGAGATCAAGTGATTACAATAAAAACGTTTTATTTAACGCGAACAGTGCATGAAAACCAACAGGAAGGCAGACGGAATCAGTCCAGCATATATTCTAAGTGTACCTGGGATTACTTGACTTTAATGGCAAGGACTGCAAATTCAGTCCCAGCAACCGCCATTGAAAGTAAATGATTTATTTTCCTTATCCGCATTTTATGAGCGGTTTATTCACGTTCAAACATCGGTTCTCGGACGATCACAAAATTAACCCACGTTAAACATGGACAGTACCTAAATCGCTGACCGCTTGGAAATACCAGATGATGTAAGGTTGGGTATACAAGTGATTTAATAGATAATTCCAGTTAAGTTTCAATCCCGGTTGGGTTCGTTATATTCCCTTACGCTCAAATACCATTGGGAAAAGTATGAATCTGCGGGATAAGAAATTAAGAATTAAAATCAACCTTCTTCACTTTTGCAAAAAATCACAATGACGTGTGAAATTCTGGTTTTTCCCAAATAGAAAAAGGATTTCTTTCAAAAAGTCGAAACCGGATTTCGCAAGTAGGTGTTAAATTGATTTTCTGACCAATGGAAGCGACTTGCAAGACTAAAGGGACATAGCGATCAAGTGCGAAAATCTGAATGACTATAAAGGCTTTGACCAAAACAGCGCCAGTCAGTCAGGGAATAGAAGCAGCAGAAACGACAAGCTAAAATGTAACGGGAGAAACTTCAAGCTGACTCGGACATTCGTTCTCTTTCCTTCTCGTGTGCTAATTCCTTTTACTTCTTCTCCATGCAAAGAGGCTTACGGTCATATAACGTTGAATACACCGGTTCTCGCTCGATCACCGAAGTTAAGCAATGTTGAGCCTGGTCAGTACTTAGATGAGTGACCGCTTGGGAATACCATGTGCTGTAAGCGTATAGTAATGGATGTGCGTTGTGGTACAGTGGATATCGGCTCGGAAAGAGAAATCAGAGAGCCGAGTTCGAATTCCAGCTGAATACTCTGTATTTACTTAAGCACTGGTATCCTTGGGAAAGGTATTAATCCGTCCCTTTCCCTCCAGTTATGGGTTAAATAAAAGGGTAGGACTTGGGGACCCTGCTCTTAAAAACAAATCCCAATGAATCTTGATACTCGAAAAAAAATATTACTAGACACAAAAACTTATATAAAACAATAAATTGTTGAAAGAAAAAGGTATTACCAGTAATAAATAAAGAAAAAGGTATTACCAGCAAAAATAAATAAAATGTAGTTGGCAATAAATGACCCGCCGAGGTGTTGATATGCCATACAAACAAAACAACCACCTATGCAAAGATATTCCTACGAACAAACGTACATGCGTACGTACGCATATACTCTTTCAACAAATTCCTACTATAAACATTTGTACGAATTCTTGATACCCTTAACTTTCTCATTGAACTTTTAACTACTACCTATTTTTGTTATTCTTTTCTTTTAATAAATTTCTATTTTAACATGAAAAATGTACATTTTATTTTTTCCCTTTTCCACACTATTCAACACATTCCAACTTGCCGACAACCAACCTTCTGACGATAACGAAAAAAACCTTCTGATAATTCGGATGATGATAATTCTGCATAAAACTTGTAAACTGTAGGGAGTTCGGTTAAGTATGACACAAGGCCGAATCAATAAAACATTAACCAGCTCCCTATAGCTTCAAATCTACCTCTTTCATCTAAGAATATCATCTATTTTGTACGCAATTTTGTTTTTGAATAAGTTAATTAGAAAGACTTGTATCATTAAATAGAAAGAATAAGTTAATTGGTAAGACTTGTATAAAACATTATCTCTAAAAAACAAAAAAAAAATTACAATCTATGGGTGTTTTCTGGCTTTAAATAACTTGAAAACGGTTGATAAACCGTAGAAAACAAATGAGTCAATCAATTTTATGAGCACTAATCGCATTTAGTGAATTGTAACTTGCGCGATCGAACAAGTCAGTCAGTCAGTTTAGGTGTCATACGTGATACACGCTTGGGCGATCATGTCTCGAAAAAGACATGACTGACTGGGCAGAAGATTATCCCGCAGTAGGTTGCCATTGCTTTCTGCGGTAGACTAGTTGCCGACTAAGGCTATAGAACCCAATCTATCCTGCTATTTAACCCATAACTGGAAGGAAGAGACGGATTAATACCTTTCCCAAGGGTATTTGCGCGTAAGTGAATACAATGGATTCAGCTGGAATTCGAACTCGGCTCCCCGGTTTCTCGTTCCGAGCCGATATCCACTGTACCACATTTCTCTGTGAGTGCCAAAAAGGTTTGATTGACATTTCTTTGGAACAGAATCGGGAGATGACTGAATATCAAAGTGGAAAACATTCTATGTAATGTACTGCGTATCCTGTAAAAGAACTGCATTCAACATTTTTCGTAACATTACAGTAACGTCGCTTCTTCTTCTTCTTCTTCTTCTTCTTCTTCTTCTTCTTCTTCTTCTTCTTCTTCTTCTTATATGCCTTGTTCCTTCAGGACGTAGGCGATCATGGCCTTCCACTTTTCCCTATCCCTGGTGGCTCTGAGCACGCCTTCTTCTGTTACACCACGCAACCCTCGCTTCATCATCCACCTGATTAGGTCCTTCAAATATGTTATCCGTTGCTTTCCCCTGTCTCTTTTTCCCTCTATCTGGCTTGTTAGTATCAGGTTCTCCAAGCCCTCCTTCCTCATTACATGTCCCAGGAACTTCAGCTGTCTCTTCCTGATGCTCAGTATTAATTTCCTTTTTGTTTCCATCATTTCCAAGACCTCATCATTGCTCACATGCTTGATCCATGATATTTGCAGCATCCTTCTGTAGAACCACATTTCAGTTGCTTCAAGTTTTTCCTTCATCTTTGATGGTATTGTCCAGCATTCACTGCCATATTGAAGGACGGACAGCACGTAGCAATCCAGTACTATCTTCCTAGTTTCTAATAAAGTCTCAAAATTGTATCTTGGGTTGGATATCGCACAACTAACATGGAATGTTCTTCCAATGTTGCAAAATACGTTGTATTTTAAAGTTGTACCTTTTACAGAAGGTAGCAGTAGAAAGTAACAAGAAAGGACAAAAATAAACTGCACAAAAAACGAATGCATGGTCACCAGTAAAAAGGGCAGCCCAAAATGCCAAATACAGGTCGGGGATAACAGAATCAAGCAGATACAAACATTTAATACCTGGGAAGCGTTATAACAGAAGACGGAAAGTGCGACACAGAGATCTGAATGCGAATTGGCATGGCGAAGGAAGCATTCCAGAAGTTGAGTAAAGTATTAAGAAACAGGACAATTTCTGGTTAATTTACGAGGTACAATTCTGCTTCATGACTATGATCGGCCATATGTTGCCAGGGTGACACTGTAGAAGCTCGCAGACTTGGGACACGAGACTTTACCACATACACCATATTCGCCTGATCTCAGACTCCCACTGACTCCCACTTTCTCAAGCATCGTGACAATTGTTAAGCCAAACTGCATTCAAAGATTTCTTGGCGTTTAAACTTTTAGAATTTTATCGTAAAGGTATAAATAGGCTTGTGGCTCAATAGCAGAAATATATAGATGATCAGTGTTTCTATTTTGACTGATTCAAACACTGTTTAAATACATTAATTCTGGAATAAAATTTGATTCTAGAACAGGACATTGTTTTCTGAATAAACTAGTAATTGATGAAATTTACTACATTCCTCCAACTGTCCATCAAAATCTTATGGGAGTTCCGTTTTAGTTTAGATGTTTTTCTCACGTTAGATTCTTTCAATAAAAAGCAGACGCAGCCATGATTATGCCCTTGATAAATAAATGTTGCTTTTGTTAACTTTAATCGTTTTTTTTTATTTCCTCACATAAAATGCAATATTGTTTCCCTAATAACATTATATTTTCTGAAAGTCCGCGGAAATTAACAAGTCGACAGAAACACACCAGCACATCATATAAAAGAACCTTTGTAAATGCAACGTGTTCGGTCACGAGACGTTAACAAAAGACAGACAAAAAATTGTTGACGTCACTTTTATAAAAGCGGGAAACAACGTCTATATAAAGGTAAACGCCAAGTATTTGCTGTTTTTTTTTGTTTTGTTTTGTTTTTGTTTTTTTGGTTTTTTGGTTTTGTTTTGTTTTGTTTCTTTTCTGCACCCAGGTACTTTATCGCCTACACAATTAAAGTCGGTCAGTCGAATCGGAACACTGAAAATTCCATTCTTTGTTCGTTGTCTCTTGCCTTCACTTTTCAATATCCTCAATAACGGTATTGCAGCTGACAATATATATATATATATATATATAAACACCTTATCGTTAATTTTACAAATTATATATACGTTTTTTTCGGTACAGTATTTGGTTAGATGTGCATTGTGGTGCAGTGGATATCGGCTCCGAATGAGAAATCGGGGAGCCGAGTTCGAATTTCAGTTGAATTCATTGCATTCACTTACGCACAAATACCCTTGGGAATGGTATTAGTCTGTCTCCTCCTTCCAGTTATGGGTTAAATAACAGGACAGACTGGTAGACAGACTGCGGTAGACTGGTTGCCTTGGTTGGCAACCAGTCTACCGCAGAAAGCAATGGCAACTAACTGCGGGATAATCTTCTGCCCAGTCAGTCATGTCTTTTTCGAGACATGATCGCCTAAGCGTGTTTCACGTATGGCACTAAACTGACTGACTGATTTGGTTAGAGTTTATTGCACTTGCATGCAGACAGCTATAATTCCAAGCCACGACTTCTGTAGGATGTAACACTTTATCTAAGTTCGTTGGTCGGGCACCAGGCTAAAGCCGGAGGTTCTTTTAAGGCAGGTAGTCACGTGCTAACTCGACTCGTTCCGGTCCGACTCCAAACTCAACTCTCACCCTCGGGCTAACTGTCGAGCCGACTGTCTGAAAACCCACCGACTCATATTGAGCCTCGCATCCACCAGGGTGGTTGTGATACACTCTGGGTACACTTATCATTTCCAAATGACCAATCAGAGGTCCTTCTTTTGGTCACCTGATCAACCCTGTCTCCTTTTCTGCTGTGTGTGAGTGCCTCTTACCACTGCCCGAGGTTCGTGGTCCAGCCCAAATGGCCCAATCTAATAATCGCTCCAAAAGTTATTTCCTATCAAACCTTTGATGTGAGGCCTTTTATTTACATCTGTTTTTTATCATTTCAATCTTTTGCAAACAAGTGACAAAAAAGAAGACAGTCCATCGACCTGAGACGTTTTTAATTATTTAGGCTTTCTCTTTATATACAACCGTCGTAAGAAATTATCTAGCTTCGGCAGAAAGAAAACACCATATATTTCTGTTTTTTAATTATCAGCGTCGCAAAATTCCTTAAAACAAAGAAATTTTATTTCTTAGAATTCCCTCTCTCTTTCTGACCAAAAGTGGCCTGTCCCTAAGGGTCATAAAATTCTTTCAACAATTTCCATGCAAGGGAAAATTTTCTGTTTCAAATCAAATCTTAGACAGCTGTCGTTTTACCAATGGTCGTTAACTTTTCACAATAACCGAGAGGCTCACTTTTATCGATGATGGCTATTCCGAATTTTGTGACAAGAAATCAAACAAAATTTTTATCCTTTCTGCTTTTGAATTTTTGTTGCCAGCACGCAAGAGTAGTAAAAATACATCATCTCGCGTGTTTATTCGTGACTGGTGTCCGTAATTCTATTTATCTACTTTTTTTTTTGTGGTCTTCTTAGAATATTCCTCATTTAGCTTCTAGCGGATGAAGAAGAAGAAAGAAAAAAATATTCAGTTTTTATCACTTCTCCTTCTCTGCTCTTTTTCTAGACATCAGAAATAGTGTTACAGTAAATGTTTCATTTATCGTCACAAATCATCATTCGATTTTCACAGACGCAGCATCCGTCACACTTCAAATCATTAAACTCTTTGACTTTCACCGAGTTCATGTGGGACCCATTTATCGAGTTTCTTTACCGTGCCAATTTTCTTGAGATGGTCCTATATTGTTGAAGTGCCGACATCGATTATCTGAGATATTTCTCTGACACATTGATATGGATTTTGTTCCACTAGTGTTTACGGGTGTTCATTATCAATTGCATATGGACATCCTCTATGAGTCGAGATCTGATGAAACTATTTAACACCTTGACTCGAGTTATTTGCTTAAGATTGCGATTTTACAGAACTACTCATAGTGCAGCTCATCCTATCTTCAATTTTCTTATCTCCTGTACTAAATTTGTTATAACTGATACACAGTGGTATTTGAAGCGTTTAGAGTTTATTAATTCCACATTCTGAATTTTTCTGATCGATTCAGGAGTTGCAACATCACTGCATTCGTTCTAATTCAAGATCATAGTTTTGCCTTGGAAAGGTTTATCGTTAAGTCGTACTTCGTGGAAGATTTGATAAGGATGGAAAAAAAAGAAGGTGAAAACGGAAAGGTGATGCAATAAAATTGTTTATGCAAGAATAAAACAAAAGAAAGATAAAAGAGAGGATACAATAAAAAATTCTTATTCCTTTTGTTGCATTTGAAAGTAATCCATGATTGTATAACATCTACATATAAATGGATAGGGAATAAAGATTGAAAATGAAAAGACACAGAAAAAGAATGCAAGAAGATTACAGGCATGAAATAATGAATCATCTTAATTGTATTGGAAAGGATAAGGGAGAGAATGAAAAGATACAGGCAAAGGATACAAAAAGAGTAGAGGCTTCAGATAATGAATAATCTTAATTGTATTGGAAAGGATAAGGGAGAGAATGAGAAGATACAGGCAAAGGATGACAGAGGTGTAGAGGCCTGAGATAATTGATAGTCTTAGTTGTAATGGAAAGGATATGGAACAGAATGAGAAAATATTAATTATTAAATATTTGGCTAATAATTTTTACGCTATGATTCAGTCAGTAAAGGCTCATGAGCCACTCAATGTAAATTGTTTCTGAATGAGGTTGTTTTCTGGAAGCAAGAAGTGCAAATTATGAGGCCATTTAGGATAGATAACGCTTGATCATAGACTTGAAGAGGTTAAGATTGTAGTGATTATGATTAGGACAAGATCTTCCTGTGAATCTGCCCCACAGAGGAGCGGTTCTTAGGAAAGAGCCATTCGAATGAAACTTCTTCCTTACTAATGGAATACGAAGAGAATAGGAGTGGTTCATCTCAGTGTGCGTATCATGGTGGGTGTTAGATGTAAAAGTCTGAACTGGTGAAACTAAGGGATAAAGCTCGTCAGAACATTTGCCTGCGGACCTGAAAGAGACTACCACCACCTTTAAATTTGTTGTTTTTCATTTTTTTTTCTTTTTTCAGCGCAGTCTTATCGATTATTACATAAGGTTTCCGATTATAAAAAAAAATTGGAAAAATGTCAATATTTAAACAATTTTAGGGTGGGGGGCTCAGTTTCTCATACAACATTATAGTAAAACAATCCTCCATTTTGGAACCACACGCGTTGGCGTCGCTTTGTTTTGGTTTTTTGGAGACGAATTGTTACTCTTGTTTTTGTCTTTTTCAAGTTTTCTTTAGTTCTTACAATGGCATCCTCCTTGGAAACTCTAATAATAGCTTTATTAAAATTTTTTGCAAAGGATTCAGTTGTTGAATATCCGCAAGCAAAAAAGTTAATTGCACAGGATCGATTTACTATAAGCTTGTATGAAAAACTGAACCCTCCCGCCCTGAAATTGTTTAAATGTTGAAATTTTTACAAATTTTTTTGTCAATCGGAAAGTGTAGGATTAAATCTATAAGATTGCACTGGAAAACGTTTTTAAAAATTGATAATCAACCAATTTACAGGTAGTTGTAATGTGGTACCGGCGAATGGTTCCAAAATGGAGGATCGATTTACTATAACGTTGTATGAAAAACTGAGCCCCCGTAAAATTGTTGAAATATTGAAATTTTTCCAAATTTTTTTTGTTTTTTTTTTGTTTTTGTCAGTCAGAAAGTTTAGGGTGTAATCGATAAGATTACACTAAAAAAAATTAAAAAAAAAAATTAAAAACAACAAAATTTAAAGATGGTGGTATTCTCCTTCAGGTCCGCCCATTTGCCTATAGAAATAGCGATAGAGCTGTAGTTGATTGCTCGTTTTTTTTTAATTCTCGGCTGCTATTCTATTGCCATATTCTGATATATATATTCATTCTTATCTTTTGTAGCTTTAGGCATTTTTTTTATCCTTTCAATCCATCCTTTGTCATATATTTACACAAGTTCCTGAGGCAAGTTGCTCGGTTTGTCTATAATTCTTAAGTTGGGTTATTGTAATTAGTTGCACTATTTGCATTGTTCCGACTGTTGTTTCCATCTTTGTTACCATATACTTGAGATTTCGGCCATTGTACCCCCCGGCCTGCTTCAGGTGTTTAGAATTTCGAACTGAATCCTTTATTTCCTCCATCGGGGTAGATTGTTCTAGTTCTACAAGTCACGCCTCTTCCAGATGTCTCAGTATAAGTTATCTCCTTTTACCCTAACTTTCTAAGTTTTTTGTTCCCCTGTGCTGTAGCCAGGTATTGAACTCACAACACTTGGAGTCAAGTCACTGGATTCAACCAAGGCTGGGCTCAAGGACACATGAACTAAAACTTAAAGAGTTGAGTTAAATGATGATAACTGATACCGAAAAATTTAGACGAGTTATGTCTTGTGGAATTAGAAGAATCTATCCAGGTGAACGAAATAAAGAATTTCGAAATTCCATTCACCTGAAGAAGGCTAGAGCGTCCAACGGCCGAAACGTTGTAAACAAGGCAACAAATATGAGATATACAGTCTGAATAATGTCAGTTAAGTGCCATACGTGAAACATGCTTGGGCGATCATGTCTCGAAAAAGACATAACTGACTGAAGTTTATCCCGCAGTAGGTTGCCATTACTTTCTGCGGTAGACTGGTTGCCAGCCAAGGCTATAGAGCCCAATCTGTCCTGCTATTTAACCCTTAACTGGAAGGAAGAAACGGATTAGTATCTTTCCCAAGGGTATTTGCGCGTTAGTGAATGCAATGAATTCAACTGGAATTCGAACTCGGCTCCCCGAGTTCTCGTTCCGAGCCGATATCCACTGTACCACAACGCACATCAAATAGTGTAAATAAGTTGTTCAATGTTTCCCTCTATACCTGCCTTTTCCATTTTGTTTTGTGAGTATTGTATTATTCAAGCTTTGTTTCGTCATTAGGTATTCAAGAAATTTTAACTCATTTTTTAAATTTTTACATGATCTTTCGTTTCTTTTCTTCCCTTAAAAAACTTCCTTGTTGTTCACATTTTTCGTCCATAGAAAGTCTCAGTATCCTTCTGTAGATCTACTTCTCTGTTAGCCAAAGTTTTTTTCTTTATCTGTGAGTAAATTGTCTAGTATCCACTCTCACAGAGAAGGATTGATATTACATAGTTCAGTACTATTTACTTACATTTTTATAATCATTTCATCCAAAAACAAGGCAGGACCGCCACTGGTGAGTAGGGGATTACAGTGAGAGAAAAATCAAGGTCCAGGGGATGTCGAAGAAAAGATGAGAGATGGATGGGAGTAAAGTAGATAGAAAATGACAATTGACGTTGCATTTAAACTTTTAGAAATTGTAACTATCCTAGAACCAAGTAAACGGTAGGGAGTTTCACAAACAGGAATTGTGAGAAAAGCAACTGAGGCAGTTACATTTATTTCGACTGTAAAAGGATAAGGCCTAGATGCTAATCTAGTTAGAACCAGTAAATACATGTGTTCGGGGAACCAGGGAAAACAGATTGTCAAAGCAGTTGCCATGAAAATACTTGCAGAAAAAATAGAGGAAAGCCACATCACGTCGGCGAGAAAGTGACTGAAGGCGAGCTGCCAGGTCAAGAACGATTATATTGCAGATCCTCGCTTGTATCTTGTCGAGAACCTCAAGATGAACAGCAGGAGCGCCCGACCAGATATCGCAATAGACAAATGTTAGATTTATAAATGAGCAAAATGAATTCCTTCGAGAAAAAAACTTCCTAGCACGACACAGTGACCCGACCTTCCTAGCAGTAGGTGCAGTCATTCTATTTGAGATCATTTGAGGGTGTAAGGCTTTGTAACGAAAATTCCTTGTTTCGTAATATGCTTTCTTTAGTCTTTGGAAGTTATATATCGCTATACGGATTTCAGTGTCATATTTTCCCTTACCTGTTATAACACTTAAAGATAATTAAATTTCGGTACTTTTAACGTCTCCAATTCATAGCTTGCACCTCTTGCTAAAGATCATTCATTCTATTTTCTTACAATTGATAGTGGCTTACGGCCATATCACGTTGAATACACCGGTTCTCGCTCGATCACCGAAGTTAAGCAATGTTGAGCTTGGTCAGTACTTAGATGGGTGACCGCTTGGGAATACCAGGTGCTGTAAGCGTTTAGTGCGTTGTGGTGCAGTGGATATCGGCTCGGAAAGAGAAATCGGTGAGTTCGAATTCCAGCTGAATACTCTGCATTTACTTAAACACTGGTACCCTTGAGAAAGGTATTAATCCATCCCTTCCTTCCAGTTATGGGTTAAATAACAAGGTAGAACTTGGGGCCCTGCTCTTAAAAACAAATCCCAATGAATCTTGATACTCGAAAAGAAAAATGTTGTAAAAATAAAATAACCTTACCCAAAAACCATTGGTTATGACCTTAAATGATCCCATAAGGATTGATAGGTCGTTAAGTCTCGAAACAAGCAAAGAAACAATTGATAGTTAAGGGAAAAGCCATAATGACGGCAACTAGAAAATATCGATGACCTAATCGGTAAGACAACTGTTAGATTGACAGATTATCTAAGGGGAAGGGATTCGAGTTCGGTCATGGTCTTAAGCTTCATTTTTTATTTCCGTTCCATGTTGTTTATTAACAGGTGTAGAATGGCTGTCTGAGAATTATGAAAAAAATAATGACTTGAAATTTAGATGAAAGAACTTTTAAATAACGTTTGTTACATTTTAAATAACGTTACATTTTACATTTTTACATTACATTTGTTACATTTTAAATAACGTTTGTTACATTTCGACGGAGTTTTATTTTCTCTCTATTATTTAATTTTTTTTTTCTTAGATATTTTCATCGATTTTTGTCATCCCAAATCACAGATTCTTTCAATCACAAATAAAAGAATTAGCATGATATTAGACTTTTGTCATGATTCATCTTAATAATTATATTCTTGACAAATTGTTTTAATGTTTGCCATATTTAAACCGGTTTTTAAAATTTTTTCCAGAAACGTGACCTAATTCACTTCATACGACCTAATTTTTCTTCTTTTTTTTTTTCAGTAATTAATTAACTGTCGCTTCGCTTACGGCAAGATGATCAAATTTAAAATCTAAAACGTTTGCCAATTTAAAATGTTACATTTATTAGAAACTATCTTCTTTTATGTGCCCTATCTGTTCAGGGCATAGGCGATCATGACCCTCCACATCTTTCTGTCCATTGTAGACCATGATATAATTGGTCATGTTCTCTCAAGCCCTGCTCTGCCGTCCATTTGCCTAAGCCACTCGAATATGTCATGTGCTTGTCCCTCCTTCCCTCTGTCCTGTGAGTGGCGCTCGTTCTTCTTCACATGCCCCAGAAATTTCAACTTCTTCCTCCTGATGTTAAGTATAAGTTTCCTTTTTTGTTTGCATTCTCTCTAAAACCTTGTCGTTGCTCACATGCTCCGTCCATGGTATCCTCAGCATCTTTCTGCAGAACCATATTTTTGTTGCTTCGAGTATTTGCTTCATTTTTGAGGAGATTGTTCAGTATTCGCTGCTATATGGGAGGACAAATATCTCGTAGTAGTCTTTTCTTTGTTTCCAACATAATTTTCCTGTCTCTCAACACTCTACATAGCTTTTGGAATACCTCCTTGGCCATGCCAACACGCCTTCGGATCTGTGTCTCACTTTCCGTCCTCAGAACATTTCCCAGGTATTTAAACTTCTTCACCTGCTTGATTTTAGTATCCCCGACCTGTAATTGGAATTTCGAGATCCTCTGTTTGCTGTTGACTATGCATTCAGTTTTCTTGTAGTTTGTATTTCGCCCTTTCTTGCTTTTCTTTCAGCTTAAATACAAGAGTCATAAAAGTGACTAGAAAATGCCATACATTGCGGTTCATAGATTTTCTTGTTACCCAGTGTTTGTTGTCAGATTGGAAGAGAAATCCATCGGTTCACAGGTTTCAATTTCACTGAAATTGTGTGCCCATGTCTGGCCACCCTCATCATAAAAAATCCTGGGGGTATCGGTTTAGTGATTGATGCCCCGGCCATACAGCAGTTAGTTCTGGATTATATGATATCTCGTCTAAATTGGGGAAATTAACAGTTTATTTTCTATTAAAGAGAACACTTTTTGTTTCTTTGTCTATATATCTGTGATGAGGTACTATTTATATTATTTGCGTAATTCCGACAGTTTCACTGAAATTGTGTGCCCATGTCTGGCCACCATCATCATAAAAAATCCTGGGGGTATCGGTTTAGTGATTGTGTGCCCATGTGAATTTTATTACTGCATACCTAATTTTTATTCCCCTGTATTTTAATTCAACGGCAGCACTAAAAATATTTCTACAAAAAAAAAAACATTCAAAATAATGCTAATAATTTTCTACAAGTTCGATAAAATCATAATGTTTTAATGATTAATATTTAACGATTCTTTTGCATCAAACTTTTATGATTTTAATGTTCAGTTGTCTATTCGAATATCTTATTTCAAAATCGGTCGAATTGTGTGTGTGTATTTGTGTTCGTGTTGGAGCGTCTTACATGTTATTATGTGATACACGCATACGCGTATCACATAATAACAACTAAAACACACGCTACACAGACATACGCACATACATTTCATATGTATATGCAAAATCACACGCAAATCGTGTGTGACAAGGTAGGGAATCAGTTCTTTCCTTATAGATATTCAGGGGTACATGTCAGTTATAGGCTGTGTGGGATTCTGATCGTTTATCTTTGATATCAAATTAACTTTGTATTAGAAGAGTAATATGGGTGAAGTCCTACACAAAGCTGCCCGTCGAGCAGAGAAGCATTCGCCTCACGCAAATGACTAACCTCAACCATGTCAATTTTGAAACTGATCTCTTCGAAACAAAGCTCAGGTGAAAAAGAAAGTAAAGAGGAGAGAAGAGGATGAGAGAGGAAACAGATATATATATATATATATATATATATATATATATATATATATATATATATATGTTTAAAAAGAAATTGAAGTTCAAATAATAATTGAAGGGGGAACAAATGAATGGAAAAGAAAGGCGAAGAAAGTTGAAGAGAAGAACAAAAAGACGGGGAACAAATCAGGACTGGGAGGGATGAGAGGAAAGAAAAAGAGAAGAGAATAAGGATAAAATTAAGTCAGAGGTAAAACCTCAAGATAAAACAAGAATTTCCAACGCTGATTCTAATAAATCTCTATTTGAGTGATTGGCGCAACACATCCTTCCCTTTTTCTATTTTACTTCCACTTAATTTGGAAAAGATCCATCACTAAAGATGGTCGATTCCGCCTACCGCTCCAGTAAGTACCTGACTCCTCCTTTTACATTCTGCCTTTACAAGAACCATATCAGGCCGTGATTGGGTGATACGATTAAAGATTTGGGTGATACGATTAAAGATTTGGGTGATACGATTAAAGATAGGGTGACACGATTAAAGATTTGGGTGATACGATTAAAGATAGGGTGATACGATTAAAGATTTGGGTGATACGATTAAAGATAGGGTGATACAATTAAAGATTTGGGTGATACGATTAAAGATAGGGTGATACGATAAAAGATTTGGGTGATACGATTAAAGATAGGGTGACACGATTAAAGATAGGGTGATACGATTAAAGATTTGGGTGATACGATTAAAGATAAGGTGATACGATTAAAGATTTGGGTGATACGATTAAAGATTTGGGTGATACGATTAAAGATAGGGTGATACGATTAAAGATTTGGGTGATAGGATTAAAGATTTGGGTGATAGGATTAAAGATAGGGTGATACGATTAAAGATTTGGGTGATACGATTAAAGATAGGGTGATACGATAAAAGATTTGGGTGATACGATTAAAGATAGGGTGATACGATAAAAGATTTGGGTGATACGATTAAAGATAGGGTGATACGATTAAAGATTTGGGTGATACGATTAAAGATAGGGTGATACGATAAAAGATTTGGGTGATACGATTAAAGATTTGGGTGATTCGATTAAAGATAGTGACATGATTAAAGATTTGGGTGATACGATTAAAGATAGTGATACGATTAAAGATTTGGGTGATACGATTAAAGATAGGGTGATACGATAAAAGATTTGGGTATGATTAAAGATAGGTGATACGATTAAAGATTTGGGTGATACGATTAAAGATAGGGTGACACGATTAAAGATAGGGTGATACGATTAAAGATAGGGTGATACGATAAAAGATTTGGGTGGGACACGATGAAGATAGGTGATACGATTAAAGATTTGGGTGATACGATTAAAGATAGGGTGACACGATTAAAGATAGGGTGATGATTAAAGATTTGGGTGATACGATTAAAGATAGGGTGACACGATTAAAGATTTGGGTGATACGATTAAAGATAGGTGATACGATTAAAGATTTGGGTGATACGATTAAAGATAGGGTGATACGATTAAAGATTTGGGTGATACGATTAAAGATAGGGTGATACGATAAAAGATTTGGGTGATACGATTAAAGATAGCTATAATGATTAAATATTAGGTGATACGATTAAAGATTTGGGTGATACGATTAAAGATAAGGTGATACGATTAAAGATTTGGGTGATACGATTAAAGATTTGGGTGATACGATTAAAGATAGGGTGATAATGATTAAAGATTTGGGTGATAGGATTAAAGATTTGCAAGATAGGATTAAAGATAGGGTGATACGATTAAAGATTTGGGTGATACGATTAAAGATAGGGTGATACGATAAAAGATTTGGGTGATACGATTAAAGATAGGGTGATACGATTAAAGATTTGGGTGATACGATTAAAGATAGGGTGATACGATTAAAGATTTGGGTGATACGATTAAAGATAGGTGATACGATAAAAGATTTGGGTGATACGATTAAAGATTTGGGTGATACGATTAAAGATAGGGTGACACGATTAAAGATTTGGGTGATACGATTAAAGATAGGGTGATACGATTAAAGATAGGGTGATACGATTAAAGATAGGTGATACGATTAAAGATTTGGGTGATACGATTAAAGATAGGGTGATACGATAAAAGATTTGGGTGATACGATTAAAGATAGGGTGATACGATTAAAGATTTGGGTGATACGATTAAAGATAGGGTGATACGATTAAAGATTTGGGTGATACGATTAAAGATAGGGTGATACGATTAAAGATAGGGTGGATACGATTAAAGATTTGGTGGATACGATTAAAGATAGGGTGACACGATTAAAGATTTGGGTGATACGATTAAAGATAGGGTGATACGATTAAAGATAGGGTGATACGATTAAAGATAGGGTGATACGATAAAAGATTTGGGTGATACGATTAAAGATAGGGTGATACGATTAAAGATTTGGGTGATACGATTAAAGATTTGGGTGATACGATTAAAGATAAGGTGATACGATTTAAAAAATGGATGACTGTTTCCATATCTGGGCTGTAGCTGCATCACTTCCCAGTCTTTATAGAGCCCAAACATATCTAGCCTTAAGTGCGATGAATTATTTTCCACCTCGCAATACCTTTTCCACAGACGAAACGTTGAAACCTTGCTATTTCCATGAAAAATGTTAAGACAAACTACATTCCTTTGTACCCTCAACTCTAACCCTCCCAGCTAAGACTCGTCACGCTACGTAAATCACCCTTATATTCCATTATTAACAAGGAAGTTCCACTCGGATAGCTTCTTACCAAGAAATGTTGCTTTGTGGAATAGAATCAAGGGGGATGCTTTCCCGGTTATTTTTCACACATAATCTCATAAACTGCGCTCCTTACTCTTACTGCTCACACAACAACCGCCTTCTGTAACCCTCTACATTGAGTAGTTCTTGAGCCTTGTATCGAGTGAAGATTAGTAAAAAAAAAACAAAAAAAAAACAGTAATTGTTTGAACTGCTGTCCTTATCTTTATTGCCATATTCATATTCACGATGTTTCGGCAGTTGTACTCTCCGGTTTTCTTCGGGTGATTAGAATTTCGATGGCCCAGTTGATAAAAGCGTTGGTTAGATCCAGTGACTTCACCTAAGAGTTACTACAGCAGTAGCGAACAAATAACTTACTTAAAAGGGATAGCTAAGACATCCGGAAGTGGCATAGCTCTTGCAACGAGAACAATCTACCGCAGTGATCAAAATAAATGGATCTGTTCAAAATTTCAATCACCTGAAGAAGGCCGGAGCGTACAACGACCGAAACGTCGTGAATAAGAATATGGCAATAAAGGTGAGTACAACTGTCCGAATCACGCAAATAATATAAAGAGTACCTCATCACAGATATATAGACAAAGAAACAAAAAGTGTTCTCTTTAATAGAAAATAAACTGTTACTATCTCCAATTTAGACGCGGTATCATATCATATAACCCGGATGTGCGTTGTGGTCCAGTGGATATCGACTTGGAACGAGAAATCGGAGAGCCGAGTTCGAATACCAGTTGAATTCGTTGCAATTATCTACGCGCAAATACCCTTGGGAAAGGTATTAATCCGTCTCTTCCTTCCAGTTATGGGTCAAATGACAGGACAGATTGGGTTCTCTAGCCTTGGTTGGCAACCAGTCTACCGCAGAAAGCAATGGCAACCTACTGCGAGATAATCTTCTGCCCAGTCAGTCAAGTCTCTTTAGAGACATGATCGCCCAAGCGTGTATCACGTATGGCACTTAACTGACTGACTGATCATATAACCCATAACTAACTGCTGTATGGCCGGGACATCAATCACTAAACCGATACCCCCAGGAATTTTTATGATGAGGGTGGCCAGACAGCAGAATTAAAAAGAAGATTTATAAAAGGGGCATCTAGCACAATAGAAATAGCCAGTGCGGTAATAACACAGCTGCCATGGAGAGTTTCATAGCCAGTGCGGTAATAACACAGCGTCGCTGGGCGGAGAGCTTCATAGCCAGTGCGGTAATAACACAGGGTCGCTGGGCGGAGAGTTTCATAGCCAGTGCGGTAATAACACAGCGTCGCTGGGCAGAGAGTTTCATAGCCAGTGCGGTAATAACACAGGGTCGCTGGGCGAGTTTCATAGCCAGTGCGGTAATAACACAGCGTCGCTGGGCGGAGAGTTTCCATAGCCAGTGCGGTAATAACACAGCGTCGCTGGGCGGAGAGTTTCATAGCCAGTGCGGTAATAACACAGGGTCGCTGGGCGGAGAGTTTCATAGCCAGTGCGGTAATAACACAGGGTCGCTGGGCGGAGAGTTTCATAGCCAGTGTGGTAATAACACAGCGTCGCTGGGCAGAGTTTCATAGCCAGTGCGGTAATAACACAGCGTCGCTGGGCGGAGAGTTTCATAGCCAGTGCGGTAATAACACAGCGTCGCTGGGCGGAGAGTTTCATAGCCAGTGCGGTAATAACACAGGGTCGCTGGGCGGAGAGTTTCATAGCCAGTGGTAATAACACAGCGTCGCTGGGCGGAGAGTTTCATAGCCAGTGCGGTAATAACACAGGGTCGCTGGGCGGAGAGTTTCATAGCCAGTGCGGTAATAACACAGGGTCGCTGGGCGGAGAGTTTCATAGCCAGTGCGGTAAATAACACAGCGTCGCTGGGCGGAGAGTTTCGAGCAGCCAGTGCGGTAATAACACAGCGTCGCTGGGCGGAGAGTTTCATAGCCAGTGCGGTAATAACACAGCGTCGCTGGGCGGAGAGTTTCTGCAACAGTGGTAATAACACAGCGTCGCTGGGCGGAGAGTTTCATAGCCAGTGCGGTAATAACACAGGGTCGCTGGGCGGAGAGTTTCATAGCCAGTGCGGTAATAACACAGTGTCGCTGGGCGGAGAGTTTCATAGCCAGTGTGGTAATAACACAGTGTCGCTGGGCGGAGAGTTTCATAGCCAGTGCGGTAATAACACAGCGTCGCTGGGCGGAGAGTTTCATAGCCAGTGCGGTAATAACACAGGTCGCTGGGCGGAGAGTTTCATAGCCAGTGCGGTAATAACACAGGGTCGCTGGGCGGAGAGTTTCATAGCCAGTGCGGTAATAACACAGGGTCGCTGGGCGGAGAGTTTCATAGCCAGTGCGGTAATAACACAGGGTCGCTGGGCGGAGAGTTTCATAGCCAGTGGTAATAACACAGCGTCGCTGGGCGGAGAGTTTCATAGCCAGTGCGGTAATAACACAGGGTCGCTGGGCGGAGAGTTTCATAGCCAGTGCGGTAATAACACAGCGTCGCTGGGCAGAGAGTTTCATAGCCAGTGCGGTAATAACACAGGGTCGCTGGGCGGAGAGTTTCCATAGCCAGTGCGGTAATAACACAGCGTCGCTGGGCGGGGAGAGTTTCATAGCCAGTGGTAACAACACAGCGTCGCTGGGCGGAGAGCTTCATAGCCAGTGCGGTAATAACACAGCGTCGCTGGGCGGAGAGTTTCATAGACTGACGTCAACAGCCAGGGCGTAAGACCCTCGTACTAAAATACCATACAAAGCTAAGCGTAATAGTCGTCAAACCTGTCTTGCTAGAAACTATTACAACTGAGTAGTGAGTTCGATCCCCGCTGGGTGCCCTATACCTTCGGCCTTGTCCCACATCTAAGCGGCGCTTAGTAAATCAATTTGGGCAACTCGGTGGGGTGTAATGGTTAGCAAGCCTGTCTTGCTAGAACCTATTACAACTGAGTAGTGAGTTCGATCCTCACTAAGTACCCCATACCTTCGGCTTTGTGTCACATCTAAGCGGCGCTTAGAAAATCAACTATATACAATTTGATTAAACAATAAAAATCCAAGTAGATTTCAAAGGCACTTATATTTTTGAACATTCTTTAAAAGCCTCTTTAAAAATCAAACCTAATCTGAGTAGTGAGTTCGATCCTCACTGAGTACCCCATACCTTTGTGCCACATCTAAGCGGCTAGCAGAGTTCCATATTTAATATCGCGGTCATTAGTCTCTGTCCCAGCAAAAGAAAAAAATTGAATGCTTACATTTTAAGATACACAGGAAATTTCATAAAGATTTGAAAGATTGGCACAACACGATTTTTTTGCCTTTATTTGGTCTTGTACGAACTAAATGTGATGTGCGTTGTGGCGCAGTGGATATCGGCTCGGAACGAGAAATCGGGAAGCCGAGTTCGAATTCCAGTTGAATTCACTGCATTCACTTACGCGCAAATATCTTTGGGAAAGGTATTAATCCGTCCCTTCCCTCCAATTATTGGTTAAATAATAAGGGTAGGAACCCTGCCCTTAAAAACAAATCCCAATGAATCTTGATACTCGAAAAGAAAAAAGTATTACTAGACACAAAAACTTATATAAAAAAAAACAACAATAAATTGTTGAAAGAAAAAGGTATTACCAGTAATAAAAACATTAGTTGGCAATAAATGACCCACCGAGGTTGATATGCCATAAAAACAAAACAACTAACCTCTAGTTATGGGTTATAGACAGATTGGGTTCTATAGCCTTGGTCGGCAACCAGTCTACCACGGAAAGTAATGGCAACCTACTGCGGGATAATCTTCTGCCCAGTCAGTCATATCTCTATCGAGACATGATCGCCCAAACCGTGTATCACGTATGGCACTTAACTGTACTAAATGAAATAATGCAATCTTTGTGAAATGAATGAAGAAAACAGAAATGAAAATAATGATGGAAAGAACAATGCACGAAAGAAAGGAAACAAAGAAATAAAGAGGACAAAGAAAGAAACAAAAAGAGAACAAATAAGAAGGAAAAGAGAGGGCAAGCAAAGAAATAAAGAGGGACAAAGAAAGAAACAAAAAGAGAACAAATAAAGGAAAAGAGAGTGGGCAAGCAAAGAAATAAAGAGGACAAAGAAAGAAACAAAAGAGAACAAATAAGAAGGAAAAGAGAGGCAAGCAAAGAAATAAAGAGGACAAAGAAATAAATAAAAAGAGAACAAATAAGAAGGGAAGAGAGTGGCAAGCAAAGAAATAAAGAGGACAAAGAAAGAAACAAAAAGAGAACAAATAAGAAGGAAAAGAGAGTGGCAAGCAAAGAAATAAAGAGACAAAGAAATAAATAAAAAGAGAACAAATAAGAAGGAAAAGAGAGTGGCAAGCAAAGAAATAAAGAGGACAAAGAAAGAAACAAAAAGAGAACAAATAAGAAGGAAAAGAGAAAGGGTAAGCAAAGAAATAAAGAGGACAAAGAAATAAATAAAAAGAGAACAAATAAGAAGGAAAAGAGAGTGGGCAAGCAAAGAAATAAAGAGGACAAAGAAAGAAACAAAAAGAGAACAAATAAGAAGGAAAAAGAGAGGGCAAGCAAAGAAATAAAGAGGACAAAGAAATAAATAAAAAGAGAACAAATAATAAGGAAAAGAGAGTGGGCAAGCAAAGAAATAAAGAGGACAAAGAAAGAAACAAAAAGAGAACAAATAAGAAGGAAAAAAGAGAGTGGGCAAGCAAAGAAATAAAGAGGACAAAGAAATAAATAAAAAGAGAACAAATAAGTAAGAAAAGAGAGGCAAGCAAAGAAATAAAGAGGACAAAGAAAGAAACAAAAAGAGAACAAATAAGAAGGAAAAGAGAGGGCAAGCAAAGAAATAAAGAGGACAAAGAAATAAATAAAAAGAGAACAAATAAGAAGGGAAAGAGAGTGGGTGCTAGCAGAAATAAAGAACAGACAAAGAAAGAAACAAAAAGAGAACAAATAAGTAAAGGAAAAGAGAGTGGGCAAGCAAAGAAATAAAGAGGACAAAGAAATAAATAAAAAGAGAACAAATAAGAAGGAAAAGAGAGGCAAGCAAAGAAATAAAGAGACAAAGAAAGAAACAAAAGAGAACAAATAAGAAGGAAAAGAGAGTGGGTACAAAGAAATAAAGAGGACAAAGAAATAAATAAAAAGAGAACAAATAAGAAGGAAAAGAGAGTGGGCAAGCAAAGAAATAAAGAGGACAAAGAAAGAAACAAAAAGAGAACAAATAAGAAGGAAAAGAGAGGCAAGCAAAGAAATAAAGAGGACAAAGAAATAAATAAAAGAGAACAAATAAGAAGGAAAAGAGAGGCAAGCAAAGAAATAAAGAGGACAAAGAAAGAAACAAAAAGAGAACAAATAAGAAGGAAAAGAGAGTGGGCAAGCAAAGAAATAAAGAGGACAAAGAAATAAATAAAAAGAGAACAAATAAGAAGGAAAAGAGAGGCAAGCAAAGAAATAAAGAGGACAAAGAAAGAAACAAAAAGAGAACAAATAAGAAGGAAAGAGAGGGCAAGCAAAGAAATAAAGAGGACAAAGAAAGAAACAAAAAGAGAACAAATAAGAAGGAAAGAGAGTGGGTAAGCAAAGAAATAAAGAGGACAAAGAAATAAATAAAAAGAGAACAAATAAGAAGGAAAAGAGAGTGGGCAAGCAAAGAAATAAAGAGGACAAAGAAATAAATAAAAAGAGAAAAAATAAGAAGGAAAAGAGAGTGGGCAAGCAAAGAAATAAAGAGGACAAAGAAAGAAACAAAAAGAGAACAAATAAGAAGGAAAAGAGAGTGGGCAAGCAAAGAAATAAAGAGGACAAAGAAATAAATAAAAAGAGAACAAATAAGAAGGGAAAGAGAGTGGGCAAGCAAAGAAATAAAGAGGACAAAGAAAGAAACAAAAAGAGAACAAATAAGAAGGAAAAGAGAGTGGGCAAGCAAAGAAATAAAGAGGACAAAGAAAGAAACAAAAAGAGAACAAATAAGAAGGAAAAGAGAGTGGGCAAGCAAAGAAATAAAGAGGACAAAGAAAGAAACAAAAAGAGAACAAATAAGAAGGAAAAGAGAGTGGGCATGCAAAGAAATAAAGAGGACAAAGAAAGAAACAAAAAGAGAACAAATAAGAAGGAAAAGAGAGTGGGCAAGCAAAGAAATAAAGAGGACAAAGAAAGAAACAAAAAGAGAACAAATAAGAAGGAAAAGAGAGTGGGCATGCAAAGAAATAAAGAGGACAAAGAAAGAAACAAAAAGAGAACAAATAAGAAGGAAAAGAGAGTGGGCAAGCAAAGAAATAAAGACGTGAGAATTAAAAGGAGAGAAAATGGAATAACAAGAAAGGAGAGTAAGGATAGTATAGAGTTCAGAAAAAAAAAACAAGAGAGAGCAAAGATAAAAGTGTAAAGACAGAAAGACGAGCCTTTCTACCCTTACAGTTTTATCTTTGCAAAACAACGAAAGGGAGCAATGTAAGAACGGAAAGGAGAGAAAGAATAAAATAATAGAGATTGCAGAAAGAAAAAAAAAAGAAGAGAAAGTAACAAAAAGAAAAAAGTAAAGAGTGTAGAGAAAGAAAGGGGAGAAAATCAAATTGAGAAAGGCGAGTACATAAAACCAAAGAGTAAAGAAAAATGAATAACCACAATTTTATAAAGACAACGGAAATTCTGCTTTGTTGGCGGTGAGCAAAAAGAAACTTAAAAGTGAACAAACCGGAAAGGAGAAAACGTTTAAGGAAATAAAGAACGAAAACAAGATGGAAGACAAATTAAAAGGAGAAAAGAAAGTAAGCATTTTAAAAGAAATAAACCAGTGCAAAAAAAAAAAAAAAAAAAAAATCAAACGTATTGTGAGATAAAGAGAGTAGAAAGGAAGGAAAGAAACAAAGAAATAAATGATATAGAGAAATTTACTCGAATCAATACAGTTGTTTGATATTTAAAGCAAAGAAGAAACATGACAACACCCAATCCACCACATGCAGCCGTTTCGATTGAGCCAAGCATAGATGCATAGACGTTTTGGCGCATAGACGTGGGCAGAGACATTGGCGAATGGAAGCATTTGGAGTTGGAAAAAGTTACAAAAAGAAAAAGTAACAAATTACAAATGTTGAAGCGAAAATGCACAAACGCTAAAATGCCTGTCTTGTGGTTGAAACTAGCAGTATAGCCCGGCGTTGCTCGGGTGTAATGAAAGCTTTAAAACTAATCCATGGTCCTGGAGCTCAGACTCTTTGGACGTTGGCACGAAAGACTAAAAAGCAATAGTTGTTTTCAGTTAAAGCGAAACCATAGACTGAAAGAAAAATGAATGGATGTAAGTCAAATTTTGATTTCCTGGTGTCGATATCAAATAAGTTTTTTTCGTCGTAAACTGAATTTTGAAGGCTAAATAAGTCCTCTGAGTAAATGGTATCATGGCTGAGACTAAGAACTACAATTATACCTACTTAGAGCCAAACCCGAAGCAAAAACTAAAATAAAAGGACTGAAAAAATACAAACATACAGACAGATAAAACAGACACACACACAAACATCTTGCCTTTTATATATATATATATATATATATATATATATATATATATATATATATATATATATTATCGATTTTCTACACTATTGTAAGAACTGCAACCTTGAAACTTCTGAATATCGTTTCTTATGTCTTTGTCTATGAGTGTATGAAATTTGATTAAAATCGGACCACTCCTTCTATAACCCGATTTTTTCGATTATCGATTTTCGATATTTATTGGGGGTACTACGACACAAAACCTAGCTAAAAACACTCGCAGGCGCTTATAGTACACACACACACACACACACACACACACACACACACACACACACACAAAATGTTCCATTTATAAATAAGTTTAGATACTCACGTATTTAGAGATCAGTATTCCAATCGGAATAAAATAATAGGTTTTCAAGATTTGTCTACCCAACTTGAGAGACTGGCGTATTACTGTCTTCTTTAATTTGGCCTTTTTCTATAAACATCTAAACTTAAAAATAAATGCGGTCTGTCTTAAAGTTGAAATTTTAGTTTGAATAAGAAAATATTTCCTGTTTTTGTTCATTCTTTAAGAAAATACAATTAAATTTTACTCAGTTATATATTCATCATTATTTGCAATGACATGTCAGTTATCAAGCAGCTTTGCTATGCTTTCTGATTAAAATTCCGTAGATTTTTTACGAACTCTAGAGTCTGGTTTTTATTCGAGAAAGTTTTCTCGTTAAAGCAATCGAAAACGGAAGTAATGGTTTAGTGCAAGGTCAGGGGTATATACCGGGTAGTGTAAAAAAACAGACCAACAGAATTCTAATCTTTTTCCTGTTTTATTCTTACTGCATGCGGCTTTACGTTGGCATGGCTCTCAGACAATTTCTGCGACAACATCACCCCTTACGTCTTGTCGCCTAATTTTCCAGACTAGAATCCTCTTGATTATTGTTATGTGTGGATATAAGAGAGACCAACAAAACTCCTTGTAACACCAAGTAAGACGAGGATTTTGGCAGCATTCACCAATTTAAGCAAGGTGACAGGCCAGAAGAGTTGCAGGAGATTTCAAAGTTGTTTAAAGGTCGTGGTTGAAGCCAATGGCGATTTTATTGAATAAATTTACTATTTAGCATTTCAAAATATTTTTAATGCAATTTTGGTAAATATATCTATTAAAATCAGATTAGTATAATTTTGACTTTTTTGTATAATTTAGACGACAATTTATCCACTCGCACGCTATGTACATACGTGGATATATATATACATATATCTATCTATCTATCTATATATATATATTGTGTGTATTTTGGCAGCATTTTTTCATTAATGCAGGTTTCATTGAATAATATAGACAAGTTTTGTCTATTAATTTTGTGTAGGATCCGTTCATACCGTCTGATATACTTGATGGTGATGTCGTTAAAAAACAACAAAAAATCACAGTATTTGTTGAATTTTTTATCAGGTCTAAGCTTTCGGCTCACATAAGCCATTATCAAAGAGTAAATAATAACACACAGTAAACATAGAACATTTAAGCTATTAACAATAAAGATAATTGAATTGAAAATATAAGTCCATCCCTACCGTGGCGGATGGCCGAAGACAGTGACAAAATAGTGGTGTTGTGGTCCCTGGTCTGATTACAGACATTTGAGTACGTTGTTGGAAATATCGAAATTGATTGTATTCAAACCAGGTTTAAACTGTTTAATGTAGAGTGCTTCGAGGATTTTTAGTTTCTGCTTATTATTTTCTTGTTTGAGTATGTACGTGTTATCAACAAGCGTTTTTCTCAGAAGTGTGCGTTGATAACCGTGTTGTTCTAAATGACGGAATATATTTGAATTTTTATTTAAGTGCAACGTCAGACGCCGTGAGAGCGAATTTGTGGTGTGGCCGATGTAGATATTATTGAGGTTGTTAGAGATACATTCTCTAAATGGACATATGAATTTATATACTACATTGGTCTTTTGCAAATCACTAACGGTGGGGGAAGAGTCGTTGCGGACAAATGAATTAGATGTAGTGGATTTAGTGTAATATATAATGAACTTAATTCTTTTGTTAGAGTCTGTCGGAGAAATATTAGTATTTATGAGTTTTTTTAGGATGTTTTCATCTAGTTGGTAGTTGGAGTGCATCTGGCTACGGTATAAGAGAGTGATATGTTTAGGATTGGTTGGGTTAGTATCATGTGTTGTTTTTTCCATGTTAAGCTTTTTAAGAAAGTAATGTATTTGTTCATCAACTATGTAGTTGGGAAAATTATTATTGATGAGTGTCTGTTTTATGTTTTTTAGTTCACTGTAGAAGATCTGATTTGTAGATGAATTGACTTTTGCACGGTATAATAGATTTTTTATAATGGCTATTTTGTAATAGTGGGGGCATTCACTAATATAATTGAGTGTGGAGGGATTTTTATTAGTAGGTTTTTGATACGGTGAGATAGTAAATTTATTGTTGTCAGTGTTAATTAATATATCAAGAAAAGGAATTTTGTTATCTTTGCTAAGTTCATAAGTAAATTTTAAAACTGAGTTATTTTGAAACTGTTTTTGAAGTTGTAAGATTTCATTAGTATTTTTAATTGATAGTAGGATATCATCAACATATCTTAGATATATTGATGGTTTTGTAAATTTTGCAAAGGTAGTATTTTCAAGGTTAGACATGTAGAAATTACTAAAAATCGGACCAAGCACTGAACCCATGGAGACTCCGTCACGTTGTATATATATAGTGTTGTTTGGATCAACAAAAGGCACTTCAGTAGTACAAGCTAGTAGAATTTTTCTTAGGATGTTGGGATTAATTTTGAGTGGGGGTAATGAAGGATTACTGTAAACATTTCTTATAATTATATCAATAGTTTCACTGACGGGTACATTAGTAAAAAGGTTTTCCACATCAAGTGAAGCTATGATTTCATTATTAGGTTTTTCACTCTTGAGGATTTGGATTGCCTCTAGGGTTGACTTTATGCTGTATTTACTCGGAAGGTAGGGTGTGATAAGCTGGTTAATATGTTTAGTTAACTGGTATACAGGAGTAGGAATTTGGGATATGATAGGGCGGAGAGGATAGTTAGGTTTATGAGTTTTTATGGTTCCGTATATGTAACCAGGTTTATAGTCACCAATAATTTTAGGGAGTTTTAAGGAATTCTGATCAGCGTTGTTGGCACTAATGAGTTTATTAAGTTTAGATTTTAGTTGGTGTGTCGGGTTTTTGTTAATTTTTTTAAATTTTGTGTGGTCATGGAGTATGTGGTTGAGTTTTGTGTTGTAATCTGATTTGTTAAGTACAACAAAGATGTTAGCCTTGTTAGCTTTTTTTACAATTATGTGAAGGTGGTTGCGTAGTTCGTGCGCGGCACTTTTTAGTTGTTTCGATAGAATTTTTGAGGAGCTTCTGCTTTTATATACTTACGGTATATATGGCAGTTAGGTCCAAGGTTGAGTAATTCTTCTTGGTGCTTAGTTAGTTGGTGGTTGGAAAGATTTATGAATTTATCGAATTTTTTGGGAAGAGTGATCGTGCCATTGTATAGTGAATTAAGTTTTTTGACAATTTTAGCACGGTGTTCAGCTTCAGATTTTGCAGTGATTTTGGATAGTCTGAGTATTATTTCTTCTAGTTGGTTTGAGGTAGTTATATCTTTCAGTTTGTTGTAGAGGTCATGTTTGTTCTTGTATAATGTGTCAAGATTTTCTTTCCCTATTTCAATTTGCCTTTTCACAAGGCTCCATTTATATTTCAAGGTGGTGATGGTGTGTTGGGCTGCTGGATCATGTAATTTAAATTGTGTGTATTTTGGCAGCATTTTTTCATTAATGCAGGTTTCATTGAATAATATAGACAAGTTTTGTCTATTAATTTTGTGTAGGATCCGTTCATACCGTCTGATATACTTGATGGTGATGTCGTTAAAAGACAACAAAAAATCACAGTATTTGTTGAATGTTTTTCAGGTCTAAGCTTTCGGCTCACATGAACCAACTTAATAAAAAATTATCCAAATCTTGGAGAATTTTTGTCTTTATTTTCAACCGAAATTAAAGCCAAAATACGATGTTTGTTTAGAGCGGCTCATGATTAAACATAATAGACATTCATTGTCTCTTATATTTAACAATATATGTTCAGAATATATATATATATATATATATATATATATATAGTCATCCGCATGACAGCACATGGTAGAATTCTAGGTCGCGTAATAACTCCTTTATAAATGAAGAATGTATATATATTGTCATCCGCAGACAGATCTGTTTCGCCGTATCACAGCTCATCAGTACGGTTAGACTTCGATTGCTTTTTTTACCCAGGATTGAAACCCGACCAAAATGGTGTCAGTCGGCGAATCTACCCCTGGGCTATGAGCGTTCAGTGGAAGTAGGCAGACTTTTTAGCGCATATCATTATACGCGCCCAATAGCTAGAGCGCTCTAATTCATTTTACTGAATGAGCGATGCGTACACGCCAGAGTAGCTACTGTTTATCAAAGTCTACTATTTTTCCAGAGTGCTCAATCAGGGTGTGAGAGCGTAAATATTGTCATCCACAGACAGATCTGTTTCTCCGTATCACAGATCATCAGTAAGGTTAGACTCCGATTGCTTTTTTTACCCAGGATTGAAACCCGACCGAAATGGCGTCAGTCGGCGAATCCACGTATGCCCTTTATGCTATATAAAATGAAATAACAAAACTTTGTATACACGTCATATTTGTATATGCATCATTATATAGATGTGTGTGTGTGTGTGTGTATGTGTCTTATTTATGTCTTTTCTTTTCTATTTAATTATTTATTATTTAATTCATAATCATACAATATTTTTCTATTTTTTAAATTTTCAGTTTATATATTTATACGATTGTAGCAATTTGCATTAATAATCTTTCTTGGTTCATTGTCGACATAAAAAAAACAAACAATTATCAAACTAAAATTGAGTCTCGCGAATTTAGCGTAAATTGCAGGAGAATTTGTGATTCTCTCAAAATATTTGTTCTGTTCCTACCAAGGCCAGTGGGTATGAATGCCAACTGGGGGACTCAAGCCTGATTGATGTCCCGGGCAGTTTTGTCGTCCTCGATATCTTATCAAAATTTCCTTTTTTTAATCTACATTTCTATAAGCTACAAATTAAATAAAGTACAACTGACTATGAAAAGTTAAAAATAAAAATAAAAAAAATGAACGGATTTTGACGTAATTTTGTCTTCTTTTTCTTTTGTACAAATCCGAGAATTTTTTTCTGATGTTTATTCTCAAAAATGCTACATAAGTTTCACAGTTTTTAATCCATAATGTTGAATGTGCTAAAATTATTCATCTTTTTAACAAGAAAAATATGAAGTTGATGTTAAAAAAAATGCTGTAAAACATTGTTGATTTATTTAAGATGCTCTATTATGTTCGACAAAGTACGCCACAAAGAAATGGTCGCGGTAATCAGTAGCCTCGACAGATTTGGAAAAGACATTAGAGTAATTAAGAATCTCTACTGGCAGCAAACTGTCTGCATACGGACAGGTAACGAATTCAGCAGATTTACAAAGGGGCGTAAGACAGGGATGTGTCTTTTCACCGGATCTATTCAACTTGTACAGCGAAACAATTTTGTGGACCCTAGATGTTAGGCCAGGGTTTGTCATCGGAGGCCACAATTTGAACAACCGATGATACAGTGATGATTGCAGACACGGAAAGGAAGCTACAAGACCTCCTACAGAAGGTAGCTGAAGAGAGTGACAAAAAAGAACTACAAATAAACTGCAAGAAAACCGAATGCATGATCATCAGCAAAGAGAGCAACCCATAATGCCAAATACAGGTGGGGAATACTAAAATCAAGCAGGTACAAAAATTTAAATTCCTGGAAAGCATTCTAACGGATAACGGAAAGTGCGACACAGAGATCCGAAGGCGAATTGGCATGGTGAAGGACGCGTTCCAGAAGCTGAGTAAAATATTAAGACACAGGAAACTTATACTAGAAACAAAGAAGAGAGTACTAGATTGCTATGTGATGGCAGTGAATGTTGGACAATATCATCAAAGATAAAGGAAAACTTGAAATAGCAGTGATAAAGTTCTACAGAAGGATGCTGCGGATATCATGGACCGAGTATGTAAGCAATGATGAGGTGTTGGAAAGAACGGCAACGAAAAAGAAATTAATAATGAGCAGCAGGAAGAGACAACTGAAGTTCCCCTGGACATGCAACGAGGAAGGAGGGCTTGGAGAACCTGATACTCACAGGTCAGATAGAGGGAAAAAAGAGACAATGAAAAGCAGCGGATAACCTATTTGAAAGGCGTGAGCAGGTGGATGACAGAACGGGGGATGCGAGACGTCACAGGAGGAAGCGTGCTAAGAGCCAGAAGGGATAGGGAGACGTGGAAGGATATGATCACCACCGTCCTGAAAGGACAGGGCACATAGAGGAAAAGATAACTTTTCATATGTAATAATATTGACAATTGGAACAATGCGTTGTGGTGATGTGGATATCGGAATAAGAAATCTGCGAACCGAGTTCGAATTCCAGTTGAATTCGTTGCATTCCCTTACGCACAAATACCCTTGGGAAAGGTATTAATTCAATCTTCTCCTTCTAGCTAAGCGTTAAATAGCAGGACAGATTGGATTGTATAGCCTTGGTTGGTAACCAGTCTACCACAGAAAGTAATGGCAACCACCTGCGGGAAAATCTTCTGCCTAGTCAGTCATGTCTCTTTTGAGACATGACGCTCAAGCGTGTATCACGTTTGGCACTTACCTGACTGACTGAATATAATATTAGAAAACATGATTAAGGCTTCTACTGGGCATAAAGTTGGGGATCAGTTTTATATTGTTATGGAGTAATAAACTGATCCCCCATAATTAGTACTTAATAATATAATGCACCTCTTCCCTCTCTAGCTATGAGTCAAATAACAGAACAGATTGGGTTCTATAGCCTTGGTTGGCAACCAGTCTACCGCAGAAAGTAATGGCAACCTACTGCGGGAAAATCTTCTGTCTAGTCAGCCATGTCTCTTTCGAGACATAACGCTCAAGCGTGTATCATGTATGGCATTTAACTGACTATTATAACAAGAACCTCATTTATATTTAGATACTGTGTATTTAGTTTTAGTTTTTCTGGGTGAATTGCTCACCTACATTGCATATGGTCTATTATTTTATATATTTTGGTTACAATAAAATTTGTATTTTATATAAATACTACCTTATGAAAATTGAAATATGATGAAGTCGAGCACACAGTCGGAACCAACCAGATCCTTGCCCCGGCCCTAATATCAACTAAAAAAATGTGCAAAAAGCATTTTGATCGTCGAATTTATATATATATATATATATATATATATATATATATATAATACAAATAAACTAGAATCCGTAAGTTTACACTAATCAAAATAAACATAAATTTTCGAAAAAATGCCAACAAACAGAACCTAAATCCGTCAAAATCCGACGAGAAATATGTCGTCGGATATTGGGGATGAAAAAAAAAAGAAACCAACGGAACAAGAACAAACAGTCAAGCATCCGCAGGAAAGAAAAAAAAAACCCAAGACGGAACCTAAACACCAGAAAAAGTGCTCGATACGAAAGTACGAAAGTACGGAAGTAGAGCAAGAACACGAAAAATCTATAAGTGAGCCACAACCTACCGCGGTTTCACCCTACGGATCGTGAGGAAAAGAGGCCCTCTTTCCCTGACGATCTGTAGGGTGAAACCGCGGTAGGTTGTGGCTCACTTATAGATTTTTCGCGTATATATATATTGAGCACTCTGGAAGAATGGTAGACTTTGAAAAACAGTAGCTACTCTGGCATGTACGTATCGCTCATTCACTAATGAATTAGAGCACTCTGGCTATTGGCCGTGTATAATGATAATATACATGCTAAAATGTCTGCCTTCTTCTACCGTGCACCCATGGCCCAGAGGTAGAATCCCCGACTAACGCCACTTCGGTCGGGTTTCTAATCCTGGGTTAAAAGCAATCGGAACTGATCTGTCTGCGGATGACTAATATATATATATATATATATATATATATATATATATATGTGTGTGTGTGTGTGTGGGTAAGATTAAATAAACTGTAAACATTGTGTCTGCTTATTTTTAATAAAATCCGTTCATACTCACGGATAATCTTTTGTATATTATAATTGAAAGATGTAAGAAATGGGCTGAAACTTTGACAGATGATTTTATTATTCATTTCTCGATGTTCGCAAGTACTTTCAATTTCTTTCGAGATCATCTTCAATGAGTTGTAGCAACATCGAGAAATGAATAATAAAATCAACTGTCAAAGTTACAGCTCACTTCTTACAACTTTCAATTATAATACGCAAAAGGTTATCCGTGATATGAACGGATTTTATTAAAAAATAAGCAGACACAAAATTTACAATTTATTTAACCTAATGTACCTAAAAGAAAATTTGGTGTCTAAACACACACACACACACACACACACACACACACACACATACACATAAGTACCGCCACTGATCTGCAAAAGTATTAGCATATCTTGATGAAAAAATGCCGAAACTTAATAAAAACAAAATTTTATCGTCAAAATGTGTATTTTATTATTAAAAGAAAAAACCAAAGTATTTTTATTACTAAATTGTATTTTTAACCTTTTTTAGAACGTTCGAAATGATTAGCATAGAAAATTTCAGCGTCATTTTCGTAATGCAAAAACATTGATTTGGAAATTCTTGCAAAAATCAAATAACTTTCGGATTTCAATAAAACTTTCAGGCATTATTTACCTTCCACTTATTCAATTTTAAGATATATATATATATATATATATATATATAAGCATATATATATATATATATATATATATATATATATATATATATATATATATATATAAACTTTTTCACTTAGCTGATTGATATTCCGTATTCAGAGTTTCGTAGACGGATCCTCCGGGACCAACTTTGTTCAATCGTCAGAAGAGAGAGAGAGAGAGAGAGAGAGAGAGAGAGAGAGAGAGAGAGAGAGAGAGAGAGTAAAAGAAAAAGAAAATAGTTTCAATTTTTCCCAGGAATTTTACCAAAAATATTAATATGAAATGTAGAAAATATGTATATTTGTGAGATAAATTATTTTGTGATATTATTTTAACAAAGCATACAAATATTTGTCTTGCGTGAACCTTAATACTGAGGAAGTAGGGAGATGGTTAAGGTTATTTTTGAATCGACCTTGTGTCATACATAACCGAACTCCCTACAACTTGGCGGTTTATTCGTTATCATCAGAAGGTTGTCAGCAGGTTTGATTGTGTGGATTTGTGGAAGAATAAAAGTTTTTGCATGTTCCAATAGAAATTTATTAATGAAAAGAATAACATGAATTGGTAGAAGTTAAAAGTTCATGAGACACAAGTAATGAGTTAAAGGTATCAAAAGTTCGTAGTAGTAACTTGTTGGAAAGAGTTTATGTGTACGTAGGCAGGAACATATGTGTGAGCGTTATCTTTGGATAGGAATGTCTTTGAAGTATTCGCTCAGTCTTAAAGGATTCCGTGCGGTTATCAAGTAGACGGGTGAACGATGAAGAGGAAGGTGAGAGATGAGTGATGAGAGGTAACATGTCAGAGGGAAAGAGAGCGACCATAATAATAACGATCGTTTGACATTTGTCAAGAGTACGTGTTAATTGCTTATCTTAACACTCTGACTCGACGGTCGAGCTTGCTCGTCTTTTATTTCGTTTGGGAATTCATTCCCGGATGTGATTAAGGCCTTTCCATTGGACGACAAACATTTCGCATTGAGATATGAAATTTCGCGAGTTTTGTGTGTTAAGCAATTCGTTTATTTGTAACAATGAGTCAGATTTGAATTTTAAATGTCGGTTTTGTTTTGTTCACTACAAAATCCCTTGTTCCCTGTTTAGGATGTGGTTTCTGGCTTTCTCTTTTCCAATCTTTTTAGTCTTTTCTTCTTTTTTTGTTCAATTGGAGTAAATAGACTAAACTATCGCCCGGTCCACACTCCACCCACGTCTATTGAACAGGTTAAGAGGCTCATCCCTTGTTCCCTGTTTAGGATGTAGTTTCCGGCTTTCTCTTTTCCAATCTTTTCACTCTTACGTAGCCCCCTGCGCATCAGTGGCGTTACCGCCTTGTTTATGGTGATATGATTAAAAAAAAATACTATGAAAACTATAGTCTTACAATGAACGGTTATAAATCGTAATTGTTAGTACAAAAATGATTTCACATCATAAAAAACTAATTTACCAATTTTATTTTTTATAATATCTTATGAAGTTCATATTCTTCTATGACAGAGAAGCTTAAGTGATTTATCGATCCCCTTTTATGATAGCGACACAGAACAGTGTTATCAATTGTTTTTTTTATTTGTTTGGAATGTTAGTTTTAACTAAGCAATGAACCATTGTAATTGTTTTACATCTTCAACTTGAAAAACTATCAATAAACCTAACTAGTAATGTTTAATTAGTTATGAATAACTATTTTAATAAAACAGTTCGTTATTTTTTCTTTTGATGTTTAGACATGCAAATTCTGTTGGATTTATTACGTCTTGTTGCTGCGTGGTTTCCGCTCAAAACTGTTTGTTATTTGAGACACACTTCTGGATATTGATTTAATCTATTAGCTTGAAATTAAAACTAAAATAAAGCTTTAATATATATATATATATATATATATATATATATATATATATATATATATATATATATATGTTTATTCAGAAATTATGACATGGATATGTTATAATATCTCTACAAAAGTAGCTATTTTGTAGTGATATTATAACATATCCATGTTATAATTTCTGAATAAATATTATTAGCTCTACTTTGTATTGAGCACTTTTTTAAAACTAGTGTTTCTTTAGATAAGGAATATTACTCCATCCATACGTACTCTATATATATATATATATATATATATATATATATATATATATATATATATATCCGCAGGCAGGCCTGTTTCGCTCTATCACACATGATCAGTACAGTTAGACATCCGATTGCTTCCAGCTAGGATTAGAAACTCGACCGATTTGACATCATTTAGTGATTCTCCTTATAAGCAATGGGCGCTCGGTGAAGGAAGGCAGATTTTAGTATACACAATATAAACACACGCTAGTAGCCGAGAGTGTTCAAATGGTGTACTTTGAAGAATTGGAGATTAGAAAGAAACTTCAATGCCTCGAAAACCAAACTAGTTAAATTCCATCATCGCCGATCTGACCCCGAATAACCACAAATCACAATGAATGGATGTCTCCTCAGGAATCCCAAATACCTTGAGCTGGTGGATTTCGTATATATGATCCATCGCTAAAGATACTGAAAAAAAAATGACCGGTTCCCTGTACCTCTCCAGTAGATACCTACTATCCTCTACCTATGCAAGATCCAGATCAGGTTTAAAATTGAGTACTGCTTTTATATTTTAATAGAATCGGCCCAGTCCTAACTTTTCAGTCTTGATAGGGTCCAAAAGCCCCGCCGCGTCCTTGTGGGTGACAACTTATTTTCCACCCTGCACCTGCATCACTCACAGACGTTATGTAGTAAACCTCTCTGTTCTGTCGCTACTTCCGTGAAAAATGCTCGGACAAACTACTGATTTCTGTCTCACCGAAGAAGGTTCTTGCTAGTCTACCTCTTGCAACTGGGACACCAAATAAACGTTGAAAAGTGGTATTAACAATGGTAATTCATTATTAGTTCATTTGTTGATGACCGCTCGTCAGTTAGGACACCACGTTGTATATGTTGTTATCGTTTTTCGCACACACACACACACACACACACACACACACAAAACAACAAAAGGAAGAATTTTTAAAAAAGAACAAGTAAATCCGAAAATGGTTTTAAGACATTGGGATTTTTATTCTCTCGGTCAAGCTGGAAAGATGACGTGGCATTCCGCAGTATAATTCTCTGACACAACAACACGCCTCACCCTTGACAATCAGGCAGGGCTCTCTCTCTCTCTCTCTCTCTCTCTCTCTCTCTCTCTCTCTGGGCTAGTCTGCCGCGTCAAAGCTAGTCCCCGTGTCAAAGCTAGTCCCGCACTCACTTAAAATGAAGCCATATTTATATTAAAAACACTTGTAAACTGATCCGTGTCAACCTCCGTTCTAACAATAGTCATAAAACTACAGTCTTTTTGACCTTGCTGTCTTCTTATCACACACACATATGTATACATACGCGCGTACATACACACACCTATGTGTAACCACACACACACACACACACACACACACACACACACACACACACACACACACACACTAGCTTAATGTGACTATCGATGTTTTAACAATTTAACAAATTATTATTCTTTTAAACTTGCAACTGCACAGTGCCACACTATTTTCCAATAATTTGGTTGTTATGGATTCTTGTTTAGAAACCACACAAAATAATAATAAAAAACAGACACGGAGAAATAAAAATGTAAGTTATATTGAACAAAATATATACAACCTGGAACACGGGTTAATAAATACAGGAATACTAGGAATACTGTTAGTAGGAATCAATATATACAATCTTGTAAAGAAGAAGTAAACCCGGGTAATGAGTCTATATTCTTACTGACCAACTAAGCGGCGGTCCAAATACTCAACTCCTGCTACACACTCTCTCTAACATTCACTGTGACAATCACTGCCGTTCTCTGTAGGCAGGGTTATATGTATACCTCAGGTGAGTCCATTCATTGAGCAAAAAGGACTGCTCCCCAACATTGGTTCCAATAATATAAGCTGAGGCACAACTTCCAGTTTACAACTCAAGCAGAATCCACTAAATCGCACTCGCCTTTTTATTGTATCTGTAAATTTCCATATAGTTCTCCTTTTGCACTACGTTGCTTCAAACTGACATTTAGCACTGATCTCAATAGTCAAGTGTACATACCATATACTTTTTTTCTAATTATTTTGCTAATTATTTTGCTAATTATTTTGCTAATTTGATAAAATCAGAATAAAGCTTAGTATCTTATCGCTTCAGAAGTCTGAGTTGCTTGGATTTGCAAATATACTGCGAAAAGTGTTCTTTGAGGTTCTGGGATAATTTTTTTAATCATTTCACCCAAGGCATTTCACTGCCACTGTTGCACAGGGGGTTACATAGGGGAAAGTGATGAGAAAGAGTGGTTAGGGGGTTACGTAGGGGAATGTGATGAGAAAGAGTGGTTAGGGGGTTACATAGGGGAAAGTGATGAGAAAGAGTGGTTAGGTGGTTACATAGGGGAAAGTGATGAGAAAGAGTGGTTAGATATAGGAAATGTCAGAAGGAGGGTGATAGACGGGTAAGGATACAGAGGATGAGGGTTGGGTAGATGGGAAGAGTGTTTGAGAGAATGGGCGCGAGTTAGTGTGTTAGGAGGTGTCTATTGACCTTACATTTATGCTCCTGGAGATTGTAGCTGTCGGGAAAGCAAGTATACGGAAGGGAATTCTACAGGCGGTAAGTGCGAGAAAAGAAGCTATTGGAGTAGAAATTGTGGTTACATCTTATCTGTTTCACTGTAAAAGGGTGGGACCTAATTGCTAATCTAGTATATCGTGCAAATTCATACCTAGGAGCACCAATGATCTAAGTTCATCGGAGCAGAAGCCGTGATGCGGATGTTTACTTATTTGTCAATAGGAATGTTTCTGCTGTTGAGATGAAATAGCCGTAGGGCATTTTTAATTTTTAGCTTTTTGAAAGATCATTTCACCCCAAGCAAATCAATAATGCTACTAAAACTCGAAGAGTTCCTGGGCGTGAAAGAGAATGAAGCCTAATCCTAAGCAGGAAACAGGGAATAAACCTCTAGTCCCGTTCAAAAGGGAAAGAGTGCTAACCGGGCGATGAACAAAACTGTAACAGGACATAGATACGTTTAATTGCATAAAATCACGGGATGATGACCTGGAAAAACTACTAGTTGGATAATAATTATTAAAATTCTCAGAAGAGAAGATTGAATGCCTGAGAAGGATTGGAAAAGAAACAAGTTAATAATTATGTTTTATATAACAAAATGAATATAAGAACGGTTTCAAAGAGAATTGAACCCAGAAATAACTAACCAAGAATCAGTAAAATTGAGCAAAAACAAATTTTAACCCAACTTCTCTAATTCCGATAAAAAAAGAACGTGGTTAATGTGTTTTCTGAATTTCTTGATTCTGATAAATTAGATTTCAGGTTTGTTTACGTTAATACTATCTGTCCGAAGTGCTTATATCTTTACTAAAAAGAGTGGTCCAATTTCTTTTAAACGAGGAGAGCCATGTCTAAATTTCAAACTTGGAGTTTGTTTCTATCAATACTATCCGCCCCAAACACTATTATCCTTGCAGAAAGAAAGAAACAAAGAAAACCGTGTGTTTTATTAAAATATTTCCTAAGATTATGGCAGTCGGAAGTGGAGAAATTAGATATATAAATGTCAAATTTTATAGGGATGTCTATATAAACGAAGGCCCACAGGGTCCAAGGACACACAACGAGAATGTAGCACAGAAGAGAGTCGTCAAAGATTTGCTCCGGGCTGCATGGGCAGCTATCACATCACAAGAATACACGCACGTTACCGTAGCGAACACACAGACACACGCGGAGAAATACGTGAGGAGCAACAGACAGTCTTACGTTCACCAATTTATAGCAATTACTGCTATATTTTCCAGGCACCATCCAGATAGGCGTAAACTAGATAATAGGGACATTTTATTCATCAGTTTTTATATTAAATAAACCTGCTGTTAGAATTTTCAAAAGTGTTTGCCATTTCAGTGAAAGAGTTCTTATTCCAGCCTTCATTTCTGACCTTGTCTCGGACGTCAAGACAAAAATTATCACGGCCATAAATAAGAATTACGCAGTCTTGTCTGTGATACACAGCGCACATATTGGTCCACACTAGACTTCACCGTCAATCTCAATATCGAAAGATTTTAGGAAATCCGAATCAACCTTATCGAGACGACAGCCGTGCGACTAAAGAAGACGAAGGGAAAGAGAATAAGAAGGATTGAAGATTACGAACTTATCTACTCTTATGTAGAGAGAATATTTCAGAGGTATTCATTTGTGATAGTGTTATCCATTAACCAGATGTAAATACAGCAATTTTAAAAATCTCAACGGCAATCTAATTAAGTTTCATATTTGTTCTTAACAGCCGCTACATATGCTTGTTTGCAAATGGAGTCTCTGTGGATGCTGCCATATTGTAATCTAGGTAATTCTTATTTTCTGAATTTATGGGATGAGGAGTTATCATTATCTACACTATTTATATTCGGACTCATCTTTGTTGTTGTTATCACAACGTTTCGGCCGAAAGATGAGAACAAGAGTCCGAACAATGCAAGTAGTGTAAACAGGTATTATTTTGTTTCTAATTGGTGTAATCATACCATTAGTTTACATTTGTGAGGTGATCACTCCCGCAGTCAGCGCTTGGATATCATTTTGCGTTCACAACTACATTTCTAAACCGTTCATTCATTATCAAGTAGTCTGTTTGGATCAATGTCTTCTGCGCTTTTCGAATTCAACAAGTATCTGAGATATTCTTCGAACCACATATTGGTTGCTAATTCTCCATTCGTTGAACAACATTGAATCCATTTTTTCTCACGCTCGTTGTGTGTTTATGTCTTTTTCTCAAGTTTTTTCCCCTTCCTATTTTGCATTTTGGTTCCCACATCATGATTACAATGTTTACTCATTTGATAAGAGATCTGTCATTTTCTAGCGTATAGTAAGCGCCATCTATTTCTTGTGTATAGGCTACCGTGATCACCATATTGTAGTCCTTTTTTTTGTCACTCTCCACCGCTCTCTTCTGTAGGAGGTCTTGTAGTTTCCTTTCCGTGTCCGCAATCAGCACTGTATCATCTGCATACCTTACTGGATTGCTATGCTTTGTTTTTGTAAGAATATATCTTTTTCTGTAAGTAAATATTGTATTAACAATCATTTTTAGAATAACGATGATTTATTCCAGATACAACTCTTACTAGTAACTATTTAACCCATAGTTAGGCGTGAGTGATGGAAGGACAATGTTGAAAATTGTGAAAAGCTGATCAGAGATTAAAAAATTTTAAAAACACAAGAAACTATAAAGATAATGAACACGAAAAAAATTGGCAACAAAATTGTCAGTAAAAGATTTCAGTTATTTATTTGCTTTTTTAATGTATTTTTTACTTAAAAAAGGCTATAAGAAATAACTATTGATTGATCAACTATTGATTGATCAACTATTGCTATGTGATGTCAGTTCTTCAATACGGCAGTCAATGCTGGACAATATCATCGAAAATGAGGACAAAACTGGAAGCAGCGGAAATGTGGTTCTACAGAAGGATGCTTCGGATATCGTGGACTGAGCATGCAAGCAACGATGAGGTGTTGGAAAGAATGGACATAAAGTGGGGGATCAGTTCCATATTACAATCAATATATAAACTGACCCCTCATTTTGTGGTCAGAGCAGTTTCTATACATTTATATTCCTGTGATCCAAAGGCACAAAGATTCATTCCAGGAGCTGAGAAGAGTGTTAGAAACAGAACAATTTCGCTAGAAACAAAGAAGAGAGTACTGGACTGCTACGTGATGTCAGTTCTTCAATACGGCAGTCAATGCTGGACAATATCATCGAAAATGAGGACAAAACTTGAAGCAGCGAAAATGTGGTTCTATAGAAGGATGCTGCGGATATCGTGGTCTGAGCATGCAAGCAACGATGAGGTGTTGGAAAGAATGGCAACAAAAAGGAAGTTAATACTGAGCATCAAGAAGAGACAACTGAAGTTCCTGGGACATGCAATAAGGAAGGAGAGCTTGGAGAACCTGATACTGACTGGCCAGATAGAAGGAAAAAGAGACAGAGGAAGGCAGCGGATAACATATTTGCAGGGCCTGATCAGGTGGATGACGGAACGGGGGTTTCGAGGTGTAACAGGAGCAAACATCCTAAGAGCCACAAGGGATAGGGAGACGTGGAGAACCATGATCGCCTACGTCCTGGGCACATAGAAGAAGAAAAAGATGACCATATTGAATGACCTCTCTCCCAGTTCCACCTCTAGGAACTTTGTCTGATATCAGTATCCAAAAAGACTTTTTCAGTACTAGACCGACTCCTCTTGCATTATTTCTTCTTGAGTATATAATTTGGCGATGGTCGCTAACAAAAATCTATTTTCTTTTCATCTTGCTTCTGAGAATGTTAATCTTCAGTCGATTCATCTACCGTTTCATATTTTCCAGATTTTTCTACAGATACAGTGTTCTAGTATTCCAACTGTAAGAAAAATCAAGACAGCTCGCACAAAAGAAATACAAAAAGCGGGTACGACAATGTGGGAGACAGTGATTCGCTTGGAAACGACTTGGCTTCAGTCATCTGTACAAATGGTGTATCAATACAAATCAAAGGATGTTTCTTATTTTTCAGATTATTTTCCAAAAATAAAATCTCTTTCATTTGTTTTCTTTTTTAAGTATATATACATATCCGCAGTATATATATATATATATATAGTAATCCGCAGGCAGATCTGTTTCGCTGTATCACAGCTCATCAGTAGGGTTAGACTCCGGTTGCTTTTTACCCAAGATTGAAACCCGACCGAATTGGCGTCAGTCGGCGATTCTACCTCTGAGCTATGGGTGCTCGGTAGAAGAAGGCAGACTTTTTAGCGTATGATGTATCATACTCCAGTAGTTAGAGTGATTTAATTCATTACTGAATGAGCGATATATATATATATATATATATATATGGTGATGGATTCTCCCGTCGCGTTCAACGTATGAGGGTCCAACCTTTTTCCAGCAAGACAACCACACAGAGATTTGTTTATAGTGGTGAAGGCATTGTGTAGTACCATCCACACTTCTTGGAACTGCTGATAACAAACAATTGGTGCAGATGACTGCCACAAATCGCACGAACAGCAGACCTCAATTATTTAACCCATAATTAGAGGGAACGAACGGATTAATACCTTTCCCAAGGGTACCAGTCATGTCACGTTGGATACACCGGTTCCCGCTCGATCACCGAAGTTAAGCAACGTTGAGCCTGGTCAGTACTTAGGTGGGTGACCACTTGGGAATACCAGGTGCTGTTAGCATTCACGGATGTGCGTTGGGGTGCGGTGGATGTCGGCTTGGAGGGGGAAATCGGTGAGCCGAGTTACAATTTCAGTCGAGCACGCTGCATTCACTTGCGCACTGGTACCCTTGGGAAAGGTATTAATCCGTTCGTTCCCTCCAATTATGGGTTAAATATATATATATAATGTATTTTTACGGTATTATATAATACACCCCTCTACGTGATCACATATTTTCACACTTGCACGATATTGCATTTTTACTTCCCTTGAATTTAAAAAAAAATTCTTAACGTTTATTTAGTTCTTCAAAATGTCGTAACACGTTTTCTGCTACAAGGCAATTCTTGATGTTTAAAACTGTAAAACTGTAAATTTGACCCTGAGGATGAGCAATGACGTTCGAAAGTACTCGGTTAACCTATGGACAATATTTGCATAAATATAATTCGGAAATAAAAAGCCTCAGATATGAGAAACTACAAAAGAAAATCTGCATAACTAAGTTGTCTCTATCGTTTAATACAACGTGTTTAAAAGAAAAGATGCTGCCAAAATATACGTACTTTGTATATATATATATATATATATATATATATATATATATATATATATATATATTATCGATTTTCGGCACTACTGTAAGAACTGCAACCTTGAAACATTTGAATATCGTTTCTTATGTCTTTGTCTATGAGTGTATGAAATTTTATTAAAATCGGACCACTCGTTCTATAACCCGATTTTTTCGATTATCGATTTTCGATATTTATCGGATGTAGCTCGACACAAAACCTAGCTAAGAACACTCGCAAACGCTTATAGTACAACTATGTAAATTTTCAAGGAAATCGGTTCAGCCATTACGGAGTCTATAGGTAACGGATACACACACACACACAGACAAAGTTTCATTTATAAATAAGTTTAGATATAAAGTAGGTATATTTTGGCAGCACCGTTCATTCAGCAATGAATTAAAACACTCTCAGCTATTGGGCGTGTATAATGATAATATACACGCTAAAAAGTCTGCCTCCTTCTACAGAGCGCCCGTAGCTCAGAGGTAGAATCGCTGACTGATGCCAATTCGGTCGGGTTTCAATCCTGGGTAAAAAGCAATAGCTGTACTGATGAACTGTGAACCAGCGAAACAGATCTGTCTGCGGATGAATATTTATGCTCTCACACCCTGATTGAGCACTCTGGAAGAATGGTAGACTTTGAAAAACAGTAGCTACTCTGGCATCTACGCATCGTTCATTCAGCAATGAATTAGAACACTCAGCTATTGGGCGTGTATCATGATAATAATCTGCCTCCTTCTACCGAGCGCCCGTAGCTCAGTGTTAGATTCGCCGACTGACGCCAATTCGGTCGGGTTTCAATCCTGGGTAAAAAGCAATCAGCTGTCTAACCCTACTGATGAACTGTGATACAGTAAAACAGATCTGTCTGCAGATGACTATATATATATATATATATATATATATATATATATAGTTTTCCGCATTGATAGATTACGGCAATATCATGTTAAAACGCCGAAGTCAAGTAACGATGATCCTGGTCAGTCTTTAGATGTGTGACCGCTCAGGAATCCCAGTTACTGTAAGTTCCTATTAATATGCAATCGGCCAGCGTGGCAGGGTAATGGTTCATTCCTCTCCCATGAACGACAAAAGAAAAGATTTGGGGAAAGCCTATTCCCAACAAAAGAATTTCATTGACTATTTTAAAGACAGATAGAATTTTAGTGTTCTAACATTTCATAAGATTTGAATTAGAGGGGGATTTTATTGGTTTAAGTGTGGACAAATTTGGACGAGGAAGAGAAGGCTTATGAGACGATATCCTAACGTGATTTAAAAATAAACAAAGTAAATATCTTATTCGATAAACATTGGCAGATAAAAACCAATAGAGCGAGATAGATAGATAGATAGATAGATAGATAGATAGATAGATAGATAGTAACGAATAGAAAGAGCTTCTGTAATTTTAATAGGTCTTGCGTGATACAAATAGAGTAAGGAGTTTTTAACTACACTTTAAGAGCATCGCTCTTTTCGAAATCGCTGGAAACACTCCTATGAAGGGAATAACTTCGAATGAGAGAATATTAACTAAGAGCCAGTAAAAAACATTTTGAGTGTGAGTGGAATGGGTACACATGCGTGCAATAAACACAAAATGAGTGTGGTGAATACGGATTTCAAAGTAACTTTATTCTCTTCACTTTCTACAAATTTTACAATTCCGTGTGAAATCTAAATTTTGATGAATAAGAAAAGGATTGACCCCGTACTGAAAGAAAAAAGAAAGCCAAATTTCGTGATCCGATGTTAAATTAATTTTCTAGCCAATGAAAAGAAGCGATTTGCAAAACTGAGAGAAAAGTTAACAATCCGACATGAAAATGTCTTTAGCTATAAAAACAGAAAGAAAGTCCAATCAATCAGTCAGATGGAGCAGAAATTAGAGATGACTACGCTAAAATGTGACGAAAATTCAAGCCACTGACCAGGACATAAGGTCCCGTCACACATTCTTTCTCCTTTTTCTCGTGTGCTACTACTAATCTTTATGCATAAACACATTCTGCTACCTACAAGATCTGGATTCACTTAACTAGGTGCATTTTCTCTTTGAACATTTAACTCTTACCAATTGATGCTATAATGTTCTGTTAATAAAATTCTACTAGAAACATACAAACAAAACACTTTTATTCTTCCAACCTTCAACCCTTCTGACGATTTTGATAATCTTAAGTTTTGATAATCTTGTTTGTTTGTTTGATAGATTCAACTTAGCGTCTGCATTTTGCGGTGGTGTAGGCTATGTTTGCGAATTGGCCTTGTACCAGACATGGCCGACCGTCTCTACTTCATGAGAAGACTAGGAAGAAATTTTGGATCTATTTTTATTGTTATTTTTAAACGATTTATTATCTTACAAACATTCATTGGCATTTGTGATTATATTTTATGTAACGTGTTTCTTTGTGTGAAGACACGGTGTAATAATTCGAGTTTCAATTCCAGTCGA